>JASDDO010000014.1:189747210-190292210 GCA_030015575.1 Agapanthus africanus | reverse complement strand
TATGGGGCCGCCATATTGAGTAGGCGTAAGAAGGTCTCCTTCGGAGAACGATCCACAATGGAGGACGCTAGCTCCAGCAACTTTGGAAGCGCAAGAAAGGGTCAAACACATGAAAATATCATTAAAACAGAAAGAGAGATATATGATTACCCTCAATACTCCGTTCATTCTGGGCCAAAGGGATGGTCACCTATACAGTCTCTGGTGCACTATTGATAACATCTATGGAGTCTATAGCCGGTCTAGGAACATTCGCCGAAGGAATAGAAGTCATCACCGGAGACTCTAAGGAACAATCTGGGCTCGAAATTGTGCCCGCCCCGGAAGGCTCTACAGAAGAAAAATGCGTAAAGACGAATGCAATATGAAAGCAATATAAATCATTTACTGAAAAGATGTAAAAAGTACATACCAATACGCCAAGGAGCCTGAAGTATAGCCTTTTCGAGTCGCTGCTCTTTTCTTGTTAACCACGCTCATCGTGCTTTGATCGAAGATAGAACTCTACCCACTTTCAGAGCAGCCTCGTCTTGAGAAGCAGCCGATATCAGTTGTTTAGGAGCCCTTTCTTCTATCGGCGTTAAAGTAACTTCCGGTGACAAAGCAGGAGCAGAATCGGAGTCACGAAGCTCGACGGGAGGGAAACCTCCCTTCTTAAGGCGCAAGTTTTCAGTCTCATCCTGTGATCGCTTAAGGGCTTCGGCCAACTGAGCGGCCTCCTCGGCAGATGTACCCGGAAAAAGAAGACCGTCATCCGGTTCTTGCATGTGCATAGGCTCATCACAAATGAGAGGCTCAAGCTCGAGCAAGGTGTCAATTAAATGCACAGCTGACTTCTTCCTCTTTTTAGAGCCTGAGCTAGCACTCGCCGAAGGACACTTCCTCTCCCTAGGCACCTTTGCACGGTGTTTCCCAATTTCATCTTTGGGATCCGACTTTGATGACACCGCAGCTTGTGCATTATCAGAGGTCCCTGCCCCGACTCCAGTGCGAACTGACATACCAACAATACGAGGGGCGGACTCTGTTTGAGCAACCTTCGGAATGATTACTAAACCGCTATCTCTCAGAGGAGGACGAACGATTGACCGTGATCGTAGCGGAACATTGACGGCTTAGGCAGGTGCAGAGGCCTTACACTTGAAAAGCACTCATCTTTCCTCTACAATGATGGGACTGACCCGGTGACGATACCAGCCTTTGAAGGGTCCCACAGGCCTTGGAATCGGCCTCGGGGATCATGAAGAGAGAGCCGGTTTTCAGTCTCATAAAATGATAAATAGCGCCGCGGGCAGTCTTCAGCGAAGGAGTAGACTTAACCAAGAAAGCTTCAAGGGGCACACCCTGATTATAACCCAACTGTTAGGCAAAGCGATGCGGATTATACCGCATGAAGAGAGCGGCATCATTTAATCGGAACACCAAGTACCCCGGCCTAATCGAATACAAGTGTGTGATCTCCTTGTGTCTCAAAGTCGGAGCTCCGTTCTTCAATAAATCAAATAACTGTTGAATGGGCCCTGCCGGCGGAGAAAGAACCCGATCATTGAAAACCATGCCACCCTCATTTGAATACGGGTAAGCAGCATGCACAAAGTCCCTAACTGAGTCAGATCAGAAGCGGAAGCATCAACCAATCTCATGACTCATAGGAAAGTATAAGACTCATAGAAATCAGACTGCCGGTGCACAGAAAACGCGTCTAACACGTGTATCTTAATCCAGGACATAAAGTAATGGAGGGAGAAGTTCACGGTGTATGCATGGCTGCGGTACTCAAACCATGATACATGTGTGATAACCCTGCAACGCCAATGGACAGTCATGCTCCTTCGGCTATGCGGTGTGCGGGATAGAAGACAGAGGCTCTCATGAAGCGGCGACACATCGGCATTGTAAACCAGCTGAGCCAAATATTAATGATGCCTTCAAAAATTGTTTCCTCGTTTATACCAGGAGCTTCAATCTCGTCAAAAGACACGGTCGATGAACTTGGAATATAAAATTGAGGCAGATCTTCCTCTTTAGCCGACAGTTTGTCCAGGCCAAAGCCGAAGGGATTTTCGACCTTCGCAAATTTTGGAGCTTTCTTGGATAGAGCACCATTACAAAGGAAGTGAGCAATGAAATTGTCAAAACTGACACCATGCCCTTCTGATGCCACAAATAAGCTCTCAAAAATAAATAAGGCCTTGATTAAACTTGGATGTTTGTGCTCAACAGCATTCTCAGTTGTTAAGCCTTCATGCATAGCTGGCACCGTGGCAAAAACGTACTCGTCAGGGGTATTAATTCCTCATAGTGTTCTCCCCTGATCGGCAGCCCTGAAATTTCTCAGAATTCCTCTGGTGAAATAGAAACTTCACGGTCCCCCATTAGAAACGTATATGTTGAAAGATTCCATTGGTTTAAATAGGCCTTGACCCACCAAACGCGGAGAGCATGATAATAGAATAAAGACGCATACACCGCCTGGTACAATCTAACTTTTTGCAACCGTGAGCGTTGGGAGAAAAGAATATATACCGCCGAAAAACCGGACTGAGACGCAGATGACGCCTACCTTATAGACCTGCCCCAAGGTTGAGCTTCGCCATGGTATATTCGGCATCCCAGAATGTCAATAGCCATCAAGGGATGATTGGGTATCCCTGTCGTTGATGGCTCAAGCCGGCCCTCAGGAGTCCAATTAGCCGCCTCCACTGCATAAGCAATACACCGACGCTCCGTAAATTGGATAGAACGAATGGATTCCGTTGGTACTCCACATGTAAAACCGCGATAACCTTTTATAATATGACCATACCGGTCTCCCCATAGAAGAAGGCTCTTTTTGCCCTTATCATAATTCCTAATCATATCCATCACTTCCTCGTTTGATGGCGACTGTGGAAAAGAAACCTCTGAGCGGGTATAAGGGAAGTAGAGATGTGAGGCCATTGTACCTTAAAAAAGACAAAAAAATATATCAACAAAAGGTATGAGTTTTTCTTATGGAAATACTAACTCCAAAGCTAGTGGACCCCACGAAATCAAAATGGAGGCTTGTCAATGATGAGTCAAGTGCCCATTGTGAGAATCTAAAAGGATTTTTATTAAATGAACAGTGGAATTAAGAACTCCCAATATCCCCGAAAAGCGGGTTCTTTTAAATACCACAACAGATTCAAATCTGTGAAAGGGATATTCAAACCCTAAAAAGCAAAATACTCAAGAACAGGAAAGGGAATAAAATTTCTAAAGTTCCAAAAAAAATTTCAGAGCTAAGCTCTGCAAGACAAAATGGAATTAAATTCCTCCAATAATGGGATTAAATCCCAGAAAAAAATTCAGAGCCAAGCCCTGCAAGACAAAATGAAATTAAATTCCCCCAACAATGGGATTAAATCCCAGAAATCCTCATGAGGGGAAACAGATAGGAAACATAATGGAATTAAATTCCAAAAATTCTCAAAGATCAAGATTAATGATAGGGTAAAACTCTAAGAAGAGAACCAACGATTCTAAAAAATGCTCATTGATTCAAGACCCACGGTCTACTAAAAAAGGATTTTTTTAAGATCACTAATAGATCGGTTCAAGAAAAGAGCCGAGCTCTGTTAATGGATTAAAAATCCAAAACAAAATAAAAAAGAGGACATAAAAAAGTTTTCTAAGAGCTAAGCACTGTTCATAATCCTTACCAAAATTTTTGGCAGAGTTTAACTCTGATCAGAGGAGTTTCGAGGACAAATATTTAAGCTCTGAAATAAGAATTAAACTCTCAAGAAAGAAAGAAAATTAAGGAGAAAGATGGAAAAACAGTAGTCACTTTGAGGCCAAAGGCCTTATTTATAAGACGTGATGGGATCGGTTCAACTTCACATTCCCCTAGGCGATCCAACGGTGGTAAAAATGGACACCATTGCACTCACGTGCAAGCCATGTGAGAGCAACGATGGGAGGGAGGGTATTTGTTCCCTTATAAAAAAAAAGGAGAGGAAAAAAGGAGAATTCCCCACGTTTTGAGCCTCGTATGTTAAACACGTGAGCGCTTATATGCAAAATCATATAAGCGCTGAAAGTAAACACTTAAAGGCTAAACATGCCTCACATGTTAAACACGTGAGCGATTATATTAAAAACATATAAGCGCTAAATAAACAGTTTAAAACCCACATTGAGGTCATGTATTAAACACGTAAGAACACCCTTATGAAGCATTAGCCTCAGATAGAGTTAAACTCTATACATAAAATTAAATTCTATTCCTTGTAAGCAAAGCATATAAGTGTTAAAAGTAGGTGGCTAAAGGCCAAAGTGACCTCACGTGTTAAACACGTGATCACCCATATGCAAGGCATATGGGCGCTAAATAAAACAGGCTAAAATCCCACATCGGGGTCAAGTGTTAAACATGTGAGGGCGCCTCCCTATATAGAATTAAATTATAGTCTTAGGGAAATATCTCCCATGATCTTTCTAAAAGGGAAAGATATTCTCTGTTAAACAGAGCCGTTGGATCAAAAATCCTATGGTGATTAAAAATCACCAAATATAGAATTAAATTCTATTGGGAGGAAATATCTCCCTAATCTTTCTAAATGAGAAGCATATTTTCTGTTAAACAGAAAGTTGTTGGATCAAAGATCCAATGAGATGGGAGAATATTTCCCAATATCTTTCTAAACAAAGAAAGACGTGCTCTGTAAAATAGAGAGCCCTTGGATTAAAATCCAATGGTGGTTAAAAATCACCATTTGACAGAATAAAATTCTGTATATGGGAAAATATTTTCCTAAACTTGTTAAAAATAAGAATATATATTCTGTAAAACAGAA
Source organism: Agapanthus africanus (assembly GCA_030015575.1). Classification (NCBI taxonomy): domain Eukaryota; kingdom Viridiplantae; phylum Streptophyta; class Magnoliopsida; order Asparagales; family Amaryllidaceae; genus Agapanthus; species Agapanthus africanus. Next base: position 190,287,390 of record JASDDO010000014.1, on the reverse strand, counting down.
AATCACTGGATCAAAAATCCAACGATGGATAAAATCTCTCGAATAAATTTTGATACCAATTAAATTAATTGGTATCTCTCAAATAAGAGATTTTCTCAAACTAATTAACAATTTGTCTCTACTATATAAATGACACAAGACTTTAAGTCTCAGATAGAGGATTGACCCCATAAGTTTCTCCACAAAAAAAAAAGAAAACAGAGAATTTAATTCTCAAAAGAAGAAGAAGGTCTCCCTCCTTTCAAACTATAGGTAAAAGCATATATCAAAATATTTCATTTACCAATCATACAATATCTAAGGGTTTAACCATTCTCAAAGAATTTAGTTCTTTCTCTAGATCTGAGATCCACAAGACAAGTCTCTCACAAGTTGAGAATTTAATTCTCATCGGAAAGATCTTGTTCTTGAGAATCAAAGATTCAGGGGAGAACTTGGATAAAAAAAAAAGAACATGGTGAAGATGGAGTTTATAATACTCCCGGAACTTAGTTCTTTCAAATTAAGAACTTAGTTCTTAAAAACCCCGATCAATGATTCCCAAAATAGTGATCTTGATGATCGTTAATGGTCAAAACACCATTATCAGAGATTTAAGTTCTTTAAAAAACATCAGCAAAGATTAAACCTCCAAAAAGAACTCAGCGTCTCACATGAAAAGCATGTGAGCAATCAAGGCCATGTTATATAGCGCCTCACGTGAAAAACACGTGAGCACTCAAAAGATCCCTCCCAAACAAAGGACTTAGCGCCTCATGTGCTTCCCACGTGGGCGCCCAAAGCAGAAGGCCAGCGCCTCACGTGAAAAACACATAAGCGCTCAAAAGATCCCTCCCAAACAAAGGGCTTAGCGCCTCATGTGCTTCCCACGCAGGAGCCCAAAGCAGAAGACCAACCCCTCACATGAAATACACTCACTCTGAAAGTGCTTAGCGCCTCATATGCAGCCAAAATGGCTGAGTTCTTAGCACTGATTGGGCAGCACCTAGCACCTCACGTGAGCACCACAAAAGATTAGTGCTTAGCACTGTTTCAGTGACTCACGTGCAACATACGTGAGCGCTACATATCTCAGTGCTTAGCACTGCTGGGTGTTAAAGAAGCCCAATCTTAGCCCAAATTGGCTAAGTTTATGTTCGTGATATCCAAACCGATATTCAAACCGATCTTAGTCCCTTACATGACTAATGATCCTCATACCATACTTTCTAAGTTTATCTTAGTCTCAAATAAGACTAACGATTCTTAGATGATATACCATGACCTTTTTCCTCAAATATGGGATTTGGTTCAAGGGTACATCTTTCCACACCTCTGATATATGTCGTTGTAATTCCTCAAAGTCTTCAGAGAGGTGGCGGGCCCCGACAACCAACAACTCCTTTCTCGTTCAAACTTGATGTAAAATTTTATCAAGATAGAGAATGATACATCCCACATTGATGCACTTCCAAATTATCGTTCATTTTGCCACGTAAAAATTACATGTGCACGCAAGATGAATGATGGACGGAAATGTCCTTAAACTAATCTTCGTCCTAAAATGGGAATATTGGACCGAAATGTCTTTAAACTAAAATAATTGAGCCCATATGCTCATTTGTTTTTAAGTTTATCTTAGTCTCAAATATGACTAACGATCCTTAGATCAAACCTAAATATCTCATGAACTAATGGACCTCATTTATATGAGATCTACGTCATAAAGTTCACCGCCGTTAGCAAACCAAGCTACCAACGTGGACCCCGTCAAGAAAATTCTTGACCTAAATCCAAATCTAAAATATACGGATTTGGACTAATCCGCGCCCTACGGGTGACGACATAGGCTAGTCTCCGTATACAATCCAAAGGCAACCCAAAATAAAAAATAGCGCACGATACAAAGTGAACTTCCGGAGCAGCAGAAAGTGGTTATCGCAATGCAATAACATAATTAACTGTAAGGGCTAGCGCCTGCTGGGAAGAGCAACCCCATAATCAAAAACCCTTCACAAACGAGGGGGATCCGATGAAGTCTGCTACAACGGTCGCATCTATCCAAACCTCTGATATACGGTGCCATAAATCAACTTGGTATCTTCGGAGAGGTGGGTAGATATTTCCAAATAGCATCTTCCCTAAAATTCAGGCTAGACGCCATCCGATTCTCGGTCCGGTCTTTCGGCGTTAAACAGTACTGTTTGATGCTTTCGAACACTTCTTGACATTCGGCATCCCAAACAAAAGGAGCTCATTTCTTCATGAGCTTTGAGAAGGTCCTACATCTCCCTGATAAATTTGAGATAAACTTTCGTATATAAGAAAGCTTGCCTTGAAAAGATCTCAGCTGCGTCAGATTCTTCGGTGGAGGCATCTCCATGATGGCCTTTATTTTTTATGGGTCGACTTCGATCCTCCGATGTTGGACTATGAAGCCTAAGAATTTTCCCGACGACACGCTAAAAGCGCACTTCAGAGGATTCATTTTCAAATCGTGTTCCCTCAGCCTGGTGAAAACGGTCCTGAGATCTTGGATGTGATCGGACTTGGCTTTAGTCTTGACGACCAAATCATCAACATAATATTCAACGAATTTATGGATTAGGTCATCAAAGATTTTGGTCATTGCCCTTTGATATGTGGCACCTGCATTCTTTAGTACAAACGGCATCACTTTGTAACAGTATATGTTGATCGGCGTTCGAAATGTTGTATGCTTCTCATCCTTAGGTGACATTTTTTGACTAATTGTAGCCAGACGAACCATTCATGAAATTGATCAGATCGTAATTTGAGAAATCGTCGAACATCATTTCCATGACCGGAAGCGGGAAATCGTCTTTAGGGCATGCTTTGTTCAGGTCCCTAAAATCAACACAGACTCAGATCTGCATATTCTTCTTCTTCACTAGGACGATGCATGTGATCCAGTCCATGTATTTCTATTTTCTGATGAAGCCAGCATCGATAATTTTCTTAGTTTTCTCGATGACCTTTTCTTCTAGCTCCCTTCTCATTCTTCGAGGGGCTTGTTTTACTGGCCTGGCTTCGGGAGATATATCTAGCTTATGCACGGTCACTTCAGGAGAGAGGCCAAGCATTTCTTTGTAAGTCCACACGAACCAGTCGACGAACTCATGTAACAAAGCGATTATTTGTTCTTTCATTTCCTCTGACAAGAGTGAGATGAAGTAGGTCGGCCTTGGATTATCGAGCGTTCCCAAATCAATCTCGGTTAGCTCATCGATGGTTGCTTGTCTGCTATTTTCGAGCTCTTGAGAGGCTTCTTCTAACTCGGCTAGCTCGTCTTCATCATTTGATTTCCCGCTGGCTTCATCTACATAAACCATGTAGCATACTTTGACGTCAGGGTAAATGAAACCTATGCCCCGTCTATCTAGGATTCATTCATCGATGAGTACTCGGACCTTAGGCGGATGCCACAGCCCTTCATAAAACTTCGCTTCGGATTCCGTTTGATATAACAAGCATCCACACTTTTTAAAATATTCACGCATCTCGGACGCATAATATCTGGGATTGAGGACGGGTCTTATGCCCCAATCATAGGGAAGGCATGTGACAGACAAATAGTCCGGGTGCACGACAGTATTCGACCCATAAAACATGATGCCTTTCTGTCCATTTTTCCTTCCGGGAACATAGAAAGTTTTCAGTTGGTTCACGGTAGAGACCAATAAAGTATCTAGCTCCTTGCACATCTGCTCCGGCACCCTTGTGATAGCTAGAGACCCTTCTGTAACCTCGAAGGTGTCTCTTAGCTTCGCTTTTTGCATGAGGGCCCGATCTGCATAGCTGTTGCAAGGAGGGTCCTCTTCCTCTGACTATTCAGTGTCGCTGCCGAAATGAGGGTGAATTTTGCTGCCGGATGGGCCTTCAGTATCAGACACATCCGTATCGCTACCGAAATGAGAGCGTGTCTTACACAAGGATGGATTTCCAGCGTCGAACTCATCAGTGTCACTTCTAAAACACAGACGCACTTAGGGGTTTTGATTTTGAAAGTGACAGCCAGCTCAGATTTACTTTTGAGACTCGGAGCCATTCTGTCTTTGGTCAGTCGAGGCTCAGTAGTTTAGGGATTCACAAAGTACCAAGAATCTTCATATCAGACTTCATGTACACCGAACGGCCGGATGTCTCCATCAATACGACTTTCTTCACCATTTTTGGTATACTTCAAGCATTGATGGAAAGTTGATGGAACGATACTGTAATCGTGGAGCCACGACCGTCCTAGAAGAATTTTATAAGACATGTCGGCGTTGATCACGTATATCTTGGCTTCGGTTTGTAGGTCCCTGAACCTGATCGACAGAGCTATGGATCCCAGAACTTACTGGCAATTTTGATTGAAGCCTTGAATGAAAATTCTTTCCCTTGACAGGTGTTGGATGTCCATTGACAAACTCTTTAAAGTCCGCAAGTTCATGATGTTCACTGAGAATCCCGGATCAATCAATATGCGATTAATCCGATCTTCGTCGTTGTACCCGATCACGTAATGTCACCGGTTATGCTCAGCTGTTCCCAGTAGAAGGTATTCGTCCATAAACTTGACCGCAGAGGCATGCAGAGTGTACTGGGCTTCTTTTATATTAATTTCCTCAAAGAAAGCCTGATACCACTCGTGGTTTTGCAGGGCATGAATGAGAACATCTCTGAGCTTCTTGGATAGGACTAGAGTATCATAGATGCTTAAGAGAGACGGGAACTTGTGGAAGTGGGCTAAGACATTATAATCTACGGGAGAAATCGAATCTCCATGAGTCAGCTCTATGCCGTTTTCTTCATTAGCGACCTGTTTTTCCTTCCCTTTTAGGGCGTTGCCTTGATTTAGCGGTAGAGCCTTACCGCTTCTGAGCTAGATTTGGTTGGCCTTCATGGCGAGCTCTTCGTCCTCTTCAGGAAAACAAAGATCTTTCTCAGAGTCACTACAAAGTTGGATGACATAGTAGGTCATGACAGGGACCTCATCATTTGAGTCTTCTTCCAGCTCTTCTAGAATCTCGGCCGCTTTTACGGGGAAGAACTCTTTCAGTTGAATCAGAGTTCTTTCCTTTTGTTCATAGTCTTCGAGAGAATCGATTTACTTTTGAATGGTCGATCTCCTCGTGGACACTTTTTCGCGTCGAGCCTCACTTTTCTTCATCTTGAGCATTTTGGATTTTGGGCCTGATTGAGCCGAATCGGCAGCTGGAATGGTGGGATTCTTCTGCCCTTCCCATTCAGTTCTGGGCTCTTTCTGAAGCAACTTTAACATTTCTTCGTCTTTTTGGACATGTGCATTCTCCATGGAGGCTGCGGCGAGGCAGTTTCATTCCTCAGGGTAGCGGGTTCAGCTGTCTGCTCGCAGAAGGATTCAGCTTGTGTCTGTATAAAATTGATGGTTGCAGCTTGATTGTTCACCAACACACTCCTGGACAACTTGATCTCTTCGGTCTTGTACTGCTTCTCGACCCAGCCTTTGAAAATGTAGCAATCCTCGATCGCATGGCTCACTACTCTGTGGTACGGGCAATACAGGGGTTTGTCGGTCATTCTTGCTTCGTGAGGACTTTTCAACTCGGGCAATTGTAGACCGTTGTTCAGCACATCTTTGAATATCTTTCGGACCTTGTCCCTCCTGAAAAAGTAAACCTTGTTCTTTTTCTCCTCTAGGGAAGGCCCTTCTCCTCCCAGCACTGGCTTATGAGACAAGTTAGTTTTGGATTCGCCTGACTTTCATTTGTCTTCATTGTTGGGCGCAATGAAGACATTGGTATTGCTGGAATTCCTGCTTCTACGGTTGTCGTCCCTCTTTCTCTTCCAAGTCTTATTTCTCTAAGAGTCCGGGGTAGACTCTTACTTCGAGCGTTCCAGTATTTGGACTTTCTTGGTCAGCTCCTAAAACGTCTTGAAGCCTGCTGTACATAAAAATTGGACCATCCAATTGCTGAGGTTCTCAATGAGGAGGCTGACAGACTGGTCTGCTCTAGCGGCAGTTCACACATGACAGTAAAGTTGCGTCATCGGGCAATAAAGACCGTCTTCCTTTCGTTTTTCCCCAGCTTCGTTCTCACGAGGTCAGCAATGGAGATTTTGTCACTAACACTCATGAATCTTTACCGAAACAGAGACTCCATTTGGGCAAAAGTAGTGACAGGCCCATCTAATATGCTTGTGTATCAGTCGAAAGCGACACCAGTCTGGCTGTTGACAAACTGACGAAGAAAGAGCGCATCAATAACCCTGTATTTCTGCACGATGCTTTAAAGTGGGCGACGTGCTGATTCGCGTTTCCCATCTTGTCAAATCTTCCGAACTTAGGAATGACGTAGCTGCTGGGGAACTCGATCAGATCGTACTGTGCGGGATATAGCCGTCCACTACTGCCAATGTCCTTCTGAGCCTCGGCCACTAATGTTTTAACATTTCTGGTGACCAAGTCAATTATCCTATCTTGTGTTAGCGGGAAAATGTCCTATAGGGCTAAGGCATCCCTAGAAGTGGAATGTCACCAGCTTTCATGTAGCTCGCGCATGCTTAGACCTAAAAGTGCAGGCATCAGTTATTTCGGGTCGTTGTCGCCCGGCTCATGAGTAGAGACATATGCTTGATTAGAAGGCGCCCTAGCAATTTGAACAGTGAGCAGCATCACAACATTCGTCAGGTCATCAATTTTTTAGTAGAGCTTGGCCATCTCTTTATCTTTACTCCTGAGCTGTTTTGAAGAATCTCTTGCTCTACGGTCCCGGGACAGAATGTTGGCTCTTCTTCGCGGTCTGAGCTTGATTCTATATGGATTGAGGGGTCCTTCTGTCTATCGGCCTCATCGAGAGGGTTTTCATCGTCCAACGGGGGTGGCTGATCTTCGAAAATAGCAACCACATTCAAGCCAGATTGTCTTTAGGATGTGGTGGCCCTATCTTTGCTTTTGCTATGCAAGTTGTCACTGGGACGCCCACCGCCATATAGACCATAAGGATACATATCCGGCCGTCTTTTCATCCTTGGCGGCCGATTTTATGGACTGATGTCATGGCCTTTCTTTTTCGGAAACGGGCTATCGATTGAAGGTGGCTAGCTTGACCAAGTTCTTGAATAGTGTTGGCGCTTCCTTTTTGGCTTTTTCACGCTGCTTTCGCGTGGCACAAAGCTCCTGATAGACTCTTGAAGAGACAGTGTCATGCTTTCGATATTGGGGCTGAGACACACCACTTTGGAGCATCGTCCGGTTTGATGTCTTCTTGATTCTGGCAGTCATGGCATTTTTCTGAACCCACTTCAGAGGTTCGAAGGAGTTGCTAACTTTTATAGCCGACTCAACTGTCGTCGCGGGATAACCCTGCCATTGGAATCTCATAAAATTCCACTTGGCCGGAGTCCTGGCCCTCTTGTTGGCTCTATATCTGAGCCACTTCTGCCTTAACTTTTCTGTTTTGAGCACTTGACAGGTTTCATCCCTTCGGGAAGACGCCATAGACCGATTGACAGAGAGTCTAGAAAAGACGCCCGCTCATGTGATTATCATGGGTACTATCTGAGCTTGCTGGAGATGCTTCGTAGCTTTAGTGGTGTTGACGGCCTTCCCCCAGCCGAAATAGTGGAGAGCCATTCAAATACGAATTTGCATTTGGGGTGGGATGCTTTAGCCATCACAACGTTCGGCCTCTGTCCCTCGTGGTCGATTTGGCGGGACCTCCACCAGATGAGCGCTTCCAACCGGGTAGATGATGATGGAACCAGATTGACAAGATGGATCCTCCCATTGCCGGCTGAGACTTGCAGGGAGAACCATACGTGCATTGATCTTGACCACGTAAGGGAATCGAAGTCGCATCAGAAATGAAGCTCATCTTGGGAGAAATGATTGCTGAGTTCGAGATTGTGACTGAAATCTATTAACATGTACATATAAAAAAAATATGACTTAACTATAGGCAATCGATATATATGTTGATTGAGTTCGCATGAACGTTTAACCCAAAATACGGGAGGAGAGAAAAGGTCCCACCGAGCATGCCAGAATCTATAGAGTGTTTTTCGCCACCCAATTGAGATGGGAATACACGTTGCTTGTCAGACGTACATGATTCCCCCTGCCTAGGGTAGGATGGGGTTTATTGATTGTAGCGATTTGAATCTCCGGCAGCCGCGGAGTAAGCTGTCGTTAATTACCCCTCGCTTTTGGAGCGAGAGAACCTCCGATTGACGGGTAAAACTGGTCATGTGAACTCAATGTGCAGTGTGCGTGTGTTGTGTTTTGAAGGATTTTGGATATATCGAGGCCCTTACAGAGTTTACAGGGGTCCTGCTACCCGGATAGCTGGCTGCGGTCAAGGGGGCTAGCAGCCCTCTTGCGGAGTGCAGGGCAGCATCCTATTAGAAAATTTTTCTATGGGAGATATGATTTGAGTGTGGAGCGTGTAGGAAAAAGAAGGACGGGGAGCGTCCTAAGGACACGTGAAATAGTATGTGGGTGCTGGGTACCAGCGAGCCACATACCATGCACGCGGACGCTGGACGCCAGCAGGCCACGTACTTGGCGTGTGGGCGCCAGCGGGTCACGCACCTTGCACGTGGGTGCTGAGTGCCAGCGGTTCACATCCATGGAGCATGGGTAGTAGGCACCAGCGGATCGCACGTCCTGCACATGGGCGCTGGCCGCCCATGGAAAAGGGGTTAGCCCCTAAACTGATAATTGAACTCCCGAGTGACCTTTGGAGTTAAACTCCTAAAAAAAGAGGATCTTCTTTTGGAGTTAAACTCCTAAAAGATCTGGATTTTTTGGTTCAACTCTTTCGAGGATTTGGATCTTGGAGTTGAACTTCTCAAAAATTGGTTTGGAGTTAAACTCCTGAAGAAAAGTTTCTTGTTCGGAGTTAAACTCCTATGAGATTTTCGGAGATGATGAAAGAGGACCCCTTTCTTCTTCTTTGAGCCCTGGATCTTCTCTTGAGCCTTAGATCTTCCCGAAGTAGGATTTTTGGAGATGAACCTTCTTCTTCCTCCTCTCTGTCGGCAGGATCTTAGAGAAAAGGGGGTGAGACTTAAAAATCTCCCCTTTTAAAGATTTGGTAGGAGATCTGAGCTCCATTTCGTGGGTTTTATGGTGAAAAACCATTTCTTTTTAGGAAAAGAAGAGTTAAACTCTTGATTTAATTCAAGAAAAAGGAAGAAGGTTTAGAACCTTGAAGAAGGAGAAGGGGGTAAAGAACCCTTATTTTTTAGAGAAAGAAAGTTGTCCTTGATTTTTTCCTCATATTTGCCTTTTATAGGCTACACACTTTGCATATAGCCTCCTGGGCATTTCCATATGGCACTTGTGTCACCCCATGCCTTATGTGCTTATTTCTTTTTGCATATAAGCCATGGGTTTACAAAATTTTGGCTTTTTGCCCATATTCCATACATTTATTTCTATAAAATTATATTAAACTAATTTATGGCTTCATTCTTTTTGTCGTGGGGCCGGTCCCCTCTATGCTCAATCTTGACCTGGGCTTGGGCCCATTTGGCTTGGGCTCGGACTTTAATTTTGACTTAGTCAACCGGAGTGTAATTTTTTTTGACCCCAACACCCTAACCTAAGTAAGAGACTGCATTGAGTATCATGGCTTGAAAATACGGATTAAAAAAGAAGAAAAGAGAAAAATAAAACCAACAACTACTTTAACAAAAAATAATAAAATTTATACTAGGAATTTAAAATACAATGCAAGAAAATTAAAGATACAAGATATAACAAACCCTCATCTTCATTAATTTTCCACTCAAAAAGTTCTCACTACAATTTTAATGGAGAATAGATTAAGAAGAAGAAGAACAATACACTAAACTACACTGATCTAAGGAAATGGAAAAGCAACCATGGTTAGCTCAAATCTAGAGTATATATAGGCAGAGGAGTGAAACCGTAGGGCCATATTCTGCCTCCATGTACAATTACAAAACTACCCCCAATATTTGGTCTCGAGATACTCTGGTACGACCGCGGATCCGCCGCCTAAACCCCCAAACTTTGCGCTTCCACGGTCATTTTGTGGAATTGGCATGCCGTTTTTCTTATGCTTCTTCGTGTTGCTTTGGCCTTCTGTTTGACAGGTTCAAAATTGCAAAATGATTCCAAAATATTCTCAGATTTTTAATGGTTCAAAATAGAAACTCTTTTTGACTTTTGGCCATGATCTCCTTCGAGCTCCGTGTTGCACCTTATTTCTTGTGATGCCTCCCTCGTGCTCTGTGCTTGTCCAAGATACGAATGACCGATGTATTTGTCTTGTCTCTTAAACTGGTAGACGGTACCAGACGGATGTTGATTGGTCGTGCGAAAGAATGCTTTGTAAATAACCGCAATCAAAACGGTATCGCTAATAGCTTGCCGCGATGAGTACGGGTCGTCCACAGGGAAATGTGAAATTTTTTCTTTCTTTAGACTAGTTGATAAAAATATGGGTGATTGTTGTCGTTCTATTTTAAAACGGATGTAAAATTTATAATAAAAAGGCTTGTAGGGTTCATAGGACTTAGTAGTTAATGGATGAATATTTTAAAATGACTCTTTTATTTTTTAATAGTTTAAAACTAGATCGATAGTGGTGAATATAGATAAAGGTTATTGGAGGGAATTAGATTTCCCACTACTAACCCTTATCCTTTCATTGGTCTCTATTCATGTCTAGCCTTGAACAAAACAAGTGTTTAACCAATCTTAAATCGCGGTCGTGAATATTAATAAATTGATAGCGCGCCCGATTAGAAGGTTAACATTTATTTTACTAAAATTTATAAACTTTAAAATGTTTAAAAGATGTAAAAGATTTTTTCATCCATTATCCTACCATATTCTACAAACCTAGCAAGCAAGGAATTACTCGTTCATGGTTAGTGAAGAAAGGTTGAAGAAGAAAGAAATCGTAATTAAGATGCAGAAAAAGTAATGCGTAAAAGTAAGTGCAGAAAAATAAATGCAAAAAAATTAAAATAAAATCTACCTTTATTAATCAACTACTGCATTTACAAATCTCCTTAGAAAGTAGATTACAAGAACCCTAGTTTGTTCTAGATCTCTCTCTTGAAGGAGGCGGATGAATAGAAGATTTCATGATCACTCGGATACTTGGATCTCTTGATCTCTTGATCTTGAATGTACAGCTCTCGGTTCTTTATATAGTATTTGAAACCAGAAACCTTAGATTACATATGTGAGGATATACAGTTAACATCAAATCTACAAAATCTCACATCCGATGGCTCTGATTGCGCCGTAGTTCCGCCGCATATAGCCATGTTTGGCCTCGATTCAACCGCAAAATAGTGGAATCAGGTTTTGATATTTCTTTTGGTATTTTTTGTTGATATTTGGAGATTCTCTTGATATCTAGATTCTGAAAATAATGCTCCGAGTCTCTGCCGTTGTTAGATTTCTCGATTTGCTTCTAAAATTTGGCAGATTCAGTTCCGATATCCCGATTTGACTTGGATCACTTGCTTGGACCTTAGGCCTGAGCTAATATCTACAAAATATCTCAAATCAACGTATTAATAGCATTTGGTATTTTTTGAGATATTTTTCCAACCATTTAAATAATATAATATCTTAAGAATATTGATTAGAAATATTTGATATGATATGAATATTTTAATTACTAAAATTTCATTTAAATATTATATGCATATATATTCCCTAATTATATTAATTAAAATGAAGAAACATATGATAATAATCTTTTTACAAATAAACCCATATATATTCTATATTTACAATAAACACCTTTTAGCACTTAATATTAGTAGGGAAAATGTTCATACAAATGTACAATATATTTGACTAATCAAATACCCCCAAACTTAATTTTGATCGTCCCGAGCAAACTATTTATTAAAGAGAAAAAGAAAAAGAAAAATCTAGCACACTTTCGTAGGCAACACGATTGCACTTAGCACGTGCAACAAGCCTTTAAATCTCTATGTGTCCCTAGTAGGAGGAGTGGCGTCTCCTAAGGGTTTTCAGCGGATTACACCCACAAAATCCCATAATGAAAGAAAGAAGATGAAAGTTACATACAAAGATAAAAAAACATATAAAAGAAAGAACTTGAAAATAAGTATTTCAAACTACACTAGTTTTTTAGTTGCCACGAGCCCTATCTCAATGATCTTAAAAAGATATCAGAAATCACATCATCCCTCAATAAAACATCGTCTTTAGTCTTCCTCCCTACCTTTCTTCCAAACATCGATCATATACCCCTACGTGTGTGTAAAAGACATCCCTACACTTAGAGAATTCAATTCAACCTATCATACTCTTGTCCATCTTCCTTGGTACTTTTTAGTCGGTAAATATTTTTAGATGGAATTGCTCATGAAAGTATGCCATAGCACCACTACTAGGATTTTAGAAGCATCAAGTATACAATTTTGAAAAATCTAGTGTGCTAATGCATGCTATCCTAGAATCGAACTAGAGAAATAGGGTATCAAAGCATGTAAACAAGTTTTACACTAAGTGAATAGAGAATATAACCTTTATAGACCAGTCCTTCACTTCTAAAACTCCAAGTAGTAGTCTCTTAGCACCAAGTGGTGGTCCCTAGAACTCTTCTTAGGCTCCACTTGGCGAAAAGAGCAACCTTGCTTAAGGATCTTCGAGGCCGAAGATGATCCACCTTAAAGAATCTCTAACTCAAGCTACCTCTTCACTAACTAAGGAATTAGTGAAGGAAACAACATATACTAGAGGGCTAGTTTGGTATAGATTGATGAAGTAGGAATTTTGCTCACTTTAGAATTCACTTTCTCTTTTTCTTTTCTCACCTCATGAAAATCTAGAGAGCAAAAATGAGATGAAGAAGATGAACAAGTGAAGAACCATGGTGAAGAAATATCTCAAAAGATATGTAGAGACTTAACCATGACTAAGGATAAATGGTTAGGTTATTAAATATCTAGAGTAAAACAAAATTAGTGGAATGATTCATGGCTTCTACATACTTCCACAAGCATCTAAGCCATGCTCATTTTCCACTAATTTCTATTTCACTCTTAATGAATAATTACCCTAATTATCCTTTGCTTGGTGTGAGTCTCATACACCCATGTCCAATAAATCATCTAACATGACACAATAGTATATGTAATACACACACACTAATATATATATATATATATATATATATATATCACATAAATATATATCAACATATATATACATCAAGAGAAGAAATTCTTTTGTGAGCTAGTATTAGTTAATATATATTAATATATCAAATATATAATTATATATCAAATTATTAAATCAACACTTAATTTAATAATCCGGCTATATCATATATAACCAACTAATATCTTTTTATATGTATATCAATTTATCGAATCGACACTTGATTCAATAACCAGTTATATCACATATAACCGAGCGATATAATATATCGCTAGATTAGAATACGGTATCACATACACGTATTTAATCAAGGTCCCGCACATATCACATATGTGCTGTTGGATATATATGTATGCCCTGGAGGCCATTATATGATAGTGGATGTATTTATACATGTGTATATATATATATATTCAGTGTACATTCTTGCTCAACATGATATTATGCTATCCGGTTCTTCTTTATCTGACATGTTGATTTGATCATGCTTTTATTCATTCACAGATGTTGATAAAGCCCTCAGGATATAGGCTTGACTACTGTGACTATGATAGAAATCATACTAGTGGGACATCTATAGTTCATAAGCATATCCTGGAATGTCCCTAGTCGTAGGTGTATCGAGACGGGGCATCGATATACCAGAGTAGACTAGCGTATATGATACTAGACCCATATGATGGGCGATAGATGTTCCCACACTCATCGATGTTTGACATCGAGATCGTATACGGGTGCTCAGTAGTGACTGGGTACACTGGACGGACTCACCGAGAACTCCTATATGGAATTATATCTATCGTCGGATAGCAGTTCTCAGGTGACACTGGTGCAGGTTAGTCTGTAGACCCGATATCGTCATAGAGTCTTGTATGTTCTCCCATTGTACTTTGATTACCACCCTACCACGGCTATACTGAGTCGTGCAAACAGGTGGCCGTTGGGTACAGTCCTGAGACACACGAAGGCGATGAGCGATAGGAGGGGTTTCGTCTCTCCCGGTATTGGGATTTGATGCTGTGTTGTGCTCGATTGGCTATATCAGTAATTCCCTGGCCAGGGCTGTTGAGATTTACTGATAAGTGTTATCAGTGGTTTCTCGATCTGTTATAGACCATTCATCGGCACGACTTATTGAGTTCGACGCTACCATCCCTAGACTCGATATGCAGCATATCTGACGAAGAGACCGGACTGTACGGTAGTGTTGCCGGTTGGCTCGACGGGAGTTGTGACAGGTTCGCTTGTTTTCTTCTGATCGCTCAATACCCGGGTGGCCGTTATATTTAGCTGACCGCTTGCGGCTTGGGGGTGCTTGATATGATCATCACCCACTGCCGGCGTATTGACGAGTCTTACAGTCCCACAATGGAGTTAGCTAGTCCAGGCGAAACGATGTGGTGCGCATATGCGATATGCGCGTGGACCAGGTTAAAATACGCGTATGAGATACCGCATATTAATCGGCCGGTTTGCTTTTGGTCGGGTCGTATGCGATATGATCGGTTTGTTAAATCAAGTGTTGATTTATCATTGACCATTAGTTTCTCACTTTAAATCCTTTCTTGTCTTTTTGTATGCATGCATGTATGCATTTATTCTCATTCATGCACATAGGATGTGCATGCACACATACATGCATACATAATGTTATCATGGTTGTTGATATAGTGGATGGTGGCAATATAAGACTCACACCATTTGTAAAATTTATGGATATTAATTTTTGGAAAAAGAAAAATGGAAATGGAAATTGATTATCATGGTTTAATTTTATATTCTTGCACTAACCCTTTATTTTAACCATGATTCATTTTCCATGGTCATTTTTGTTCCAAACTAAAATATCTAGATATTTTATAACCATGATTGAGAATGAGAGAGTGAAAATATATATATTTTCATTTTCTCATTTTATTTCATATGCTTATCATTATCTTGAGTTTTATAAGCCATCATTTTCTTCCTCCTTTCTCTCTTGCTCTCTAGTTTTCTCAAGTGAGCAAAAGAGTCACCAAGTTAGGATTTTGAAGTGAGAAAACAAACCACATCATCATTCTACACTAGTCTTGCCCATTAGTGTAGAGTGTTAGCTTCCATTTCTTCTCTTGATCTAGTAAAGCTTAAAGCTTGGATAAAAAGGACTCCGGGTGGATCGTCGTGGACCTAGAGGATCTCAAGCAGACCTTTCTCCAACCCTTAAGTAGCCGAGGAGTCAAGCGTAGGGAGCTATAAAGGTTGTACTCTCAAAACCCTAGCTTTTACTACTTGTGTTTGTGTTAAAATTTAGTTGCCCTAATTTTTCTAGCATGATCCTTAAGATTCTTTTTTTAGCACCATGTAAATTTTAAATACGGCATATGTGTTGCCTCCAAACCCTTGTAGTGGAGCTGTAGGAAACCCTTCATGGTATCAAAGCCAAGCTAGAATCTTAGGCGACGCTTAGGCGAAGTTAAAACTCCGATCGAACCCCGAAATACGCATTTTAACCCTTCTCTGGACAATTTTTTAAAACTGTGTTTTTTCAGAATTAAAAATTCTTAAAAAATTCAGCAGGCAAATCAAAGCATTTCTGTAAAAAACGATACCATATTCCGTACAAACCGCCGTGGAACCGCGGCCATACCCTGCTTGGGCCGCGGATCCGCGGCCGTACTGAAGCAATATTTTATCATTTTTTTACAGTAATGTCCAGAACTGCTTGTACATATTTTTAGATATTTCTAATCAGACTCAAGTGTTGAGTGTTCTGGGGATTGTTTTGGATTCGTTGATTCGATCGGAATTTTTAATTTCGTTCTGTTTTCGGGTAATTTAGATAGTATTAAAAAGTTCGAACGGATGTCATTAACTCACTTTTTCCCGGCACGAAAAACTTTCAAGTGTTGAATTTTTTCTCGAGTTTAAATCTTTCGGAAATACGTGCAAGTAACATGGTGGACCCTCTAGAAGAACACAAATCTTAACTCGATTATGTGACCGTCTGAACTGCCTCTGAACCTTAGGGTTTGGGCCAGTATGGCGTGCCACATCTGAGGCGTTGGCTTGACCCTTCTACGGCTGGACCGCTGCTACTGTGACATGTTCCTGGATTTTTGAACTCTGCTCAAGTGTTGAGCTATTTAGGAAATCTTAGGTATTTGATTATTCGATCGGAAAGTTTAATACTGTCTATTTATCTGTAATGTTATATAATATGTGGAATTCATATAGTTAGGCATGAAATGCGAAATATATGATATTTCGGATTTACGATGTCTAAAGTGATTGTGGATTCCAAATGTTGTAGTTTTACACTTTCTTTTCTGTGACCGTAAGTGTAGTATGTCGCATATCGCCGGTTTCGTTACTATACATCAACGAAAATCGGGGTACGCATGCGAACTTACGTTGATGATATATGATATTATGTGTTGCTGAGATATGATGTGTAGGATTGTCGCGATTGAATAACTGGGGGTTTTATGTGAGATGAGAGTTTTCTTTTCATTCATGTAAAATTCAAATGTAATGTAATATTCTTTTATTTGGGACACTTCCGGGTTGAGGTTGTTGTCACCAGTGTTGTATATTATTTACTTTTCCGCATTAGGATAGACCCAAAGAGGGGAGTACAAGTGACCGGATTCTAGGGTTCAGAGGGAGGCCATCTCGAGGAGTCGAGACCGGGTCTCCTAAACTCCAGAATTGGTAGAGTCGCTTGATGCTCTCGTAGGGGTCTAGGGGTGTGGGCTTGGCTATTCATCGCGAATGTGGAATCCGTATTTTCTATTATTGGCTAAATACTAAATACGGACATCCTAGTATATCCTACATTATATATGTGTTTCTGCTGCCTGTATACTGTGATGTGATATCTGAGACGAATGATATATTATATATATGATATATAGTAGACGTTGCTTATTTTTTACACCCGCGCTAGTCCCGTCCCGGTATGCCATTAGTTAAGTAACCTAACGGTGCATAACGGAACATTGCGGCGAATGCGGATGACATAAGCGTACGTTGTATTTTCGTTTCTTTTCTGTGATTGGCTTAAGGACTTAAATGATGGGGCTACATTAATATGATTAATGTAAAGAAAATAAATCAAAAAAGATGTTGTAGAATCGGATTTGAAAACCACTCGGCTCTTTATAAAAAAAGCTACATTTCAAAACTGCGGAGCTCAAGCCACTCCTTTTGAAAACCATTTGATTCTACGACGATATCAAGTTCAAAGCGTTAAAGATTTTCTTAAAAATCATCCGCAACCCTCCATCATTTCAGGAAGTAGAGTACTTAGTATTCGTGCTACGTTTGTTGACTATAGTTAAGGCGTAGTGTACGGTAACTAAGTGATGTCTTCCTACATTGCATATGATGCAGATTAATTAGGACATTCATGCGACTTTGTTGACCATAGTTAAGGGTCATATGAGTGGGTCTAATTAATCAAGAAATGACGGGTAGAACTTGACTAGTACTTATGATTTGTTGACCATAGTTAAGGTCATAGGTACTAGGGGTAAAAACCACATCGGGAATTTCAATAGTTGAAATTTTCAATGAGATTGCATACCTTCCATATGATGGTTGGATCCCGATCCCACTATGGGCAAAAGTTGCTCTCAGGAGAGTTTTGCAGTTTACAATTAGCTAACCCATTAGGTGTCTAGAAAAGTGTTAACGGGGCTACGCCTCTGGGAAGACGAGGTTTACTTTATTTAGGTCCGTGCGAAAGCACGGGGAACTTCCCTCAAGACCGACACTGGCCTGGCTGAACGGTTGGCGAAGTTGTAGACTGTAATTAATCCTAGCTAGTTTTCTTTTTAAGGTTTGAAAGAAAAACTTGATTAAAGCAGTGGGAGACATCGATTAGACAAGATAATAACTAATCTGATCTTTGCAAGAGCTTTCGCTGAGTGTATTATTTTCTCTCTCTTAATGGCAGATACCAATGACTGGACTCAAGCTTCTACTAGATAAAAATAAACTGAATGGGACCAATTATAAAGACTGGCTGAGGAATCTGAACATTGCCTTGACTTATGATAAGGTATCATATGTCCTCACGGCTCCAGCCCCGCCCGTCCCAGGTCCAAAATCCTCAGTTGCGGATATTGAAGTCCGCAAGACATGGGACGCTGACTGTGCCACAGCCAAATGCCTCGCGCTTGCATCGATGGATAACACACATCAAAAGCAGCACGAGAATATGGACATTCATGCCATATTCCTCCATACAAAGGAGTTGTATGGAGAACAATCCCGCGTATTACGATATGAAGCATCAAAGAAATTGTTTCAGATGCGAATGGCCCCTGGCACACCAGTAGGAGACCATGTTCTGAAGATGATAGCTCTCATAGAAGAGCTTGAGGACCTTGGATGGACGATGGAAAATGAACAATATACGGATATTATTCTGCAGTCCCTCCCCTCCACCTTTGCTCAATTTATAGTTAACTTCAACATGCACAACATGGAGAAAGAACTACCTGAACTCCTTAATATGTTAAGGAGTGCAGATAGCACACTAAAATCAGTGAAAACTCCCGTTTTGAGTGTTGGGAAATCTTCCTCTTCTCGCCCAAAGGCTAAGGCCAAGGGAAAGATGAAGAAGAAACCCAACAAGCCTAGGGGTGGAGTTAAAAAGGTTAAGGGGAAGGACAAGTCCAAAGCTGGAGAATCGGGGAAAGGGGAATGTTTTCATTGCCACAAAACAGGACATTGGAAGTGCAACTGCACGGAGTACTTAAATCTCAAGAAGAAGCATGGGGATGCTTCCGCTTCAGGTGTTTTTGTGACAGAAAACTGTTTTTCAATAAACTCTGCTTCCTGTGTATTAGATACTGGTTCAGGTTCTCACATTTGCAATTCCATGCAGGGGCTGAGAAATAGCAAGGTTTTAAAGACAGGTGACCATACTCTCCGCGTAGGAAATGGTTCCAATGTACATACAGTCGCAGTGGGAGAGTATCATTTGGGGTGCCGTCTGGGTGTATATTGGTTTTGAACCCATATTATTTTGTACCATGTATGCTTTGTAATATAATATATATTTCTTTGTTAGACAATGAAAGATATAATTTTGTATTGCAGAACAATATTATGAACATTCACCTGAATCAAATGTTGGTTGGGTATGGTACGCTTAATAACGGGATATACGTCCTAAATCAACACACAGTTTTCAGCATACAACACATTAATAAAAGAAAACTTTCAGAAATAAATGAAGTTTTTCTTTGGCACGGTAGACTTGGTCATATTAACGAAACAAGACTAAACAAGTTACACAAAGATGGATATTTAAACTCTTTTGAATATAAATCTTATGCGACTTGCCAGTCTTGTATCAAGGGTAAAATGACCAAAACTCCGTTTACCGGACACGGAGAAAGAGCTACTGAGCTCTTAGGCCTCATACATAGTGATGTATGTGGGCCAATGTCTACACAGGCTAGAGGCGGTTTTTCATACTTCATTACTTTCACTGACGATTTCTCAAGATTCGGTCATGTATTTTTATTAAAGCATAAATCCGAAGCTTTTGATAAATTCACTTAATATAAACTCGAAGTAGAAAAACAAACCGGCTTGAGTATCAAAATGCTTCGATCAGATCGAGGTGGGGAGTACCTCAGTACAGAGTTTGCAAACTTCCTAAAAGAGAATGGGATTCTCTCTCAGCTCACTCCTCCTTACACACCACAGCACAACGGTGTGTCTGAACGACGGAATTGGACCCTATTAGATATGGTACGATCCATGATAAGCGATGCTGAGTTACCCGTCTCATTTTGGGGGCATGCATTGGAGACTGTAGCGTTTCTACTGAACAGGGTCCCAACCAAAACTGTGTCTACCACACCATATGAGATACGGTATGGGAAGAGACCATCTCTTAAGAGAATTAAGATTTAGGGTTGCCCGGCCTATGTTAAAAGGCAGAATCCGGACAAACTCGAGACACGGTCGGTCATGTGTAATTTTGTGGGGTATCCAAAGAATTCTTATGGATATATATTCTACCACAAGGAGGAACTAAAGGTGTTTGTTTCTCAGTATGCCACATTCGTGGAAAAAGAGTTTTTCACAGATAAAACTGATGGTAATGTGGTAGATCTAGAAGAGGTTCTAGAGACACAAACTACAAATGACAATTTGGTTGAACCGGCTGTTGCAATAGAAACTGGGGAACCTCGACCACTCCGTAGGTTTTGTAGGACTTCTCGCCCACCGGAGAGGTACTATGGTTTTCTCATTGATGGTGACAGAGAAGACTGCATCATGGAGGATGATGATCCTACCAGCTTTTAGCAAGCTATCACGAGTGGAGACTCTGTGAAGTGGCTGGATGCCATGAGATCCGAAATGGAGTCTATGTACACCAACAAAGTATGGACTTTGGACGTTGTACCCCGTGGGGTAAAACCTGTGGGGTGCAAATGGATATTTAAAAGAAAGATTGGTGTAGATGGGCAGGTAGAGACCTATAAGGCAAGACTTGTGGCGAAGGGTTTTCGTCAAAGACCAGGTTTGGACTATGACGAGACTTTTTCTCCCGTAGCTATGCTTAAATCCATTCGAATCCTACTTGCTATTGCTTCTCACTACGACTATGAAATCTGGCAGATGGAGGTTAAAACGGCATTTCTAAATGGAGATTTAGAAGAATGCGTTTATATGGATCAGCCAGAGGGCTTCGTTGACAGTGGGAGCAGCGGGAAAGCATGTAAATTGCTTAAATCCATATATGAGTTAAAGAAGGCATCACGGAGTTGGAACATCTGTTTCGATGATGTTATCAAAGAGTTTGATTTCATCAAAAATCCAGATGAACCTTGTGTTTATAAGAAGGATGTAGGGAGAGCTGTCGCATTCCTCGAATTGTACGTGGATGACATTCTTCTGATAGGAAATGATATTCCTATGCTACAGTCGGTCAAATCTTTCTTATCACTAAGGTTCTCCATGAAGGACCTGGGTGATGCCACATACATTCTGGGCATTAAGATCTATAGGGATAGATCCAAGAGGTTATTGGGATTGTCCCAAACCAGGTACATCAACACCATCCTAAAAAGGTTTAGTATGGAAGACTCCAAGCGGGGTGCCTTACCCGCTTGCCATGGGGTCACTCTCTCCAAGGACTCTTGCCCAAAGATCGATAAAGAGAGAGCTCGCATGAGCATTATACCCTATGCTTCGGCAGTAGGATCTATAATGTATGGGATGTTATGTACACGCTCAGATGTAGCTTATGCACTTGGTGTTGTAAGCAGGTATCAATCCAACCCAGGGGAGAATCACTGGATAGCTTTGAAGAACATTCTTAAGTACTTGTGAAGGACTAAAGAATTGTTCTTAGTGTATGGTAATGGAGATCTCCAAATGGAGGCCTTTACCGATTCGAGCTTCCAGAGCGATAAGGACGACAACAAATCTATCTCCGGGTTTATATTTACCCTCAATGGAGGGGCGGTAAGTTGGAAGAGTTCCAAACAGGATACCGTTGCAGACTCTACGATGGAGGCTGAGTACATTGCTGCGAATGATGCCGCCAAGGAAGCCGTCTGAATGAAGAAGTTCGTCTTGGAGCTAGGAGTAGTTCCAACCATTATTGATCCAATACCATTTTATTGTGATAATAATGGGGCTATGGCATTAGCCAAGGAGCCCAGGTCCCATCAGCGGTCCAGACACATCCTGAGGCATTTTCATTTGATCCGGGAGATTGTAGATCGCCGCGAGATCGAGATTAGGAGAGTAGACATAAAGAATAACACCGTGGATCCATTCACCAAGGCCCTCCCTCAGCCGCAGCATGAGCGACTTTTTGAGATGTTGGGTATGAGATACGCCAATAACTCGCCTTAGTGCAAGTGGGAGATTGTTGGATATATATGTATGCCCTATAGGCCATTATATGATAGTGGATGTATTTATACATGTGTGTGTGTGTGTGTGTGTGTATTCAGTGTACATTCTTGCTCGACATGATAGTATGCTATCTGGTTCTTCTTTATCTGACATGTTGATTTGATCGTGCTTTTATTCATTCACACATGTTGATAAAGCCCTCAGGATATAGGCTTGACTACTGTGATTATGATAGAGATCATACTAGTGAGACATCTGTAGTTTATAAGCATATCCTGGAATGTCCCTAGTCGTAGGTGTATCGAGACGGGGCATCGATATACCAGAGTAGACTAGCGTATATGATACTAGACCCATATGATGGGCGATGGATGTTCCCACATTCATCGATGTTTGATATCGAGATCGTATATGGGTGCTCAGTGGTGACTGGGTACACTGGACGGACTCACCGAGAACTCCTATATGGAATTATATCTATCGTCGGATAGCAGTTCTCAGGTGACACTGGTGCAGATTAGTCTATAGACCCGAGATCGTCATAGAGTCTTGTATGTTCTCCCACTGTACTTTGATTATCACCCTACCATGGCTCTACTGAGTCGTGCAAACAGGTGGCCTTTGGGTACAGTCCTGAGACACACGAAAGCGATGAGCGATAGGAGAGGTTTCGTCTCTCCCGGTATTGGGAGTTGATGCTATGCTGTGCTCGATTTGCTATATCAGTAAGTCCCTGGTCAGGGCTGCTGAGATTTACTGATAAGTGTTATCAGTGGTTTCTCGATCTGTTATAGACCATTCATCGGCACGACTTATTGAGTTATTAGGGTTGACGTTACCATCCCTAGACTCGATATGCAGTATATCTGACGAAGAGACCGGACTGTACGGTAGTGTTGCCGGTTGGCTCGACAGGAGTCGTGACAGGTTCGCTTGTTTTCTTCTGATCGCTCAATACCGGGGTGGCCGTTACGTTTAGCTGACCGCTTGCGACTTGGGGTGCTTGATATGATCATCACCCACTGCCGGCATATTGACGAGTCTTAGAGTCCCACAATGGAGTTACCTAGTCCAGGAGAAATGATGTGTTGTGCATATGCGATATGCGCGTGGACCCGGTTAAAATACGCGTATGAGATACCGCATATTAATCGGGCGGTTTGCTTTTGGTCGGGTCGTATGCGATATGACCGGTTTGTTAAATCAAGTGTTGATTTATCATTGACCATTAGTTTCTCACTTTAAATCCTTTCTTGTCTTTTTCTATGCATGCATGTATGCATTTATTCTCATTCATGCACATAGGATGTGCATGCACACATACATGCATACATAATGTTATCATGGTTGTTGATATAGTGGATGGTGGCAATATAAGACTCACACCATTTGTAAAATATATGGATATTAATTTTTGGAAAAAGATAAATGGAAATGGAAATTGATTATCATGGTTTAATTTTATATTCTTGCACTAACTCTTTGTTTTAACCATGATTCATTTTCTATGGTCATTTTTGTTCCAAACTAAAATATCTAGATATTTTATAACCATGGTTGAGAATGAGAGAGTGAAAATATATATATTTTCATTTTCTCATTTTATTTCATATGCTTATCATTATCTTGAGTTTATAAGCCATCATCTTCTTCCTCCTTTCTCTCTTGCTCTCTAGTTTTCTCAAGTGAGCAAAAGAGTCACCAAGTTAGGATTTTGAAGTGAGAAAACAAACCACATCATCATTCTATACTAGTCTTGCCCATTAGTGTAGAGTGTTAGCTTCCATTTCTTCTCTTGATCTAGTGAAGCTTCAAGCTTGGATAAAGAGGACTCCGGGTGGATCGTCGTAGACCTAGAGAATCTCAAGAGGACCTTTCTCCAACCCTCAAGTAGCCGAGGAGTCTAGCGTAGGGAGCTACAAAGGTTGTACTCTCAAAACCCTAGCTTTTACTACTTGTGTTTGTGTTAAAGTTTAGTTGCCCTAATTTTTCTAGCATGATCATGAAGATTGTTTCTTTAGCACCATGTAAATTTTAACTATGGCATGTGTGTTGCCTCCAAACCCTTGTAGTGGTGCTGTAGGAAACCCTTCATGTGCCCTACTTCGTTTCGCTTGAGCTAGGAAACCACTGTGTGGCACTTTAAGGACTCGTCATTACGCCAGCAGTAGGTAATGATCATATCAGTTACCCATAAGCCGTCAGCGGTACTAGCTGGACGTAAGGGCTACCCAGGTATTGAGCAAATAGAATATCAATAAGCAAGCTTGTCCAAACTCCCATGAATCCTACAAGTAACACTACTGTACAGTCCGGTCTCTTCGTCTGATATGTCGCATATCGAGTCTGGGGGTGGATATGTCAGACCTCGGTAACTTGATAAGTCATTCCAATGTGAGGCTCATAACGGTTTGAGAAACTACTGATAACACGTACTAGTAAATCTTATCAGCCCTGGCCAGGGACTTTCTGTTATAGTCAATCGAGCATAGCACAACATCATCTCCCTATACCGGGAGAGACGAAACCCCTCCTATCGCTCATTGCCTCCATGTGACTCGGGACTGCACCCAAAATCCACCTGTTTGCATGACTCCTTTAAGTCATGGTAGGGAGGAAATCAAAGCACAGTGGGAACCATACAAGACTCTATGACAATCTCGGATCTATAGACTAACCTGTACCAGTGTCACCAGAGAACTGCTATCTGACGATGGGTATAGTACCATCTAGGAGTTCTCGGCAAGTCCTGTTCGATGTACCCATTCTTTATTGAGCACATGTGTACAATCTCTGATATCAAACACCAATGGCTATGGGATCAACCATCGCCCCATACAGGGTCAAGAAACGTACACACTAGTCTGCTCTGGAATATTGATGCCCTATCTCGATAATCGCTCGACTAGGACCTGTTAAAGGATGTACTTATGGACCACCCTAGCCTCACTAGTATGATCTGCATCATAGTCCTGGTAGTCAAGTACATATCCTAAAGGTTTTATCAACATGTAACAGAGAGACAGTATAATAATACAAGTGTACATGTTAAAATAAAGAGCAACCAGATAGCATACTATCATGTCGAGAAAGAAAGTCCTCTATATATATGTCCAAGCATCCACTATAATATACAATAACGTACAATAATGGCCTCTAGGGCATACATATGACTAACAATCTTCCACTTGCACTAAGGCCAGTTGTTGTAGTATCTCATACCCAACATCCCAAAATGTCTCTCAAATTGCGTCTGGGGGAGGTCCTTCGTGAGTGGATCCGCCGTGTTATTCTTCGTGTCAACTCTCCTGATCTCGATCTCCCGGTGATCTACTATCTCCCGGATCAGGTGATACCGCCTAAGAATATGTCTGAATCGCTAATGGGACCGGCGTTTCTTGGCCAAAGCCACAGCTCCGTTGTTATCACAATACAAGGTTATTAGATGCTCAATGGATGGAACCACACCAAGTTCAGCTATGAACTTCTTCATCCAGACAGCCTCTTTGGCGGAATCCTTGGCAGCGATGTATTCAGCCTCCATCATTGAGTCTGCCACGGTATCTTTCTTGGAACTCTTCCAACATACCGCCCCTCCAATGAGGGTAAAGACAAAACCCGAGACCGACTTACTGTCGTCCTTATCACGCTGGATGCTCGAATCGGTAAAGGACTCCACTTGGAGTTCACCGTTACCATACACCAAGAACATTTCTTTAGTCCTTCTCAAGTACTTAAGAATGTTCTTCAAAGCTGTCCAGTGATTTCCCCAGGATCTGATTGATACATGCTTACTACACTAAGTGTGTAAGGTACATCTGGTCTAGTACATAACATCGCATACATGATAGACCCTACTGCAGAAGCATAGGGTACCCCTTGCATGCGAGCCCTCTCCAAATCTGTCTTGGGAGATATCTTTTTGGAGAAAGTGATTCCTGGGCAAGCGGGTAAATTACCATGCTTAGAATCTTCCATACTAAATCTCTTTAGTATGGTGTCAATGTACCTGGATTGGGACAATCCCAATATCCGTTTAGATCTATCTTTATAGATCTTAATCCCCACGATGCAAGAGGCATCACTCAGATCTTTTATGGAGAACTTATGTGATAAGAAGAGCTTAACTGAGTGTAGCATAGGAACATCATTTCCTATCAAGAGTATGTCATTCACGTACAATACGAGGAAGACAATCTTACTCTCTATTACCTTCTTGTATATACAAAGTTCATCTATGTTTTTTTATGAAGCAAAACTCTTTGATCGCTATATAAAAACAGATGTTCCAGCTCCGCGATGCCTGCTTTAATCCGTAGATTTATTTAAGCAGCTTGTATACCTTTCCGCTGCTCCCACTGTCTATGAAGCTCTCTGGCTGTGTCATGTATACGCTCTCTTCTAAATCACCATTTAGAAAAGCGGTCTTGACGTTCATCTGCCAAACTTCATAGTCATGGTATGCAGCAATGGTAAGTAGGATCCTAATGGACTTAAGCATAGCCACTTGAGAAAAAGTCTCGTCATAGTCGACCCCTGGTCGTTGACGAAAACCTTTTGCTACAATTCTAGCTTTGAAAGTCTCAACTTTTCCATCTACACCAAATTTCTTCTTGAAGATCCACTTGCTCCCAATGAGTTTTACTCCTTCAGGAGCAACTTCCAAAGTCCATACTTTGTTGGTGTACATGGATTCCATCTCAGATCGCATAGCATCCAGCCATTTTACAAAGTCTCCACTTGTGATGGCCTGTTCGAAACTAGTCGGTTCATCATCTTCCATGATGAAATCCTCGCTCCCACCATCAATGAGAAAACCGTAGTATCTCTCATGTGGATGAGAAACCCTACTAGATCTGCGGAGTGGCTGAGATTCGTTGGGGACTATCGAATCCTCCGGTTTTACCAAATCATCAGTCGTAGTTTGTATTGCTGGAACTTCTTCTAGCTCTACCTCATTACCACTAATTTCTTTTACAATAAATTCCTTTTTCTAAAAGGTGGCATGTTGAGAAACAAACGCTTGCCACCTTTTGTTCCTCGGTATGGTAGAAGATATATCTTTATAAATCCTTTGGATATCCTACAAATTTACACAAAACGGACCTTGCCTAGAGTTTGTCCGGATTTTTCCTTTTAACATAGGCCGGACAACCCTATATTTTAACTCGTTTAAGAGATGGTCTATTCCCATTCCATATCTTATATGGAGTGGTAGGCAATGATTTGATTGGAACCCTATTGAATAGGTATGCAGCTGTCTCAAATGCATAACCCTAAAAGGAATAGACAACTCAACAGTACTCATCATAGAGCGCACCATATCTAATAGGGTGCAATTCCTCCGCTCCGATACACCGTTGTGTTGTGGTGTATATAGAGGAGTAAACTGAGAGAGAATCTCATTCTCTTTTAAATAGTCATGGAATTCCGTGCTCAAGTATTCTCCTCCACAATCAGATCGAAAGATTTTAATACTTTTACCTATTTGGTTCTCTACTTCGCACTTATATTCCTTGAATTTCTTAAAATCTTCATACTTATGCTTCAACAGGAACACATGTCCGTATCTTGATAGATCATCAGTGAATGTAATAAAGTACAAGAAACCATTCCTGGCATGTGTAGATATAGGACCGCATACATCACTATGTATGAGTCCCAAGAGTTCAGTAGCTCTTTCTCCGTGTCCAGTAAACAGAGTTTTGGTCATTTTACCTTTGAGACATGACTTGCAAGTTTCATACGATGTAAATTCGAACGGGTTCAACTATCCATCTTTATGCAACTTAGCTAGCCTTGTCGCATTGATATGACCTAGTCTACAGTGCCACAAGAAGGATTCGTTCATTTCTGAACTTTTTCTCTCATGTGTGTTCTATATGTTAAGAACTGTGGTTTGATTCAGAACGTATATACCGCTACATAACGTACCAAATCCAATCAACACTTGATTTAGGAAAATGTTCATAACATTATCCTATAATACAAAATTATATCCTTCTTTTGTCAATAAAGAGACTGATATAATATTTCATATCAGGTTCGGTATGTAATAACAGTCGTTCAAAATCATTGTATTACCACTTGGTAATACTAGGTGATAATCACCAACTGCTTTGGCTGCAACAAGTGCACCATTCCCTACTCTTACAGACATATCACCCTCTCCAAGTTCTCTACCTCTATTTAACCCATGTAATAAATTACATATGTGGGATCCTGATCCGGTATCTAATACCTAAGACGTAGAGCAGATTGAGAAACAGTTCTCGATTACGAACACATACGAAAAAGATGCATCAGCATGCTCATTCCTCGTTCGGGTCGTGTGGGAATCCGGGTAATCCCTTATTCCTTGCTCAGTCTTATGACAGTCATATGATAGAGCGGAACCAACGTTCCCCAGCTCAGTATAATAAGATGGTTCGGTCAATACATCCATATTATTATCTTGATTAAGGCGTGTCATAGTCGCTACCTGGAGAGAGAGAGAAGAAAACACTTTAGCGTATACTCTTGCAAGATTAGATTGGTTATTATCTTATCTAATCAGGATGGCTCCTACTGTTTTTATCAAATCTTCCTTCAAACCCTAAAAGGTAAGATTAGCCGGGATTAATTACACTCTACAAATTCGCCAATCGGTCAGCCAGGCAAGTATTGGTACTCCGAGGGAGTCTCCCCATGCTTTTGCGTGGAACTAATTAAATAACCTCATTCTGTAGGGGCATAACCCCGTTAACACCTTTCTTAGACACCTACTGGATCAGCTAATTGTAAAGTGAAAAACTCTTCCAGGAGTAACTCTTACTTGCAGTGGGTATCGGGATCCAACTATCTTATAGAAGGTATGCAATCTCATTACAAATTTTCAACACTTGAAATTCCCAATATGTGTTTTTGCCCCTAGCAACTTATGACCTTGGCTATGGTCAACAAATTATAAGCGCTAGCCAAGTTCAACCCGTCATTTCCTGATTGAATTAAACTCATCCGTACGACCCTTGGTTATGGTCAACAAAGTCGTTCGACTACCCTAATCCAATCGCATCATATTGTTGCAGATAAGCACTAGTTAGCTACCTTACACTACGCCTTGGATATGGTCAACAAACGCAACATGAATACTAAATAGAATTTATCTGAAATAACGGAGAGCTACGACAGGTTTTTAAGAAAACCTTTTGCGTAATGAACTTGATATCGTTGTAGAATCGAGTGATTTGAAAAGGAGTGGTTTAAGCTCCACTTTTAAAATCGAGTGTTTTTCTAAATAAACCGAGTGGGTTGTAGCATTTGCTAGCTTTTGCTAAAGAGGTCACTCCCGGTGAAGGGATCTAGGCTATTTCCTTATCAAATAAGGTGCTGGATATTCATCAAGGAATACCACTATGCAAAGCAAAAACTAGAGCTACCAATTTGAAAATTTGATTTTACAACATCTTTAGGTTTCTTTCTTTTTCATTAATCTCATTAATGAACTCCCATTATTTATGTTTCCTAAACATCACAGAAGAAACGAAAATAGAACGTACGCTTAAGCCATCCGTATTCGCCACGGGGCCCCGTCATGCACCGTTAGGCTACTTAACTACTGGAAAAGTGGGGCCTGGACTAGCGCGGGTGCAAAACCTAAGCAACGTTTATTATATATCATATATATAATATAAAGCATTCATCTCACGCAGTTATATGATCTCATCACAGAACATTGCAGCAGAAGTCAACAATGAAATATTGGATATACTAGGAGGTATATGTTTTAAATTAAGCCAGTAAAAAACACGGATTCGACGGTCGTGATGAATAGCCAAACCCACATCCTTATACCCCTACGAGAGCGGCAAGCAACCTTGCCAATTCTACAGTTAGGAAACCCGGTCTCGACTCCTCAAGATGGTCTCCCACTGGACTCTAGAACCCGGTTACTTGTGCTCCCCACCTTGGGTCTATCATAATGTGGAAAAGTAAATAATATACATCAATAGTGGCATCATCCTCAACCCGAAAGTGTCATAATAAAAGAATATTACATACAAATTTTTACATGAATAAAAATGAAAAACACCATCATCTCACGCAAAAACCCCGGCTATTCAAACATGACGATCCAATATAACATATCACAGCAACACATAAACATCACATGTCATCAACGTAAGTAAATATGCGTATCCCGGAAGTCGTTGACGTATGGCAATAAAATCGGCGATACACCACATATTACACTTACGGTCGCAGAAAAGGAAATGAAAACTACAATAATTAGAATCCACAACACCTTCGACATCATAAACCCGGAATATCTCATACTTTGAATTTCATGCCTAACACAATAAACCTCACATTTTAGTCTTAAATTGAAAACACTTTTCAATAACCAGTCGGGTAATTCAACAAGATTCCCGACAAATGAGCGAAAGCTCGTCGGAAACTTTAGTAGATGGCCGCACCCCCGATGCCGTCG
Source organism: Agapanthus africanus (assembly GCA_030015575.1). NCBI lineage: Eukaryota > Viridiplantae > Streptophyta > Magnoliopsida > Asparagales > Amaryllidaceae > Agapanthus > Agapanthus africanus. The sequence goes on along the minus strand of JASDDO010000014.1, from coordinate 190,256,899 downwards.
ATGAAATGCACATAGGCGGAACACCGTGGCCGCGAGCACCTAAATGGATGCTTTTGGCAACAAGGTTCTCCTATAGTCACTTGGTCGGGGCTATGGGGCGTGGCTATCAAGTAATGTTACCCGGCGAGTGTTCGCGTATAATACGAGATTGCAACGGAGTTTTGATCCGAATCAAAACCCCGTGGCAACCGATCAAAAGAGACTAAATTGCTAGATTTACAAAATACTAACTACTTTTCGTTAAACTAATTATTATGAATTCCAAATAATGTATCACAGTTCATAATATAGTCTAGACGATGTTAGATATTTCGATCGAATTAACAAACACCCTCAAACCATAGAGACCACAACAACTTGAGCATCAATAAAAATACCCAGAATGTGCAAAATAACAAAATGGAGCAGCACAAGAAAATTTATCCCACAACTCTTCAAGAGTGGGGCGGAAATACGGCCAAACAAGGGTTTGGGCCGCGGTTCCGCGGCTCAATGATGGAGTTGGGGACTCTAATTTCTTGAGGCTCCATCATTTTACTTGCACGATTTTCTGAATATTTTTAATCTCGAAATATCCAACTTTTCAAAAAATTTACAGAAACTAGGTAAAAAGGCGGTTTTGAAACTTGATCGAACACTTTAACGTCATCTAGTCCACTCCTAATGCTCTAGCTTGTTTCTGTTACCATGAAAATATGCCATAGCACCATTACTAGGTTTTTAGAATCATCAAGTATACAATTTTAAAAAAATCTAGTGTGCTAATGCATGCTATCCTAGAATCGAACTAGAGAATTAAGGTTTCAAAGCATGTAAACAAGTTTTACACTAAGTGAATAGAGAATACAACCTTTGTAGACCGGTCCTTCACTTCTAAAGCTTAAAGTAGTAATCTCTTAGCTCCAAGTAGCGGTCCCTAGAACTCTTCTTAGTCTCCACTTAGCGAAAGGAACAAGCTTGTTTAAGGATCTTCGAGGCCGAAAATGATCCACCTTGAAAAATCTCTAACTCAAGCTACCTCTTCACTAACTAAAGAATTAGTGAAGAAAACAACCTATACTAAAGGGCTAGTTTGGTATAGATTGATGAAGTAAAAATTTTGCTCACTTTAGAATTCACTTTCTCCTTTTCTTTCTCACCTCATGAAAAGGTAGAGAGAAAAAATAAGATGAAGAAGATGAACAAGTGAAGAACCATGGTGAAGAACCACGGTGAAGAAATATCTCAAAAGATATATGTAGAGACTTAACCATGGCTGAGAATAATTGGTTAGGTTATTAAATATCTAGAGTAAAACAAAATTAGTGGAATGAATCATGGCTTCTACATGCTTCCACAAGCATCCAAGCCATGCTCATTTTCCACTAATTTCTATTTCACTCTTAATGAATAATTACCCTAATTATCCTTGGCTTAGTGTGAGTTCCATACACCCATGTCCAATGTATCATCTAATATGACACAATAGTATATGTAATATATATATATATATATATATATACATATATATATATATATATATACATATATATATATATATATCACATAAATATATATCAACATATATATACATCAAGAGAAGAAATTCTTTAGTGAGCTAATATTAATTAATATATATTAATATATCCAATATATAATTATATATCAAATTATTAAATAAATACTTGATTTAATAATCCGGCTATATCATATATAACCGACTAATATCTTTTTATATGTATATCAATTTATCGAATCGACACTTGATTCAATAACCCGGTTATATCACATATAACTGAGCAATATAATATATCACAAAATTAGAATATGGTATCACATACACGTATTTAATCAAGGTCCCGCACATATCACATATGTGCCCTACTTCGTTTCGCTTAAGCTAGGAAACCTCTGTGTGGGCATCTAAAGACTCGTCAATACGCCAGCAATAGGTAATGATCATATCAGTTACCCATAAACCGTCAGCGGTACTAGCTGAACGTAACGGCTACCAAGGTATTGAGCGAATAGAATATCAACAAGCAAGCTTGTCCAAACTCCCATGAATCCTACAAGTAACACTACCGTACAGTCCCGTCTCTTCGTCTGATATGTCGCATATCGAGTCTGGGGGTGGATACGTCAGACCCTAGTAACTTGATAAGTCATGCATATGTGAGGCTCATAACGGTTCAAGAAATTACTGATAACACTTACTTGTAAATCTCATCAGCCCTGACCAGGGACTTTCTGTTATAGCCAATCGAGCATAGCGCATCATCAACTCTCTATACCGGGAGAGACGAAACCCCTCCTATCGCTCATTACCTCCATGTGACTCAGGACTGTACCTAAAATCCATTTGTTTGCACGACTCCTTTGAGCCGTGGTAGGGAGGAAATCAAAGCACAGTGGGAACCACACAAGACTCTGTGACGATCTCGAGTCTACAGACTAACATGTACCACTGTCACCAGAGAACTGCTATCTAACGATAGGTATAGTACCATCTAGGAGTTCTCGGCGAGTCCTGTTTGGTGTACCCATTCTCTAATGAGCACATGTGTACAATCTCTGATGTCAAACACCAATGGCTATGGGATCAACCATCGCCTCACACAGGGTCAAGAAACGTACACACTAGTCTCCTATGGAATATCGATGCCCTATCTCGATACTCTCTCAACTAGGAACTGTTAAAGGATGTACTTGTGGAACAACCTGGCCCTACTAGCATGATCTTCATCATAATCCTGGTAGTCAAGTACATATCCTAAGGGTTTTATCAACATGTAACAGAAAGACAGTATAATAATACAAGTGTACATGTTAAGATAAAAAGCAATCAGATAGCATACTATCATGTCGAGCATGAAAGTCCTATGTGTATGTTTGTGTGTGTGTCCAAGCATCCACTATAATATACAATAATGTACAATAATAGCCTCTAGGGCATACATATGACTAACAGCTCACACATTCTTCATGCGACCGTTAATATTTCTTGAGGTACTAACTAACCGATTACCAAATGTGCTCACTCTTTTAGGCGTAAATAGTAATATCCTAGTCTCGCAACACCTAAGTCTTAATAGTGACTCCCAAACCAGTTGGTCTAAGGCACTAGGTTATAAAGCACCCCCGCTATATTTTTTATGCCGTCTTAAGTAATAACAAAACCAGTGTTCATTTTTCTTCGCCATGTATATTTTCCGTGTGATATATATATATATATATATATATATATATATATATATATATATATTATTCCTTTATACTAAAGATTTCAGACAAGAGCATTTCAAGATATCTTCTACTATCCCAAGTTTCAAGATGTGTGCAAGTGCGTATAGTAGGGTATCAACGTTCAGGAGTTTGGACTCCAGAATAGGGACTATTTTTCAGACTTATTTCTATTCTCAAATTAGTGATTCCTTTCATCTTACTAACCCTTGGGACAACAGCTCATGACTACCTATTACTAGTTTTGTTTTAAAACATCTAATTTTCTTGATTTTCTTAAATCTTTCCCTCCTATCATATGTATTTTTCACTTACTAACTTTTATTACTAAAAAAAATTATTCATTCATTTTTTTTCATATATAGTGCCTAGTGCCAAATGATATTTCCGTAAATACAAATCTCCTCCCAAACCTGTTTGCAGCAATGTCCTCACTGATATTGTTCTCCACGCATATAAACCTGTAGACTTAGGTGGAGAATAATAGGGGTAAAAGATAGTTAAATGAAAAACTACCCCCAAACTTTTTCTTTGGCACGCATAGATATTCAGTTAAGTTCTTTTTTAATCACCTCCATTCTTAGATGAAACAGTATTACTGAAACATGGAGGTGAGACGGAGGAAAATTAGTTGTGATAAAGCGGCTCCTGTAGGGACATAAGCTCTTCCGCCGGGTCAGCGGAAAAGTACAATTTTAATTTATGCCCATTTACTTTAAAAATAGAACTATTTTTTACATTTTCTACATCCACTGTCCCGTGCAGGTGCATATACCGGACCACAAAAGGTCCTTTCCAACGAGATTTTAGCTTACCTGGATGAAGATGGAGACGGGAATCATAAAGGATTTGTTGTCCAGGTGTGAAAGTTTTTCTCAAAAGGTTTTTGTCATGGAACACCTTTGTCCGGTTCTTTACTATAACTGCATTATCGTAAGTTTTATCTCGAAGTTCGCTTAGTTTATTTAGTTGCAGCTTCCGATAGCTGCCGACTTGATCAAAATCACAAGTAAGCTCTTTAATAGCTCGCATTGCTTTATGTTCGATCTCGATAGGAAGATGGTACGCCTTCCCAAACACTAGTCGGTATGGAGACATACCAAGATCGGTCTTATAAGCGGTACGAAATGCCTAAAGAGCATCCGTTAATTTGGTGGACCAATTTTTACAGTTTTTAGAAACCGTTTTCTCCAAAAAAAAATTGATCTGTCTATTGGAGATCTCGGCTTGCCCGCTCATTTGGGGATGACAGGGCGTAGAAAGCTTGTGGTTGATTGAATATTTCCGCATCAAAGCCTCGAAAGATCGATTACAGAAATGCGTCCTATTGTCGCTAATTATAACGCGAGGGTGTCCGAACCGAGAAAAGATATTTTCCTTAAGGAGCTTAACAACAACTTTTTTGTCATTAGTACGGTACGGTATTGCTTCCACCCATTTAGAGACATAATCAACAGATAATAAAATGTATAAATTCCCAAAAGAGTTGGGAAAATTGCCCATAAAATTAATTCCCCAAATATCAAATATTTCTACAACAAAGATAGGTTGAAGAGACATCTCATTTCTCCAAAAAATCCAACCCATGTGTTGACACCGTGAACAAGTTTTGCAATAATCATATACATCATTAAATCACGTTGGCCAATAAAAGCCATATTGCAAAACTTTCTCCGCCGTTTTTCTTGGACCAAAGTGACTGCCACATGCCTGATCATGGTAGAAAGACAATACACTCTTGAATTCATCATTAGAGACACATCGGCAAATGATTTGATTGGAACAATATTTAAACAAATAAGGTTTATCCCAGTAAAAGCGTTTTATGTGGGACAGAAATCGGTGATTGTCTTGTTTTGACCATTCCCTGGGTAGAAGTCCCGTTGTTAAATAATTCACAGTATCCATGAACCAAGATTTGCAGGATATGGTCAAAAGCTGTTCATCGGGAAAGGAATCATTTATTGGCAAGGTCAACGTTGACGAAGAAAAAATGCGTGAAAGATGATCGGCAACGACGTTTTCACATCCACTCTTGTCTCGTATGACAAGATCAAATTCTTTTAATAATAGGATCCAACATATTAGCCTAGATTTAGCATCCTTCTTCGATAAAAGATATCTCAGGATGGAATGATCGGTGTAAACTACAACTGGAGAGCCAATTAAGTAGGGCCTGAAATTTTTCTAATGCAAATACAAATGCCAAGAGTTATTTCTCGGTAGTTGTATAATTCATTTGGATATCGTTCAGGATCCTACTTGCATAGTAAATTATATGTGGCATCTTATCAATGTGCTGTCCTAAGACTGCACTAATAGAAAAATTGGATGCATCACACATAAGCTCAAAATGGTGATTCCAGTCCAGAGAAGACAGAACATGGGCTGTGGTGAGGGAACTTTTAAGCGATTCAAAAGCAGCCACGCAGTCCAAGTTGAATTGAAATGTTGTACCCTTGGCCAAGAGAAGAGTTAAGGCTCTAACAATTTTGCTAAAGTCCATAATGAATCGCCTATAAAATCCTGCATGACCAAGAAAGGATCGTACATCTTTGACGCATTTGGAAGGAGAAAGGTTGTGAATGACATCTATTTTAGTTTTGTCTACCTCAATTCCTTTTTGTGAAATGATATGCCCTAGGACAATACCATCTTGAACCATGAAATGGTATTTTTCCCAATTCATAGTTAAATTCTTATCCTTACAGCGGGTAAGAACGGCGTCAAGATGACGTAAGCATTACTCAAAGGAGTCCCTAAATATGGAGAAATCGTCCATAAATATTTCCAGAAAATTCTTGACCATGTCCGAGAATATCCCCATCATACACTGCTGAAATGTAGCGGAAGCATTGCATAACCCAAAAGGAAAGGACAAGTAAAAGTTGTCTTATCTTGATGCCTTTTGTCGATGAGAATCTGGTTATAGCCTGAGTATCCATTTAAAAAACAGTAATACTCATGCCCGGCTAATCATTCTAACATCTGGACAATGAAAGGTAGAGAGAAGTGATCTTTCCTTATTGCGGCATTGAGTTTTCTATAATCAATACATATCCGCCATCCAGTTTGGGTGCGTGTTTGGATCAACTCATTAGCCTCATTAGTTATGACCATGATGGTAGACTTTTTAGGGACCACATGGATAGGACTTACCCATTGGCTATCAGATATTGGGTAAATTATACCGTTATCTAGGCATTTGACGATTTCTTTCTTTACCGCCCCTTTCATGACGGGATTCAATCGTCTTTGTGAGTCTCGGACTGGTTTGGCTTCATCCATCAAATGCATATGATGTTCAACAATCAAGGGACTAATCCATTTGATGACCGCCATTTCCAACCAAAAGCTTGCCGATTTGATCTCAAGACCGACAAGAGAACTTTCTCTTGCTCTAAAGCTAGAGAAGCTCATATGATAACGGGCAGAGACTCATTCTTAGAGAAATATGCATATTTAAGATGAGAAGGTAGTGGCTTGAGATCTAGTGTCGACGGAGAGACGATAGAAGGAAGGGTAAGGGAATGATACTCGGACTCCTTAAGAGGTTCATAGCTAGAGATTGACTCGGATAGATCAGCTAACTTATGTGGCAAGTCGAAGGATTCAAACTCGAGGGTGGACTTGTCCAAAGTGTCCTCACTAGTATAATAATTTGCTGGATCAAACAATGAGGCACTAGTAGCGTCGAGATCATTGTCGCAAAGTTCCTCAACTTCGCAGCTGTCGGAAGCCATCTTGTTGACAGAACATATATTAATTAGATGAGCAGAAAGTTTAGAGGGTTGACTTCCTATCCTGTAAATGTTAAGCTCAATTGTCATCTTCCCAAAGGACAGGTTCATAGAACCATTACGACAATTGATTACAGCATTGGAGGTTACTAGGAAAGGGCGACCAAGAATCACCGGGATTTGGTTCCGTGGGTTCGCCACAGGCTATGTATCTAAAACTATAAAGTTCACAGGGAATATAAATTCCATGACTTTGATTAACACATCCTCTAGCTCACCCCTAGGATGGGTGATAGATCGATCAGCCATCTGGAGAGTGCAGTGCGCAGGTTTCAACTCTCCTATATGTAGTTGCTCATAAACAGAATACGAGAGCAAGTTAACACTAGCACCTAGATCAAGTAGAGCGTGATTGATGATTTTACCCCCAATAGTTATAGATATTGTAGGAAAAACCGGATCCTTAGGTTTCTTAGGCAATTGTTGGGTAAAAGCAGTGCTCACATTGCTCGTTAAAAAATCCTTTTTAGGCAATTGAGTTTTCCTTTCCTAGTGCACAAGTCCTTAAGGATTTTTGCATAGGACGGAACTTGTTGAATAGTATCTAGGAGAAGAATATTTATGTTACCTTGCTTAAACATTTCGACAATCTTCTCCATTTGTGCATTTGGTTTATTGGCCCTCAACCTATTTGGAAAAGGGAGCTTTATCAATAAGTGTTGAGTCCAACATTTGAGGAGAAGTTTGTGGGGCGAAATGAATCCCAAAATTGGATTTGGGATGGTTTGAGATGGTGGTTTATTCAAGGAAGTGGGCTGAGAGTTTGATCCTAGTGAAGAACGAAGAATAGGCTCAGGAGAAGATGGTGAACTAGATGAGGTAGGAGTAGAAGTAATAGCCGGGGTTTCATCTGCCTCATCAACATCAACCTGTTCACCAACATTGTTGTTTAGCACTCTTCCCGATGTCAACGTAGTTACGTCGCTAACGTTATAATTTTGTTGGTTAAGAACGATATTTGCACTTTGTGAGTGGCCAGGATTTGGTAGAGGTTGAGAAGGAAGTCTCACTTTCTCTCTCTCACTCATCGCGGCATTTATCTATGCAATTTTTGCTTCGATTAATTTTATGCTTTCACGGTGGAAAGCAGTGTGTTGCACTAACGTTTGGATAGAAGAAGTTAAATTAGCCGTCATCTATATGGAATGTTTAATAAACGTTTCTAAGTTTCTTTCGAGTGCAGAGAAATTTTCGGTACCGGCCGTTGGAATGTTCGTCTGTGGTTGGAAAGAATTATTATAAGGGCCAAAGTTGTTGGCCGGATTTTGGAAAGATTGCGGTTGAAAGGGTTGCTGACTTTGTTGTGGTGGCTACTATTGCTGTGGGGGAAACCTTTGATAGTTATTTTAGTTTAGAAACTGATTTTGATTTTGGTTTTGGTTCCAAGTAAAATTAGGATGATTCCTCCATCCCTGATTATATGTGGAGGATAGAGATTGTTTCTAGGTCATTGCTGAAATGCAGCATTGGTTTGTTCTTGACCTTGAGACGGGAGATTCAAAGGACATTCTTTCGTTAAATGTGATGGGTCAGAAAAGCAACCACACACAGTTTTGGGGAGCATAACTTGGTTTAGGGAGGCTGACGAGAATTTGTTTTCTATAGCTTCGTGTTTCTTTTATATCGCGTCCATTTCAGCTTTTACTGCCATGGAAATATCAAGCTGATGGATACCTGCCCTAGATGAAAACGATGTTGGTCTAGTGCTCTCCCACTGTAATGTTTGTTCGGCGAGGTCTTCCAAGAATTGCTAAACTTCGCCATCGTTTTTAGACATGAAATGACATTGACAAATGGTTTCTAGCATTTATTTTGTCGCTGGATTAACACCCTTATATATAATTCGGCAAAGTTGTCGTCTATCGATTCCATAATGAGGGCATTGGACAAAAAGATCTTTAAACCGTTCAAAACATTTCCAAAATGGTTCGTTGGAAAATGGGTAAACTGGTTAATCTCGCTTTGAATACGGACGATCTTGTGATGAGGATAGAATTTCTTAAGGAATGCTATAACGATTTTATCCTATTTAGTGATAGAATGTGCGGCAGTGCTATAAAGACACTTTTCTGCGAGATCGCACAAGGTAAAAGGGAAAAGACGTAATCGCAGTGCATCCCCTGAAAGTTGTGTGATGCTCATCATTGCACATACGTTTTCGAATTTGGTTATAAAAATGTATGAGTCTTTGGATTCAAGCCTGTGAAATTTAGGCAATAAGTTGATGAACTGGGGTTTAATTTCGAAATTATCCCCATTGGCTAGTGGAATAGACAGACAAATAGGAAGGAGCCCGCGTACGAGGTAACATCTTTCTTGAAGAGATGCGCGGTGGATTCTGCACACCTACGGGTGGAAGCAGGGTGGTATCGTGAAATCCCAATGGAGAACCGTCCATCTCGGAAGATGTGGTGGGTGGAGGAGAAATAGAAGATGAAGAAGTACCGACTTCAGAGTCGATAGCAAAAACGCGGACAAGACGGGCACTAGAATCCCGTGTCCAGCCGATCATGCACTAAGCGGGTTTAGTGCACGTGGCAGTGTGTGAGAACGATTTTTAAGAGGGTTTGTTTTGAAAAAATGTCGGACGTAATGCTTGACCCAACAAATCACAAAATGCATCATCAATCCCTAAAGCTAGGGTCACTTAGGTCAAGTCACTAGACCACTTCTTGACTTCCAAAGGACAAGTCGTAGGATCAATCCTCTACTACCTCCTTATCAATCTTGTGGCCAGGTAAGTACCAGGTAAGTGGAAGGTATCCGCTATACGAATCACCGAAATAGGAGGCCTAATTAAGTAACCACTTTTCATAGTCACGCTTGCCTAAACACCACAATACAAATGCAGATAAGCAATAGATTACCCACGACCTTCCTCTGTCCTAATTGAGCGTGACAGTCCTTAAAGGCTTGGTCTAGATATTTTTTAATTAATGTAAGGTTATAGTAAGCTCGTTTTGTGATTTGTGGGCCTAGGAAGGGTGATGAAATCCCCACCTAATCTGAGTTTGGGTTTATTGCCCTTTAATATCCGGTTTAAGTATACAAAAAAAAAACGAAATCAAAACACGCAAAAAGATTTTTAGCAGCGATATATGCAAAGAATTCTTCAGGGAAAATTATATTATTGGAGCTTTAGAGGAGAGAGAAAGAAAAGTGGAAAATATCTGAGGATTTTAGGGGACCAAACCTCCCAATGTGCCGCGGTTCCGCCGCCAACTACACCAATGCGCCACGGTTCCGCCGCAAGGTGGAATGTTCTTTTGCAAAATTTTCTTCAGGGCCCTCCTATACTCCAAGGTGAAATCTCTGAATCTCTTTTTCCTTACTCCGGTTACTCCAGATTCCCTTGCAAAGATCGCACAATAATCGTTACAAACACAAAATGTGGTTTTGTTTCTTGTTTAATTTATGTTTATTGGTTTTAATAAGAATTCAACCCAAATAGCAAGAAAAAAATTACGATTGTTTTCCCGGTAACGGCGCCATTTGATTGGTCGTGCGAAAGAATGCTTTGTAAATAACCGCAATCAAAACGGTATCGCTAATAGCTAGCCGCGATGAGTACAGGTCGTCCGCAGGGAAACATGGACTCTTTTCTTGCTTTAGACGAGTTGATTAAAAAGATGGGTGATTGTTGTCGTTCTATTTTAAAACGGATGTAAAATTTATAATAAAAAGGCTTGTAGGGTTCATATGACTTACTAGTTAATGGATGAATATTTAAAAATGACTCTTTTATCTTTTAATAGTTTAAAACTAGATCGATAGTGGTGAATGTAGATTAGGGTTCTTAGAGGGAATTAGGTTTCCCACTACTAACTCTTGTCCTTTTATTGATCTCTATTCATGTCTAACCTTGAACAAAACAACTATTTAACCAATCTCAAATCGCGGTCGTGACTATCAATAAATTGATAGCGCGCCCGATTAGAAGACTGACATTTATTTTTCTAAAATTTATAAATTTTAAAATGTTTAAAAGAAATTAAAGATTTCTTCATCCATTATCCTACCCTATCCTACAAACCCTAATAAGCAAGGAATTACTCGTTCATGGTTAGTGAAGAAAGGTTGAAGAAAAAAGAAATCATAATTAAGATACAAAAAAAGTAATGTGTAAAAGTAAGTGCAGAAAAATAAATGCAGTGCAGAAAAATAAATGCAAAAGAATTAAAATAAATCTACCTTTATTAATCAACTATTGCATTTACAATTCTCCTTAGAAAGTACATTACAAGAACCCTAGTTTGCTCTAGATCTATCTTTTGATGGAGGTAGATGAATAGAAGATTTCTTGATCACTCGGATACTTGGATTTCTTGGATCTCTTGATCTTTTCGATGATGATCTTCAATGTACAGCTCTCGGTACTTTATATAGTATTTGAAACCAGAAACCCTAAATTCTATATGTGAGGATATACAGTTAACATCAAATCTACAAAATCTCATATCAGACGGCTCTGATTGCGCCATGGTTCCGCCGCATATAGCCATGTTTGGCCGTAGTTTAGCCGCAACATAGTGGAATCAGGTTTTGATATTTCTTCTGGTATTTTGTGTTGATATTTGGAGATCCTCTTGATGTCTAGATTATGAAAATAATGCTCTGAGTCTCTACCGTTGCCAGATTTCTCGATTTACTTTTAAAATTTGGCAGATTCGATTCTGATATCCCGATTTGACTTGGATCTCTTACTTGGACCTTAGACCTGAGCTAATATCTGCACAATATCTCAAATCAACGTGTTAGTAGCATTTGGTATTTTTAAAGATATTTTTCCAACCATTTAAATAATATAATATCTTAAGAATATTGATTAGAATTATTTGATATGATATGCATATTTTAATTACTAATATTTCATTTAAATATTATATGCATATATTTTCCCTAATTATATTAATTAAAATGAAAAAACATATAATAATAATATTTTTACAAATAAACCCACATATGTTTTATATTTACAATAAACAACTTTTAGCACTTAATATTAATAGGGAAAATGTTCATACAAATGTGCAATATATTTGACTAATCAGAAGTGAATGAACATAACCCGGATTTTATCTGTTTTTTGGTAGTTGTTCTGAACTTTATCATAACTGTGGAGATTTTGCGTGATTTGCGTTATTCTGGACTGAGAACCTGTAACCTGTGATCATGTAGCAAACACGGATCAAAAGCACTTACCTATATATAAATGAGCATAAGAATGATCGATATTAAATGTAATATTCTGGTGTGAACAAATACCCCTAGATTTATCTTTTGCTCGTCCCGAGCAAAACCATTTATTTTCATAAAGTCCTGAGCTCACTTTTGTAGGCATCATGGTTCCATTTAGCGTGTGCATCAAGTCGTTAAATCTCTAGGTGTCCCTAGAAGGAGGAGTGTTGTTTTCTAAGGGTTTTCAGCTGATACTACCCATAAAATCACGTCAAGCTAGTTTCATAAGCTAACCTTGATTCTAATTCTATGGTTTAGCATCCAAGTTAGAAACTCTATCGTCCTAAATTAGAAATATCCATCCCTTAATTTTCACACCTCCTATTCATTCAACCTAAAATTCTATATGTTTTGACAGTTTAGAAAGACCTCAGTTTCTATTGAGTTTTCTTTCTAAATCGCAATCTTCAATCCATAATTTTTATCTTCTTTACGAAAAATATAAGACTTATTCTTTATCCTTATCTTTCCTCCAAACATTGATCGTATAACCCTACGCGTGTGTAAATTTCACCCATGCACTTAAGAATTCAATTCAAGCTATAGTGCCCTTACCTTACTACGTATTACTACTTTTCATTAATGATGGATGGATTTGCCACACACCTTTCATGCGAGTACTACTGCTTCCTGAGGCACTAATCAGCCGATTACTGAATATGTGAGCTTACTAAAGCGTAAATAGCAATTTCCAGGTCTTGTAATATATTTTTTCTTTTTTTTCTTTTTTTCTTTTCAAGACCGGATATATTTTTCAATGATACTTTTTTGGTAGTTAGCTTTAAATACCGTTTTTTCTTTTATACCAGGCTTTCAGGCAAGAGTATTTCTAGGTATTCTCTACTATCTCAAGTTTCAAGATACGTGTAAGTGCAGTTTGTACGTTATATACATTCTGAAGTTGGACCCAAGAATATGAACTATTTTTCAGACTGATTCTTCAATAAAGTTTTCAATACCTTCTCTTCATCTCAACTTAACTTAAGAACTGAACTCAACATTACTTACTTTTAAAAAAACTGTAAGAACGTATATTTACTACGGTTAAACTCAAAGAGGGTTTTTTTAGGGTTTTCATTTACTAACCCTAGGATTTAGTTATTTCTAACCTATCAATCTAAATTTTTCGGAATAAAAATCTAAGTTACCCTACTAGCTAACTTGACGATAAAATTTTTATATTTTTGGAAAAAACTTTCAGTTTTTATGGGTTCTTTTAAAATAAGTATGCAAATGCAAAATATACATATGAATGCAAAGATGGATGGCTTACCGAGCATACCCACAAACTAAACTTGACAGTGTCATCACTGTCATGCTACACCAAAAGGGTTAAAATTGTGGAGGGGTCAAAATTTGTCGATGCTCTCCTTTTTTTTTGTTTTTGTTTTTATAAAACAAAAGGCAAAAAAAATATATACACACAAAAAGGTCCCCCAACTTAAGTGAAATGGTGTTTCTACTGTTCAAGCGGTGAAGTTCAAAGTGAGGGGGAAGAACAATTTCAATATATACAAGGCCTTACATAGGCCAAAAGTTAATACCAACCATTCAAAAATTTTATCGTGATAATACAACGGTTGGAGAAAGAACGCGTAGAGAAAAGAAATGAAGAATACACGAAATCATGTGTGGATGGAAGCAATATACGGTCTCGGTAAATGAGAAGATGAATGAAGGGGAAAAAGAAATGGAATATGAACTTGAGATTGAAAACGGATTGAATAAATTAGTACAGTCGGTAATGATCGAAGTATAAAAATGGATTGTACTAATCTATTAACACGTTAATAAATGGGGTCAAACCTCTCAAAATTCGCAAGAAAATATGGGCCGACCGAACTTGGTAAACCAGACGTAGCAGAGGAAGTTTATGCGGCGTCTTACGAAGTGGAAATGATGGAAAGGAAGGAGGGAAATGATAGAGGAATGGTATTGGTTAAACATTCAGGAGAATAGTCACAGTCAATGGAAGGAGCAGGATGAATTGGAAAATCCGACTTATCCAATAAAACAGGTTCATTCTCATGATATCCTAAAAATTCTCATCAAAATTCAGCTCATCCATGCATTCATCATCAACAATATCCATACGCACATGGGGTTCGGGAAAAACAGTTAACGGTTCGAGATGATGCCCACACGGATTTGAAAGGGCATGATGAATTGGTGAGAAAAACTCATCCAAAATTGTGGGTTCATTATCCAAGTTATCACCACGTCGATTTCCTCAATCAAGTGAAAGCGAAATTTCTCAGACACCTCATCAAAATTATAGTTTTCAATCAGTCGGTTTTCTAGAGTGGATATATAGAGATCAAAGGGAGTGGTATCGGTTTCACTTGAAAGGGACTTTTCACAATCGGGTAAATCAAACACTACATGGTCGCACAACTCATCAAACATTCTATCTTCAATTGGTGAATTATCTGGATTACTTGATAGACTTTCAAAACTGGAGCTGTGGAATTCAATTATGAATGGATAGATTTGATTTTGAAGGGTGTAAAGCTCACTTTCATTACTCAAATCATCAATTTGTCTTATCGCCTCATCATACATTGTAAAATGCTGAGCTAGTTGGATACTAACTGCTGGTTCGTTAGGTTGTATGAGGACGGCCATAGACGCATTCAATTCTCCATCTGTCGGTATGAAGCTATCCGAAATTCTTCTAATGATTGTTCAAGACTAGACATGGGTTGTGAAGGGATTTCAGTAAAAGACTCAAATTCGTGTGGATACGTAAAACTCCCAAATGGATGTTCAGAAGAAATTTCTAAAGAAGGTGTAAATCTCAGGTAGGAATGATAGGAATTGAAAGGATGCGTAGAAAGATCAACATTTTGATAAGAAGGTGATTGGAATCGTTGTCTTAAAAAATTTAGAGTGGTGAAAAGAGTGAAAGATCGGCTACGGGATTATTCAATATGGTCAGCAATGAACATGGGTTTCGGAGTCACAACATGACTCTCAAAAGGGGTATCAATATAAGAAGGTGGAAGGTTTTGAAACGGTTGATACGATGTAGATTGCGGTGTCCAATTATTGGTTCTAGACGTATCTATTCGATCTCTCAAAGAAATTTTGGGCATGGATGGATCGTTTGAAGTTCGACCAAAGCAAGAATCGTATAAAGAAATGTCTGGTTGAGAGTACCAAAGTTCGGCAAGAGTTGGTCGTTGTGGGGGTTCCCATGATATGAAAAGAGTAGAAAGTAAGGAAGGTGGAAGGTGGGTGAATTTTTATCATTTTTTTTATTTTTCTTTTGTTTTTGGATATTTGAAATTTTTGTTTGGTTTTTGAAAAATACGGAATTATGGGACTAAACTTTAAACAAACACAATCACAATCACAATATGCACAAATAACACCTAGAGCTAGAGTCTTTACAGTCCAACTAGACCGCTCCTAGACTTGCAAGTGACAAGTTGCAGGATAACTCTCGAATCACCTCTTCACTACCAATTGTGGCCAGGTAAGCTCAAGTGATGTAAAGAGGGTTCCGCTCATGAATCACCGTGAGACGGGCCTTTTAAAATTACCTCCTCACTTGTCTAGCCTAGGCACCACAAAATCAAGTTTAGCTAAAAGACCGATTCCCCGCAACCTTCACTTGTCCTAAATGATTGCGACGGGTTCTTATAGGTTTGGTCTAGATATTTTTTAATTAACTCAAGATAATACGTATGCTTTTTGTGATTTGTGGGGTCTTAGAAAGGGTGATGAAATCCCTACCCAATCTGATATGGTGTTCAAGCCCTTTAATGTCTGTATTATTATATGCAAAGTGATAAACAAACAAAATCTAAAGCAACAAAAAAAAAATATTTGCGGCGGTGCAATTTGTGCAAAGAAACCTGCAAAAAATACAATTCAGTGGAGATTAGAGAGCTTTCTTGACAAGGAGAAGAAGTACAAAAAATTTAAGGCTCTTAATCAATAATATGGCCGTGGAACCGCCGCCCTCTTCTGCATTCGACCGCAGATCTGAGGTGTGAAAGTTGAGTTGGAGATTCAAACTTGTTCTGTATACTCCCATCTTTCTTCTCTTCTGTATCCAAGTCTCTGTTTCTTGATTTGATCACTATACTTGCTCTAGATTTGCCTGCATACTTGCACACAAAAACTATAAAAAATAACAAGATGGTTTTTATTATATTTATTTATTTATTTATATATATATAAAAATTAACCCGAATGACAAAAAAGAAATACGTTACCGTCTCCCCGGCAACAGCGCCATTTGATTGTTATGTTTATGCTATGCGTTCTATATGTTCTATTTACCGCAATCAAGTCAGTTTCTCTTATAGCTAGCCGGTTGAGTACGAGTCATCCACTGGGAGATGAATCGTATTTTCGTTCTTATTTTAGACGAGTTAAGTGAAAATGTATATATTTGTTCAATTCTATCCTAAATGTTTGTATTTTATGTTTAAAGGAAAACTTTTTAGGGTTAGGGTTCGTTAGTAGAGTTAGGATTAGTCTTGTTCTTGTCTTTTGCCATTCTTGAAATGAAGTCGGCATAATCGGAAGTAGCAGGGATTAGGAGGACATAGGAATGAGATTTGCGAGTTTAAGCAAGTTTTCCAATGCTAAATCCATTCCTAGTGTCTCTTATCCATCCGTTCCATGCTCTTATTTCCAATTCTAGACCAAACACTCACAATTAAGTCTCCAATTAGGTCACAACTATATGTCACGTTATAGTACGCCTAAAGAAATTCTCGACTTAGGTCACGCCTATATGTCACTTATAGCGCGCCTAAGGGAGGGGGTTGTATTTGTTTGATGTAGGTTCACTTCAAGTTTTTTGGCGAAGAGAAGCACAAGGGATTTTTCCATCTCTCATACTACCTTCTTTAGCCCTAACAAGTGAGTAAATTATTCACACATTAAAAGAAAAATGAAACAAGAAAGAAGAAAAGAAAGAATAGAAAAATACAGTTTACAAAAGATAATAAGCTAACTATTTGGGCCCTCACCTAAGTAAGGGACTCCATTGAGTATCATGGTTTGAAAGTACGGATTAGAAGAGAAGAAAAGAGAACAATAAAACCAATAACTAGTTTAACAACATATAATAAAAGTTATACTAGGAATTTAAAATACAATACAAGAAAATTAAAGATACAAGATATAACAAGCCCTCATCTTCATTAATTTTTCACTCAAAAAGTTCTCATTACAATTTTAATGGAAAATAAATAAAGACGAAGAAGAACAATACACTAAACTACACTAATCTAAGGAAAGGAAAAAGTATCCATGGTTAGCGCAAATCTGGAGTATATATAGGCAGAGGAGTGAAACCCTAGCGCCATATTCTAAGCCCATGTAAAATTACAAAATGACCGTCAAAATTTGGTCGCGAGATACTCTGGTACGACCGCGGATCCGCCGCCCAAACCCCTCAAACTTCGCGCTTCCACGGTCCTTTTGTGGAATTGGCATATCGTTTTTCTTGTGATTCTTCATGTTGCTTTGGTCTTCTGTTTGACAAGTTCAAAATTGCAAAATGGTTCCATAATATTCTCAGACTTTTAATGGTCCAAAATGGCAACTCTTTTTGACTTTTGGCCTTGATCTCCCTCGAGCTCCATGTTGCACCTTGTTTCTTATGCTGCCTCTCTTGTGCTCTATGCTTGTCCGAGACACGAATGACCGTTGTATTCGTCTTGTCTCTTGATTTGGTAGACAGCACCAGACGGATATGGATGACCATAACCCGGATTTTATCTGTTTATGGTAGTCGTTCTAAACTTTTTCATAACTGTGGAGATTGTGCGTGATTTACGTTATTCTGGACTGAGAACCAGTAACATGAAATCATGTAGAAAATACGGATCAAAAGCACCTACCTATATATAAATGAGCATAAGAATTAGCGGTATTAAATGTAATATTCTGGTGTGAACAGCTGCCGATGGAGCACTTACAGATTTAATGTCTTCCATACCGAAACGCTCCAAAAATTTCTCAACATATCACTGTAGAGAAAATTATAGCTTTGCACATTTGTGATCGCGCTTGATCTCCATACCATGTATTTTCGTGGCCTCTCCCAAATCCTTGGTCTCTAACTTACTTTTCAACTGTTCTTTCAAATTCATAATATCAACCATATATATTTCTGCTATCAACATATTATCAACATAGAGTAGCAAATACACAAAAAAAAAATCATCGGCGGGCTTTTTCGAATATACACGATTGTCGTCCATACTTCTTGTAAACCCAACTTCTTTCATAAAGGAGTCAAACTTCTTATACCACTGTCTAAGTGACAGTTTCAAACCGTAGAGAGACTTCTCTAGCAGACAAACGCGGTCTTCTTTGCCTTTAACTTCAAAACCTTCGGAATATTGCATATAGATTTTTTCTACCAAATCACTGTGCAAGAATGCGGTCTTCACATCGAGCTGCTCAAGTTCCAAATCTTGCATAGCTACCAAACCGAGCAAGACGCGTATAGAGGTGTGTTTAACAACTGGAGAAAATACCTTAGTGAAGTCAACTCCTGTTCAGTCGAAAATATTGCACATTTGATATGACATTTTCCTTACTCTTGATAAATATTTAATGGTATTTATTATAAATATGAAACATATGAGGGTTTATCTGCAAAATATCTATTATCATATGTTTCTATATTATAATTAACATTATGAAGGAAAATATATGCATATAATATTTATATAATATTTTAGTAATTTAAATATGCATATCATATCAAATATTTTAATCAAGATTCTTAAAATATTGTATCATATAAAATGATTAGGATAATATCTCACTCTCTTTCTAATTTAAATATTACTAATATTATTCATGGACATATTATGCAAATTTAGCTCAGATCAAGAGATCAAGATTTTCAAGATGTCAGGATCAAAAATCTGCCAAAATCGTAAAATCAACACTGGCAGAGACTCAGTAAATATTTGAAGAATCCAGGTATGGAAAATCATCATATTAGGAAATTACCATATATGGAAAATCACCATATTAGGAAAGTCACCATATTAGGAAATCACCATATATGAAAAGTCACCATATTAGGAAATCACCATATATGGTAACTAGGTTTTCTTCTTTGAGGGCTATATAAAGGAACGAGGGCTAAAGTTAGAAATCATCATCTTTTACATGAGCAAATCACCATCAAAGAACACGAGATCCACGACATGTCCACGATTCGATGTGATAGGGCGACGTGAGATTCGACGGAGTATCTACTTCCTACAAGGCAGAGATCGAGAGCAACTTCTTCTTCCTCTTGTAATCTAAACTTGAAGGCTTTGCAATTGTGAAGTTGATTAATAAAGGTAGATCATTATTTAGCATTTATTTTCTGCATTTACATTATGAATTCTTTCTCTATCCGTTCTTCTTCTATCTCCATCATGCACGAGTAATTCTCCGCTTGATAGGGTTCGTATGATTAGGGTAGATCAATGGATGAAAAATATTTTAACTTCTTTTAAGTCTTATGAAGTTTATAAACTTTATCAAAATAAATGTTAATATCCTTATCGGGCGCGCTACCAATTTATTGCTAGTCTCGACCGCAATTTGAGATCGGATTAACAATTGTTTTGTTAAGGGCTAGACATGAATAGAGATCAATGAAAGGACAAGGGTCAATAGTGGGGAAACCCTAGTTCTTCCAAGAATCCTAATTCTCATTCATCACTATCTATCTAGTATTAAATCTATCAATAGATAAGAGGAGTAATCTTTATTAGTCATCCATGACTACTAAATCCGAACGAACCCTACAAGCATTCTTCTTATAAAATCTATATCCGTATTCAAACTAGATCTGTATTCTATATCCGTATTTTGACGTAGATCTAGAAACTATTTCCACTATTCTTTATTCCTCTATTCTTCCTCTTTTTCAACACGTCTAAAGTAAGATTGAAAGATTCCACATATTTTTGAGGACGACCCGTACTCATCTCGATCTAGCTACACGCGACACCGTTATTGATTGCAGTTATCTACAAACACTTCTTTAAAACAGATCAAATCAAATGGCGCCGTTGCCGGAGATACGTGCCTAATTTTTTTATTCTTACTATTTGTGTTGAATTCTTATTCGATCTATATCATAAAAATAAAACAAAACCGTATCTTGCATATTTAACGATTAGCGTGTGATTTTATTTTTTTTTTGCGAGAGAATCTGGAATCACTTTAGCGAGGAGATAAAGATTCGGAGACATTCATCAAGACCAAGAGGAGCAAAGGAAGCCACAAAAAAAATTAAACAAAGAATCCCCTAAAGCGCGGTGGAACCGCGGCTATTGTGTGCAAACGGCGGCAGAACCGCGGAGGTCTTAGGGAGTTAGGTCCTCAAACTTTTTCTAGTAACTTTCCTACATCTTTCTCTCTCCTCTGAAAAATCCAATAATATATTTTCTGCAGGATTTTTGCATAATATCGGCGCTCAAATCTTTTTGCGTGTTTTGTTTCACAGGTTGTTTTTGCATATTTTAATACGAATTTTAAGGGGCAAGACCACCATTCAGATTATGTGGGGATTTTATCACCCTTCCTAGGCCCCACAAATCACAAACGTGCATGCGCATAAACCTACATTAATAAAAATATATCTAGACCAAACCCTAAGGACCGTCGCGCTCAAATAGGACAGAGGAAGGTCGTAGGTAATATATCGCTTATCCGCATTACTTTTGTGGTGTCTAGACAAGTGTGTCTAAGGCAAGTGGTTACTTAATTAGGCCCGCTATTTTCGGTGATTCGTATAGCGGATACATCCCACTTACCTGGCACTTATCTGGCCACAAGAGCGATAAAGAGGTGGTAGAGAATTAATCCTGCGGCTTGTCCTTTGGAAATCTAGGAGCGGTCTAGTGCTTGACCTAGGTAATCTTAGTTCTAGGGTTGTTTTTGCATTTTTGTGATTTTTGTGAGTAAACCCCCAAGTCCACTTTCAAAGCAAAACAATCCAAATAGAGTTTAAATCTTTTCACCCTCTTTTCTTTTCACCTTCTTATAATGGGTAACCCAAATAAAAGAACTCTTGCAGAGCTTTGCTATTTAGAACCAGATATTTCTTGTTATCGTAATCGTTTCGGTATACCATCCAACTCTACCATGTCTATAAGAGATCGGATAGAGCAAACGGAAAGAAACAGTTGGCCATCTCACTCCAAGTCCTGTCAACCGCATCCAAATTCTACATCTTCTTATGTTGATACTCCGAGTGAAGGAACTCCTAAACGCATGTCCATCGCTGAGCATATAGCGAGGCTAACGGCCAAAGTTTCAATCCAGTCAAACCATTAGGACAACAAACACCACCACTTTCTAAAGAAGATTTTCATACTCGGTTTGTGGCGTATATGATGTCTATTGAAAATCGCCAACCAATATCAATATTCTTCTTATCACAATATTGATCCTACTCCTGCCCAATTTTCACAACTATTCAATTCCTATCAATCCTACCCGACTTTTACACCTTCTTTAGACAGTCCTTCTAATCAGTCATTTGGGAGTTTTACTTATCCACAAGAATTTCAATCTTATGCCGAAACCCCTTACCGACCCATGTCTAGTCTTGAGCTGACAATAGAAGAACACCAGAGAGGAATTGAAAGAGTGCATGGCCCTCCTCAATAAACAAAACAAACGAGCAACTAGTTTCGAACCAGCTCAAAAAATTTCAATGTATGATACGACCATAGGACAAATTGAGAATTTGGGTAGTGAGAGAGAGCGGTACACCCCTCCTAATCAAATCTCCCCATACCAAATTGAAATCCACAACTCTAGTTTCACTAATCTATCCAGTACACCAAATGATTCACCAATAGAAGATAGAATGTCTGATGAGTTGTGTGACTTTGTAGTGTTTGATTTACCCGATTATGAAGGGTCCATTTCAAGTGAAACCACACCCAATCCTTGTGATCTCTACACCTCCACTCTAGAACCGAAATTGATTGCAAACCATGCTTTTGATGAGGTGTCTGAGAATTTTAACATTCACTTGATTGAGAATATTGACGTTGGGGATATATTGGATGATGAACCCACAATTTTTGATGAGTTTGTCCCACCAATTCATCAGGTCCTTTCACTTCCGTATGGACATCATCTCGAACCTTTAACTGATTTTCCCAAACCCCATATGCGTCTGGAAATTGATGATAAATGCATGACCGAAAAGCAGAATGAAATTCAGCCTTCATTTCCCACATCTGATTCAGCAATACTCGATACCCAAATTTGTTTACCCATTTCATCACCCACTTTCTTTGGTTCTTCTTCTAATCTTCCTTTAATTTTAATTAGTGTTGATGACTCACAATCCGATATTTTGAGTTCTATGATTCTTGAAAGACCACTTGATTTAGGCCCCTTTAAGAATGAGGTAGATGAGTTTTTCAAACCTCCTACCTCCATAATTTTTGAAAAATCAAGTGTGCTGAATTCTGGCACGACCGTTATTGATATTGAAATGTTCAATTAGACCATCGATGAAAGTTTCGAAGATATTTTCGCCGACGAACTCGCATTCCTAAACGATATGGATTATGTGATTAATCGACCTCCACCAGAAGAAGTTGAACCACCACCATTTCTTCTTATCCCATACGAGAATATGACTATTCTTCCCATTCCTAATAATTCACATTCTCATTTCCGTTCACCATCACTGTTTCGTCTCTATCAACCGAGACGTAAACCATACCATCTCTTATCTTCTCCCCACTTCTTCAAATTCTGACCTTTTACCAACCTTGATGCTACATTGATAAAATATTTGAATGGTTGGTATTGACTTTTGGTCTTTGTAAAGCTTTACATAGACCAATAACTTTACCCCCTCCTTATAATTTCAAAATGCTTAATACTTGTTTTTACTCAAGTTTGGGGGGGAGAAAATATTTTGGCTCTTGAAAGAAAATAAATTTTTTACAAAAATATGAGCCAAAAATAGGTTTGGAGGAGAATTTCACAGTCATTATTTCTTGTCCCCTTTAATAACTTTTCCTCCCAAGTCTACAGCTTTTTTAAGCTCAACAGATGACATCAGTGAAGACACTGCTGCAAACATGTTTGGGAGAGGTTTATACTTATTCACGCATCATTGCATTATACTAGATATAAGCATAAAAAAATTTGATAATGAAAATTTGAAAGTGCAAATTTACATACGATAAGATAGGAAGAGTTTAAGAAAAACAAAAAAGTTAGATATTTTCTTAAACGAAACCAGTAATAAGTAGTTATGAGCTGTTGTCCTAAGGGTTAGTAAAATGAAGGAAATTACTAATCTAAGGATAAAAATAAGTCTGAAAAATAGTCTCTATTTTTTAGGCCAAACATCTGAACGTTGATACCCTACTATACGCACTTACACACATCTTGAAACTTGGGATAGTAGAGAATACCTTAAAATGCTCTTGTCTAAAAGTCTTGGTATGAAGAAAATTAAATATAAATGAAGGCATAAAGTATAAAATGGTGAAGAAAAATGAAGACTAGTTTTGTAGATACCAAGGAAGCATAAAAAAATATAGCGAGGGTACTTTATCACCTAGTGCCTTAGACCAACTAGTTTGGGAGCCACTGCTAAGTCTTAGGTGTTGCAAGACGAGGAATTACACTTTAATAATGCGAGCACATTTTGTAATCGGTCGGTTGGTACATCAAGAAGTATTAACGGTCGCATGAAGAATGTGTGAGCAATTCCATCTAAAATATTCACCAACTAAAAAGTACTAAGGCGGATGGACAAGAGTATGATGGCTTGAATTGAATTCTCTGAGTGTAGGGATGTCTTTTATACACACGTAGGGGTATATGATCGATGTTTGGATAAAAGGTAGGGAGGAAGAATAAAGGCGATATTTTATTGAGGGATGATGTGATTTCTGATATCTTTTCATGACCCTTAAGATAGGGCTCATGGCAACCGAAAAGCCAGTGTAGTTGAAAACTCTTATTTTCAAGTTATTTCTTTTATAAATCCTTATCTTTATATATAACTTTCATCTTCTTTCTTTTATTATTGGATTTTATGGGTATAATCCGCTGAAAACCCTCAAGAGACAACACTCCTATTATGGACACCTAGAGGTTTAAAGGCTTGTTGCATGTGCTCGGTGCAATCGTGTTGCCTACAAAATTGTATTAGTTAGTTTTTCTTTTCTTCTTTCTCCCTCTCTTGAATAAATAGTTTGCTCAGGGCGATCAAAATTAAGTTTGGGGGTATTTGTTCAGTCG
Organism: Agapanthus africanus; assembly: GCA_030015575.1. Lineage (NCBI taxonomy): Eukaryota > Viridiplantae > Streptophyta > Magnoliopsida > Asparagales > Amaryllidaceae > Agapanthus > Agapanthus africanus. Next base: position 190,232,369 of record JASDDO010000014.1, on the reverse strand, counting down.
AAAATATTGCACATTTGATATGATATTTTCCTTACTCTTGATAAATATTTAAAGGTCTTTATTATAAATATGAAACATATGAGGGTTTATCTGCAAAATATCTATTATCATATGTTTCTATATTATAATTAATATTGTGAAGGAAAATATATGAATATAATATTTATATAATATTTTAGTAATTTAAATATGCATATCATATCAAATATTCTAATCAAGATTCTTAAAATATTATATCATATAAAATGGTTAGGATAATATCTTTCTCTTTAATTTAAATATTACTAACATTATTCATGGAGATATTGTGCAAATTTAGCTCAGGTCAAGAGATCAAGATTTTCAAGATGTCAGGATCAAAAATCTGCCAAAATCGTAAAATCAATACTGGCAGAGACTCAGTAAATATTTGAAGAATTCAGGCATGGAAAAACACCATATTAGGAAATTACCATATATGGAAATTCACCATATTAGGAAATCTCCATATATGGAAAGTCACCATATTAGGAAATCATCATATATGGTAACTAGGTTTTCTTCTTTGAGGGCAATATAAAGGACCGAGAGCTAAAGTTAGAAATCATTACCTTTTATATGAAGCAAATCACCGTCAAAGAACACGAGATCCACGACAGGTCCATGATTCGACGTGATAGAGCGACGTGAGATTCGACGGAGTATCTACTTCCTACAAGGCAGAGATCGAGAGCAACTTCTTCTTCCTCTTGTAATCTAAACTTGAAGGCTTTGTAATTGTGAAGTTGATTAATAAAGGTAGATCATTATTTAGCATTTATTTTCTGCATTTACATTATGAATTCTTTCTCTATCCGTTCTTCTTCTATCTCCATCATGCGCGAGTAATTCTCTTCTTGATAGGGTTCGTAAGATTAGGGTAGATCAATGGATGAAAAAATGTTTTAACTTCTTTTAAGTCTTATGAAGTTTATAAATTTTAGCAAAATAAATGTTAACATCCTTATCGGGCGTGCTACCAATTTATTGCTAGTCTCGACCGCGATTTGAGATCAGATTAACAATTGTTTTATTAAGGGCTAGACATGAATAGAGATCAATGAAAGGACAATGGTCAATAGTGGGAAAACCCTAGTTTCTTCCAAGAACCCTAATTCTCATTCATCACTATCTATCTAGTATTAAATCTATCAATAGATAAAAAGAGTAATCTTTATTAGTCATCCATGACTATTAAATCCGGACGAACCCTACAAACATTCTTCTTATAAAATCTATATCCGTATTCAAACTAGATCTGTATTCTACATCCATATTTTGACGTAGATCTAGAAACTATTTCCACTATTCTTTATTCTTCTATTCTTCCTCTTTTTCAACACGTCTAAAGTAAGATTGAAAGATTCCACATATCCCTGAGGACGACCCGTACTCATCTCGGTCTAACTACACGTGACACCGTTATTGATTGCGGTTATTCTACAAACACTTCTTTAAATCAGATCAAATCAACTCCCCATATATGCGAATAGCCTTTAGCTACCAACCGCACCTTGTATCTCATATCAACCGCCCCTTGGTCATCTTCTTTTTTCTTGGAAACCCATCTGCAGCCAACTTTCTTCTTTTCTCTTTTGGGCTTCATGAGCTTCCAAGTTTGGTTCTTGTGAAGAGACTCAATCTCTTCATTTATAGCGACTGACCAATGAGTTGCTTCATCGAATGAGATGGCTTCTTTATAACTTGTCGACTCGCTACTATCAACTGTCTCTACAACAGATAGCGCATACGCCACTAAGTCATTGTAGCCATACCTCTGTGGCGGTCTAATGTCCTTTCTCTATTGGTCATGAGCGAGCAAAAACTCCTCATCATGGGACTGCTCCTCTTGACCTTCTTCAAACGATGGTGAAGGAGAGATCTCCTGCGAACCCAAGCTCTCACCGACCTTAATATCAACTCTCGACTCATCCATCTTCGAATCGTCTTCAACTGGAGATTCCTTGTCGTTCGGTTTCAACATAGCAGATTCATCAAAAGTCACATCTCTACTAATTATAAATTTAGGCGACTTTGGATCCGAACACCACAATTTATAACCCTTAACGCTGGTAGCATAACCGAGAAATATACATTTCTTTGCTTAGGGATCCAACTTGCTTTCGCGGCAATGTGCATAAGCGATGTAAGCAAACACCTTAGGTGTTGAATAATCAGCGTGCTTTCCCGACCATACCTGCTCCGGTGTCTTATGAGCTAGCATCGTATGAGGTGATTGATTCACAATATAGCATGCCATGTTTATCGCATCTGTCCAAAACTCCTTTCCGAGCACTATATTGGAAAACATGCACCGCGTTTTCTCCAAAAAATTCTGGTTCATCCGCTCCATGACTCCATTATGCCGTGGTGTGTAGAAAACGGTATGAAGACGAAATATCCTTTCGTTTTTGCAGAAATTATTGAAATCTCCACCGCAAAACTCTAACCCATTATATGTCCATCTGCTTGCTTGTCTGCTTCTCAAGAAAAGTCTTCCATTGCTTGAATATAGTAAACACATCACTTTTGTGCTTCATGGAGTAGACCCAAACTTTTCTCGAAAAGTCATCAATGAAGGTAAGCAGATACTTGGCACCGCTTCCTTTAGAAGTAAATAGAGAGGGTTCCCACAAATCCGAATGGATATAATCAAGAGTACCTTTTGTGTTGTACACCGCCAAACTGAAGCTAACACACTTTTGCTTCCCAAAGACTCAATGTTCACAAAATTACAGCTCCATCGTATTCTTATCACCAAGTAGACCATGCTTCGACAACTCGGTTAAACCTCTCTCACTCATATTCCCGAGCCTAATGTGCCATATTCTGGTAGTTTTCGAACCCATCATAGATTTGGATGATGAAATCGCTGCCAATCCGGAAGTCGTCGAACCTGCAATGAGTACAAAGACTCTTTCTTCAAGCCCTTCATCACAATGAGAGCACCTTTGGTTACTTTCAAAACTCCACCTTCAGCGAAAAAATTGTAACCCTTGTCATCGAGCACCCAAAGAGATGAGATTCTTCTTCAAGTCAGGTACATGCCTGAGATCCGCCAATGTCCTCACAACTCCGTCAAACATCTTGACTTAGAACGTTCCTTTACCAATAGCTCAACACGAACTATTGTTGTCTATCAAAACCACTCTACCATCAACGTACTCATAGGTGTTGAAAAAATCCCTATTGGGACACATGTGGTAGGAATAACCTGAATCCATAATCCACTCGTCCTTAGATCGATGTGTGCTGTCAAGAACCACAAGAAGATCTCTTTCTCTTTCCGCTATACTCACCTCAGCTAAAGAATCCTTTTTCAATTTGTCTTCCTACTTCAGCTTATTCTACAACTTAGAGCAATCGACTTTGAAGTGCCCCTTCTTCTTACAATAATTGCATGTCACGTTCTTAGACTTGGATTTCGACCTCGATTTCTTTCTATTTGCTGCCAGATCTCTCTTCTCCGCTCGCCCTCGAATAAATAAGCCAGACGATGAACCATCCTTTTGGGTGGAAGTCAACTCCTTGTCGATCTTCTCCTTATTCATCAAATTCTTCTTGACATCCTTGATTGAGATCGTGTCTCGTCCATAAACCATGATGTCACGGAAGTTCTTATAAGAGGGTGGCAACGAACATAACAAGAGAAGAACTTGATCTTCATTATCAATCTTAATGTCGATCTTACCCATATTCATAATGATCGCATTAAACTTACCAACTTGAGATTTTATTGGAAAGCCTTCTGACATGTGAAGTGTGTAGAGACGTTGCTTCAATAAGAGTCAATTCGTGAGAGATTTCCTTATATATAACTCCTTCAATTTATTCCACAAATCAGCCTCCGTCTTTTCCACCGAAACTTCTTATAGAACTTCATTTGTTACACAAAAATGGATAGCCGTGAGGGCTTTTTCATCCATCTCCTTTCAAGCTTCCTCCTTCACAGTGGAAGGATTTTTACCATTCCCATGAATCGTCTTCTTCAACTTCTTTTGAGTCAAAACAATAATCATACATACTTGCCATAAACTAAAACTCATATTTCCATCGAACTTCACGATATCAAAATTCATGATTGTCGGAGACATAATGTGAAATCAAATCAAAATACCTTGAGTACCAACGAACCCTAAAACGTCAAAATCACGATCTTAGAAAGTGTGAAAGAGGGTGTAGTTGTCTTTACCCACCGTTAACCTAGATCGCAAAATTAAAGACCTAATGGTTCAACCAAAAATCCCACAACACTGCAACGATAACTCTAATACCAGTTTTTTGCGTATACGAGATAATCACAAAGCAAACACGCAATCGATAACGAAAAGAAAATCAAACCACGGGCAAGATAGAAATATGAATACTAAATACAAAACAAATAGGCGAAGGTGAAGTTTTATTAATAATCAAATATCGGAGAAGCACAAATCGATAGAGAATACAAATCTCTCTCAAATCCTAGATCTCTGAAAATTATCAATAGGTTCTCTCTAATTAACAAAAGGCATCAGATCTAGATTTAAAATAAGCTATCATATATATAGCATACAAAACATTTACCAAAGAAATCAATTTCCTAAGTTAGCGAATCTTCGCCCGACCCAGAAAAGCAGACATCTGTAGAAGGAATTGACAGACGTCTATATTTGTCGTCACGAGAATTCAGAAAGCAATCCAGACGTCTGAACAAGGATATCACAGATGTCTGGTATTTCACCAAAATAATAGAGAGCTCCACAGACGTCTGATTCTCATCGGGGTAGACGTCTGCCATAAGGGCGCTCGCACATCCAGAGCCTTAGCAGACGTTTGGAGCTCTCAGCCCCAGACGTCTGTCTTAGAGATAAACTCAAATTTTCGTGATGATACCGAATCATTAGGAAATCCAACTGGTAATTTTCAGGATCGAATGTGAGGCATATCTAACAAACACCCCATGTTGGAATCAAATTAAATGTAAAGAGAAACGAATGCATCAAAAACCAAATATATATGTTTGATTACATGACAATTTTCTTTAAAAGTTTCTTTTCAATTAATAATAAGAAAAACAGAACTTAATAAAATACAGCGAGAGTAGAAGAGTTTTGTACAGAGAGTTGCTCTGCTTTGTTATCTTCTTTTGTTTGAGCTGCTTTTTGTATTGAGAGTTTCCCTTTGGATTTTTCTCTTTATAGTGAGGTTTGTGTCAGTGGGAGAGTTTGTATAATCTCGTGTAATTCTTCTCTAGTGGTGGTTCTCATCACAGTTGCAGGAGTAGGTCCAGTTGCGGGTCGAGTCTAGATAAATCCTTGTGTTATTGTGTTGCGTGGTATGCAATTTTCTGAGTAGTTTGTGTAGCCATCGGAAGATCTTTTTCATGCAATCTTGAAACACTGGATCCTATTTCGTATTCCGCTGCGCTATATTATTTGTTTGTTGAGTTGTTCTTATATGATTCTTTCAAGCATCACCGCTCGGTACATCAGTTTGTACAACAAAATTCACATATGGTATGAGTGCGAGGCTGATATTGTCCACTCACATTGATTGTTTGCAACAAATTAGAGTCTAAAACCTTCACCGGTGTTTGGTGATGGTGATGACCTGTACCTTTTATTCTTGGCTTGTGAAACTCGGTACTCTTTCTAAGATCAAGGTTAAATATGTTAGGTAGACATTTGCGACACAAAAACACATGACATAAGAAAAATTAATTAACCTTTCTGCCTCAAACAACACTGGCTCTGCTTAAATCTTTCTTTGTCAAGGCATAGGTTTTTTTCTTTCCTCATCATATATAGTTCTCTACTTTAATGGAAGTTTGTTGTTGGTTTAGGATTAGATATATTAGCAGCGTTATCATATATATTAATGGGGTTGGGCTTATCAGGTTAACGTTATGTGTATCTTTTCTCTCTGTTTCTTTTCCGTCCTTTTTCTTTTCAACTTTTCGACAACAAATGGCTCCTGCACTGTTCGGGAGGGGGCTACTGTTTTACGTAAGCGACGACCGAAGGGACTGAAAGAGGTTTCATCTACAAGCCACTTGTACTGAACTGCCTTACGAATTTTGGGCTTACCAACTTGACTTGCGCATCGACCAAGACAGGACTAAAGCGTCACGTAGGCCGTAAAACACTCTCTCTCTCCCCATCCCTATCTTATTAACTTTCCAAGGTCCGAAGGAAAATTAAAAGTTCCGAAAGACTGAATACGCAAAGTTCGGTATCAGCTGTCTCATCTGGTCAATCTCATCCCGCACAAACAAGACAGGTCTAATTATTTGATTTTCCCATGTAGTTCATGAGTCAAACCAACGATTCTCTTAGCCAAAAAGAAAAGTATTAGAAAAAGTATTTCTTTTTCCAGTATTTCTTCTATTGATGCAATGAGAGAACCATCCCTTCCAATTTGTTTGTCCTGTGAGATAGAAATAAAATGAGACCAAATAGTGATGTAACACACTACTATATTGTTTCAAGTTTGACTTTACATAAAGCATAATAAGTATCAGAGCTGTGTTTGGAAAGCTGGTGGTGTAGTTTTTTGCAATTTACCGATAGCTTAATATGTCATATGGATAGGTGGTAGTTAAATGAATAGAGATAAGACGTGGAATTCGGATAGCAACAATTGGCAAATTCAAGGCGAAGGAGAAATGAGAGGTGTATTAGTTCCTGGAAAAAATAAATGGTGTGGGCATATTGTCCATAGTGAAATTTTTTGGAATTATTTTATTCGGCAAAGGAGCATAATGTAAATTGTCTCAATGGAAAAGGTCAAGATGCCAAGAGGCTGTTTGTTTGCAGGATTTTCACTGTTTCTATTCAAGACTCCAAAAAACGCATGGATTGGTAAATTCTTGATCGGTTGTAGGATTTTGGAATTTTGGATTTACTTGTTTTTTTAGGACCTCACCGTTTATTTTGAATTCATGAATCCAAAAAAAAGTATGCCTTACAAAGGATTTGGCACTGTTCACGTCCGCATACTTTATGTTATTAAAAAATCCCCCATCTCTCTATTCAATCTTCAAATCCAAATCCTACTTATTTTTTTCCAACCAGATAAGAATTTCAAGGATCTACAAATCCAACATTAGGAATCAAATATCAACCAAACACAAAATTAGTTAATCCAGATTTTTTCAATTGTACTATTTGAGAATCCAAATTTCACAATACTGCAACCAAATAGCCCTTAGGAGACTGTTTCCTTGCAGGATTGTAAAATTTGGATTTCTAAATAGTACAATTGAAAAAATCTGGATAAGTTAATTTTGTGTTTGGTTGGTATTCGATTCATAATATTGGATTTGTAGATTCTTAAGATACTTGTTTAGTTGGGAAAAATTAAATTAGATTTGGATATGAGTTGGGAAAAAGTTAGATTTGCATATGAGGATTAAAGAGGGCTAGAAAAAGCCTATTTTTTAATAACTAAAATACGGAGAGTCCAACATGAACAGTGAGGATCCGGCAAAATTCTCTCAAAAAAATAGGATTCATGAATATTTTTTTGTGTGGGCCCCAAACTAAAAACAAAGGAATCCAAAGACTTGTAATCCTTCAATCATATAAGAATTACCTAATTCTCACTCCTTTTTGGATTCAAGAATCCAACGGTGCAAAATCTTCACAAATCCATGAACAAACAGGCCCTAAATATGATTTAACCAATCTAATTTCCCTTTTTGAAATTAAATTTGGATTCAAATTAAAACTCGACATTAATATATTTATCTATTTTAATAGAAAAATAGTCTAGTAATAAAGGGTACACTAAATTATAAACAAAAGTTACAAAATAGAGTTGAATATCTCACTACTACAATAAGAGTTTGCCCCTACGGATAGAAGAATTCGTAGGGGAAATTTTTTATTGTCCCTACGGTTTACTCCATAAGGGCATTGTTTGCCTCTACGGCTAAATCCGTAGGGGCATAAATAAATTGAAAAATATTAAAATGCAATGTCTTTATTTGGTCCTACGGTGCCGCAAAAGGGAGCCCTACGGATTAATCCGTAGGGACAAAAAAGTGTTATTTAAAAAAAATAAAACTAAGAATTTTCCTACCGTCCCTCAAAATTTCCCACCAACTCTCGTCCATCGTCGCCGCCACACTCTCGTCGCCGAGTTCCTCCTCCATCGCCGTCGATCGATCTCGTCGTGGAGTTTCTCGTCGCCGCCAACCGACCTCGTTGCCGCCAATCATCATCGTCGTCGCCTCCACCACTTCGAGGTCTATCTTCCCGGCCTCCTCCACCTCGTCGAAGCCTTACTCTCTACCTCCTCGAGGAACTTTACTCGTCGGCCGAGATGAGTTAATTTTGATTTTAATTTATGATTTTGTTATTTAAATTGATGTTATTGCTGTTGATTTTAGGGTCAGGGTTAGGGTTACCAGACCGGGATAAATGGGAGTTAATTTGGGTTAGGGTTAAGCTTTTGGTGATGATTAGGGTTAGGATTAGGTTTAGGGTTAATTAGGTAAAATAGGGTTAGGGTTATAGTGCCGGGTTAATTGGGTGATGATTAGGGTTAGGGTTTGGGTGATGATTAGGGTTAGGATTAATTTGGATTAATTAGGTAAAATAGAGTTGGTAATGATTAGGATTGGGGTTAATTAAATTAATTAGGGTTAATTTTGGGTTGGGCTAGGGTTAATTTGGGTTAGGGTTTGGGTGATGATTAAGGTTAGGGTTAATTTGGGTTAATTTGGTAAAATAGGGTTAATTTAGATTTGGATGATGATTAGGATTAGGGTTAAGGTTAATTAGGTAAAATAGGATTAATTAGGATTAGGGTACTGATTAGGGTTAATTTGGTTTAATTAGCTTAATTTTTGGTTAATTAAGGATAATTTGAGTTAGGGTGATGATTATGGTTAATTTGAGTTAATTAGGATTAGGGTTTAAGCTGCACTAGTTCCTTTACTTGGATACTCGATGATAACGTGAACATAAAACTTTACTGTAAACGTAAGAAAACCTTACCCTAAACTAAAAATTCCAAACCCTTAAAAACGGAATGTAAACGTAAACCCTATTCAAATTAAAACCAATATATGATACTCGATGATAATATGAAACTTTCATATTCTCATCGATATTCATATGTGAAAATCAAAGCGCAACTTAGTCCCCGTCTATCGGTTAACATACGTTCAATGTTCGTCGTGACATAAAACTATATGAAGGTTGTTAAATATAGGACGGTATAGTTCGGTGCTAACAACCGTCGTGTAGTCTATATGACGAGAAGATTCAATCATATGATAACCGATAGATTTGTCCAGTGTGGACAAGTTAGGAATGTATAAAGCAAACACCTGCATTTGCTTATGTTCTCATTCGTTTCGAGTTATTTCGTCGGTACTTTTCCGCTGGTTCTCTGTATACAAAGTAGATTAGATGTTTATTTCAACGTTGTTTCACAGTATTGAAATAATTATCTATTCTATTATAGTGTACTTGGAGAATAGCGGGGAGGTGCTGCCGAAATTTACTCGAAATGGATGAAAACACAAGCGAATGGGTGTCTACTCTATACATTCTTAATGGGATAGAAGCCTTACCCCCGACAGCCGAAATACACACATACAACACGAATACACAACAAACGCACATACAAAGAACATACACACTAACAACCCTACATTTAAGCGAAATCATAAATTGAAACACATATATACAGAATACAACTCATACTTGGGTATCTTCAAATCTAACTTTGTTAATTGATAATTTATTCTTTTCAACGACAAATTTACCTCTACGGGTTTTCTTCTTTGTCAGTAACCATTTCGTTCTTAGATTTCTCAATATAGTCAACATAACCTATAATTTATATGTTATACAGTCTAACATAGCCCATGAGTACATCAGAGTTAAGAACTGGATGTACGTGGATTGGCAACAACACATGCAATCTAAGTTTGTCGCAGAAATTGCTACTTTCATTGAATTTGCACGCACACATAATAAAATCGTGTTAGAGAAGATTCTCTGCCCGTGCAATAGATGTGGGAATAAGTTCTGGCAGAAAGTAGAAATCGTAGAGTTTCACATCGTTAAACATGGTTTTAGTAGACTTTATACAATTTGGTTATATCACGGGGAAGGACAAGAAGAAAACGGTAATGCCGCAGAAGAAGAAGGAGAAGACGTTGATGCGACAGAAGAAGAAGAAGATGATAACTTCTTTTCAGGAGAAGAAATGGAGGATATGGTAGAGACTGCCCTAGGTGATAGTATTCTTACCGAAGATGACATTCCTTCTGGTCAAGCACCGCGTGCGGATAAGTATGAAAAGTTCATGAATGATCCTAGAAGACCAATTTATAAGAATGCAAAATATTCCACCCTATCATGGTTCGTCCAACTTTTCCAGATTAAGTGTCTAAATGGATGGAGCAACAAGTCATTCACGATACTCCTAAAGTTCCTGAAAGATTCTATACCTCCGAGAAATAACGTGCCCGACAGCTGATACGAAGCCCAGAATATGATGTCTGATTTGGGTCTGAAGTGTGAAAAGATTCATGCATGTCCTAAAGATTGCGTATTATACCGGAAAGAGAATTCAGATTTGAAAGAGTGTCCGACATGTGGAGAGGTCATGTATAAGCCGAAAGAATCTGATAAGAAGCCCAATATACCTGTCAAGATAGCATGATACTTTCCCATAACACAGAGGCTGCAGAGGCTATTCAGGTGCAAGAAGACAGCCGAGGCAATGATTTGGCATCACCGTGCTGCTCCAAGCAAAAATAGAAAAATGAGTCATCCAAGAAATTCACCGGTATGGAAGTATTTCAATAGGAGGCATGAAATATTCAGTAGTGATCATCGCAATATCAGGCTCGGACTCTCTAATGATGGCTTCTGCTCATTCAACTATATGGCTGGAAGCCACAACACATGACTCGTTGTAATTATAGTTTATAATCTGTTGTCTTGGTTGGTTATGGATCAATCCTACTTTATGATGCCTCTTCTTATTGACGGACCAAACTCACAAGGAAACAATATCGACATCTATCTCCGACCTCTAATCGATGAGTCAAAATATTTATTCATTGATGGTGTAGATACTTACGATGCAAACACAGATACAAGCTTCACAATGTGTGCGGTTTTAATGTGGACAATTAATGACTTTCCTGCGTATGGAATGCTATCAAACTTGTCCGTACATGGTCACAAAGCATGCCCTTATTGCCATCAATATACAATATCAAAATGGTCGAATTTTAGCAGGAAGGTTTGTTGTTGCGGTCATCGGTGTTTCATGCTACTAGACCATCCCTACAGGTTAGACGCTGATCACTTTAATGGTCATCAGGAGTTTCTTGAGCCTCTAACCTCATTGTCCGGAGAGGACGTGATTGCTTAGTGGGATGGCTACAATAATATGAGCTTCGGGATAGATTCAGCAAAACAAGTCAAACCACCCTGCTGGAACAAGTTAAGCATTTTCTACGATCTTCCGTACTGGTCAACAAATTCAGTGTGTCATTGTCGGGACGTCATGCACATAGAGAAGGGAGTATCTGAGCACGTACTCAACTTGCTTCTTTGTAAAGACGGAAAATCAAAAGACAACTTCCGTGCTCGGATGAATCTTCAGGTCTGGGAAATTAGAAGTAAATTACTAACTAAATCAATAGCGGGTAAACCAGGTAAGTTTGTACTTCCTAATGCCATGTATCATATGTCACAACCGGAGAAAAAAAGGTTCATGCAGGTGTTGCATGATTTGAAATTTCCCACGGCTTTCTCAGGATCATTTAGCAAGAAGATAAAAATTGTGAAAGGCAAGATCGATGGGCTGAAAAGTCATGAGCATCATATTAGAGCACCTTCTCCCATTAGCCCTCAGGACTTCCCTTCCCGAATCGGTTGGTCCAGTAATGAATAACATTTGTTACTTTTTTAGAGAATTGTGCACTAAACCTCTGGATGTTGTGACGCTGGAGAATATAGAAAATTCCATTTCATTGATACTTTGCAAACTTGAGCGTATTTTCCCACCGTCATTCTTCGATATCATAATACACCTAACGGTTCATCTTGCAACCGATGCTAAGTTAGCCGGACCGGTACAATATCGATGGATGTATCCCATCGAAAGGTACGTGGAATTTTTCGTTTCACGCAATTTGTAAAATTATTATTGTCCTATATGCCCGTATTTATTTATTTAACATATTTTTCTTTAGGTACTTCTACACTCTAAAAGAGTATATACGCAATAGAAATCGACCAGAGGGTTCAATCATGTAAGGTTATCTTCTTGGTGAAGTAACCAAATTTTGTTCCCACTATTTGGACGAAAACATTGAGACGAAACTTAAACGGTCTCGGAGAATTCAGGACGGGCCAGATGGTAAACCTGATTATAAAAGAGTAAACACTATGTTTATCAACAAGATACATCGGTTTATTCTCCTCAATAGCATATGTCTTGAAGAAATTAGAGAGTAAGGTTTTTTGGATTAATTGTTATATTTGTATTTGTGTGTGTATGAAATGATATAATATTAATATCATAATTTATTGTTGAGAACAGAATTCATATTAATGAGGTACGTGAGTGGCATCCTGATTGGAATGATGAATGATTGGAAAAATATCATCTGGATAATTTTTTTGATGGGTTGCAGATCATGTAAGTTGTTCGAATAACATGTCATTACTATTAGTCTTAATCTAAAATTATATCGTTATATATTTACCGTAAAATTTGTTTTGTCAGATCCACGATCCGAACTTGTTTGCATCATTAGAGAGAGATTCACGATGTTTAGCTCAATTTTCTAGTATGGAGATTGCATATTTTAAAGAATTCGGTGTCTTTGGATACAAATTTGAAGTTAAAGACATAGAAACTGTCACACCCCACCTCCAATACAGAGAGTATTGTCCCCTCTGGCCGAAACCGCACGGTTTTGTCCTTCGGAGCGAACCGGACCCGACCAGGGGCCACTTCCCAGGAGGTCACCCATCCCAGGACTTCCCTGGCCCGAGCACACTTAACTACGGAGTTCTCAAACTCCTGTAGTGCCGGTTCACTTAAAAGGCGCCTCTGTATTGAAGAGTGGTATCCTTCCATTTATAGTACAGATCTGCTCTCTTTCGGAATGTATTCCGAAAATTCCCCATTATTTTATAGTGGGTCCCCATGCTTATCTGGAATAAATGGGTATACCGGATAATACATGGGGTATTACATCCTCCCCCACTTAGAACAATGGTTCGTCCTCGAACCACAGACCTACTATTGAGGAACCAGCTCTGATATCATTCTGTCACGCCCCACATCTAATACAGAGAGTATTGTCCGCTCTAGCCGAAACCGCACGGTTTTGTCCTTCGGAGCAAACCGGACCCTGTTGGTGTATATGCCCTAGAGGCCATTACTGTATCATACTAGTATGTATATTACTTAATGGAAGCTTGGGATGTTCACAGTTGTACAGACAATCTTGCTCAATATAGTAGTATGCTACTTGGTTTGTCTCTGCTTTAATGTGTACTTGTGTGTTTATTTATTATATCACCTATACGCATTAGTAGAGCCCTTTGGATCTTTGCTTGATTACCGGTGTTGTGATGGCGATCACACTCGTGGGGGCTGGGTAATCTACAAGCACATCCTTATACACGTCCCTAGTCGTGGGAGTTTCGAGATAGGGCATCGATACTCCGGAGTAGACTAGCGTATGCGCTTCTCATCCCAGCACGGGAGACGGTCTGTCCCACAGCCGTCGGTACGCCGTACTTGAGATAGTATGCGGGTGCTCGTTAGGTTACGAGTACACTGGACAGGACTCGTCGGGAACTGATGGTTGGTATTATACCTATCGTCAGTTATCAGTTCCCAGGTGACATGAGTACAGCTTAGTCCACTGACTTGACACTGTCACTCCGCCTCGAGTGTGTTCCCACTGTTCTTTGATTACTACCCTACCACGGCTCTTCTGAGTCGTGCAAACAGGTAGTAGTTGGGAGCAGTCCCGAAGCACTTGGAGGCAGTGACGGTTAGACAGGATTCGTCTCTCCCGGTATTGGGGGTTGACATCGCGCTGTGTCTAGGAGAGCCATTACACAAGTAGTCCCTGGCCAGGGCAAGCGAGATATACTGGTAGGTTCCAGTGTTATCTCAGGGTGTTTTGGGCTTCACTCCGACACGACTTGTACCGCTATTGGGGGACTGACGTTTTACCGCCCCCTAGGCCCGACATGCGATGTATCAGACGAACAGACCGGACTGTGCGGAGAATGTCACATTCAGACTCAGTAGGAGTTCAGATGGGGTTTCACCTCGTCAGCCTTCTTGTCGGCATCTACCTGGGGACCGTTACGCACAGCTAGTGCCGCTTGCGGTCTGTGGTTAAACCCACTGCCAGCGTAGTGTCGAGTCTTTAGAGTCCCACACAGAGGGTATTCGCCTCTGGGCAAAACAGAGTAGAGGTCGCATGGTTTTGCGACAGGGTTCGTTCTCATCCGCGCACTTGTGCACGTTTGGAGTCCGGACGGATTATACTGGCAGGCTCTGGTTTGAGCCGGATGCTGGTATAGGTTTTGGGGTTGCTTTTATATCTCAGTATTCTTGTTCCTCGGAACGAGAATGCAGGTGTGTATGCACAGTTGCTTGAGGTGGAGGATGAGTTTTTTCATTAGGGTTTCGGAACGGGTGCGTATGCACAGTTGACAGTCATCATTTTCCAAACCCTAGTGGATTTATGGATTATCCATTAATAATAGTAATTAAATGAGAATTATGTTATGGTTGATATTGTTGACTTGTTGACCATGGTTGACTTGTTGACCATGGTTGAATGTTGACCACCATCATGCTTTGTAAAGATCCTCCTTGATTCATGCTTACATTTCATTTAATGAAGCATGATAGTGGTCATTCCAAATTACCATCAACTATTCTTATTTTGAATTATTATTATTTAGATAATTCTTTTTCTTTTGGCATTATGGTTGCAAGAAAGAAAAATATAGCTCATTATCTCATTTAGCTTCTCTCTCCTCACTTCATCTTCTTCTTCCTCTAGCAAAAGAGAACCCTTCTCATGTGTTGAGAATCCTTCTCTTTAAAAAGAAAAGCAACCCCTAGTCACTCTCTACTCATTCTAGGTTCAAGGTTTAGCAAGCCGGAAACCCTAGTTCACTCAAAGATTGAGGAAGAGACCAAAGGTCGTACCTTCGAGGTGGATCCATCTTCGACGGAAGAAGGCGACAAGAAGAGAACCATCAACCTCTACAAGTCTCGAAGAAGAAGGAGTTCAAGTTTAGGTATAACCTTCATCCGAGTAGCTAACTCCCTTTTAGCGTATTTGCTAGTTTAGTTTAGCAAAGATCCGGCTTTTACGGTCCATGTTACAAAGTCTAGAAAAAATTTTGATTTACCGTTTCCGCAACCCCGAAAGTACCGGGAGAGGTAACGTGGACCTAACAGTGGTATCAGAGCCTAACTAAACTTAAACTAGCTTGGTAGTGAAGTGTAACGAAGTTCGGAACCGAAAAAATCCAAAATCCAAACTTTTAAAAACCCTAGTTTCTGTTAAATTTTTTTCTGGTCAAAACAAGATTTGTTATACACCTAAAATCGGCTCAGGGTTTTTTATGAACACCCAAGAAAAACGATCGACCAATTCATTGAATGAGCCGCGGATCCGCGGCCTCATCTATTGTCATGGCCGCGGATCCGCCGCTGTTTGGAGCCTTCATGCGATCGTTTTTTGTGCAGTGTTCTTCTGGTAGGATTTTGGGATTTTTAAGATATATTATATGTGCCCAGATTTTCCAGAACAGAAATTTGCTTTTGGGGTCCTATAATTCCGTATTTTTTTTCCGAACTTCACTGCACTTTGACTATGATGGTTATATCTGTGATGTTTGCATGTATTGAACGTCGGCTAATCGCTATAAGTCGATTGGTCGGGGTTATACATGATCTGTGTTTGATATTGGATTGTGTATATGAATCTGTTGGACTGTCGCGGGTGAATAGCCGGGGTGGATGTGAGATGAGCTTTTGTTTTTCTTTCATTCATTTGTAAATGTAAATTGATGTAATAATATTATTTGTATGGCCGCACAACCAGGTCGGGGTTGTAGCCGTCATTGTATAATTCTTTTTACTGTTTTTGCTCCTAGGATAGACCCATGGAGGGGGTGCACAAACTACCGGATACTTGGCGGATAGTTTGCCGCACCCGTAGGGGTCTTGGGTAGGGTATTTGGCTATTCACCGCGACCGTGTAATCCGCTTTTCGTTGCAGGCTCGAAAGGATTGCGGATTGCTAGTATATCCAATGTATTCATCTGTGATCTGTAATGTCTATCATTGCTTTCTATTTAGGCGTTGCTTATGTTTTACAGCCGCGCTAGCCCAGCCCCCGCTCTGTCGTTAGTTAAGTAACCTAACGAGTGATGACGGGACCCCGTGGCGAATGCGAATGGCATAAGCGTACGTCATATTTTGGTTGTTTTCTGCAATGGTAGGATTAAATGATGGGACGCATTAAAAGAACTAATGCAAGAATATCATGCATTAAAAGAACTAATGCAAGAAAATAAACCTAAAAGACGTTGTTGGAACAAGTTTTTCAAAAAGCTGTTATTACAAGGACGTTCATCTTTTTGTTTTGCATCGAGGTATTCGGTTATGAATGCCCAGCACCTCAATCGACGAGGCAAGGGCCGAGATCCCCTCATCAGGAGTGACCCCTTGGACAAAAGGTTTTGCGTCAGGGTAATAACTTCACCATAGTCGATTATTCTTGCTTTGCATCGAGGTATTCATCTTACGAATGCCCAGCACCTCACTCGACGAGGAAAGAGCCGAGATCCCTTCACAGGGAGTGACCTCTTTAGCAAAAGTTTTTCGCCACTATGTTTTCAAAAGGATGTATCACGTTCCTTCAACGATATCAAGTTCATTACGTTAACGGGTTTTTCGCCAAAAACCCAGCCGTAGCCCTCCGTCGTTTCGGATAATTAATACTTAGTATTCGTGCTGCGTTTGTTGATTATTCGTCAAGACACAGTGAACGGTAGCTGAGTAGTAATTTTCTGTTGCACTAAAAGATGCGATTGGTTAGGACGGTCGCATGATTTTGTTGATTATTCGTCAAGGATCATGCGGGCGGGTCTAATGCAATCCTGGATAACGACGGGTTGAACTTGACTAGGACCTTTTGATTTGTTGATTATTCGTCAAGGTCACTTGGGTCCTAGGGGCAAAAACCACATCGGGAGTTTCAAAAGAACTGAAACTTGCAGATTTAGCATACCTTCTGGAGTTTGGTGACTAGAGTGGATTCCATCTAGGTTATCACACAATGACAGTTGGATCCCGATCCCACTGATGAGCTAGTTTACTCTCGGGAGATTATTTCACTTAACGATCAATGCTATAAACCTAGTAGGTGTCTAGAAAGGTGTTAGCGGGGTTACGCCCCCAGGAAAAAGAGGTTCTTTAATTAAGGAACTTCGCGAAAGCGTTGGAAAACCTCCCTCGAAGTACCGACACTAGCCTGGCTGAAAGGTTAAGCAAGTATTGTGACGTGAATTAAAACCCGGCTAGTTCTTCTTTTAAAAGGTTTTAAGAAGGATTTGAGGAAACAGTGGGAGACATCCTGGTTAGATAAATTAATAAACCAATCTAATCTTGCAAGAGCATACGCTGAGTGTTTCTTTTCTCTCTCTCCAGGCAGCAACCTTTTCACGCCCTAATCAAGATAATAAAATGTATCGCTTGACCGATCCGAATTCTTATTCGGGACTGGGGAAAGTTGGTTCAGCTCTAACTTGTGACAACAGTCATGAGTATGAGAATGGGAAAGGGGATTGTATGGATTTCCAGGATACTCAGTCGAAGAAGAAGCATGGTTTTGCATCTATTTCAGGTGTTCTTGTAATTGAGAACTGCTTTACGGTCAGCCCTACCTCCTGGGTACTTGATACCGGATCAGGATCTCATATCTGTAATTTATTGCAAGGACTGAGAAAAAGTAGGAAAGTTGCACCGGGTGATATGTCGCTCAGAGTAGCGAACGGAGCACAAGTTAATGCGGCAGCCGTCGGTGAATATCACCTAGTATTGCCAAATGGCAAGACTATGATTTTGAACGATTGCTACTATGTACCCTCCATGGTTTGCAACATCATATCAGTTTCTTTACTCGATAAAGATAGATATAAGTTTGTTCTTGAAAAGAATATCATGAACATTTACCTTGATAAGGTACTGGTTGCAGAGGGTACACTGTTTAATGGTATCTACGTTCTAAATCAGAATACAGTTCTCAATATACAAAACACACGCAAGAGGAAGAATTCAGATACAAATGAATCCTACTTGTGGCATTGTAGACTTGGTCATGTCGGAGAGAAAAGACTGAGTAAGTTGCATAAAGATGGACTCTTGGATGCGTTCGAGTTTTCATTTTATGAAACTTGTCAGTCTTGTCTCAAAGGGAAGATGACCAAATCTCCGTTCACCGGACATGGAGAAAGAGCAGCAGAGCTCTTGGGACTTGTACATAGTGATGTATGTGGTCCGATGTCTATACATGCAAGGGGTGGGTTCTCGTACTTCATCACATTCACTGACGATCTCTCTAGGTTCGGATATGTGTATCTGATGAAACACAAATCTGAAGCTTTTGAGAAATTCAAGGAATTCAGAAAGGAAGTAGAGAACCAGACAGGCAAAAGTATCAAGATCCTCCGGTCTGACAGGGGAGGGGAGTACTTAAGCACGGAATTCCTAGATTACTTAAAAGAGAATGGCATTCTCTCTCAGCTTACTCCTCCTTATACACCACAACACAACGGTGTATCGGAGCGGAGGAATCGTACCCTATTGGATATGGTTCGCTCCATGATGAGTAATGCTGAGTTACCTCTTTCATTCTGGGGACATGCGCTTCAGACAGCGGCATACCTTTTGAATCAAGTTCCGTCCAAATCTGTGCCTAAAACTCCATATGAAATATGGAGCAGTAAGAAACCATGTCTGAAGTTTATTAAGATATGGGGCTGTCCGGCCTATGTGAAAACACAGAAACCGGACAAGTTAGAGGCACGGTCAGTTCTCTGTAAATTTGTGGGATATCCTAAAGACTCGCTAGGATATCTGTTCTACCACACTGAGGAACAGAAGGTGTTTGTATCTCGCCACGCCACCTTCTTAGAAAGGGAGTTTCTTGCAAAAGAAACTAGTGGGAGTTCGGTAGAACTGGAAGAAATTCAGCGACCACAAAATGTAACTGAAAATTTGGAGGAACCGCTAGATTCTATAACCCCAGACGAACCTCAGCCACTCCGCAGATCTGGTAGGATTTCTCATCCGCCCGAGAGATACTACGGTTTTCTCATAGACGGGGATCGAGAGGATTGCATCTTGGAAGAAGATGACCCTACCAGTTTCAGGCAGGCCATTATCAGTAGGGACTCTGATAAGTGGCAGGAAGCAATGCAATCCGAAATGGAGTCCATGTACGCCAATAAAGTGTGGACCTTGGATATTTCTCCACCTGGGGTAAAACCCGTTGGATGCAAATGGATCTACAAAAGGAAACTTGGTGTAGATGGGCAGGTGGAAACCTATAAAGCTAGACTCGTTGCAAAAGGTTTTCGTCAAAGACCTGGTTTGGACTATGATGAAACTTTTTCTCCGGTGGCTATGCTCAAATCCATTCGGATCCTACTTGCCAATGCTGCCTTCCATGACTATGAAATCTGGCAGATGGATGTTAAAACGGCTTTCCTAAACGGTTGTTTGGAAGAGTGCGTTTACATGGATCAACCAGAAGGTTTCGTAGACAGTGGGAGCAGCGGAAAGGTGTGCAAGTTGCTTAAATCCATTTATGGATTAAAGCAGGCATCGCGGAGCTGGAACATCTGTTTTGATGAGGCAATCAAGGAATTTGATTTCATCAAGAACGAAGATGAACCCTGTGTATATAAGAAGATTGTAGGACGAACTGTCGTATTCCTAGTCTTGTACGTGGACGACATTCTTTTGATAGGAAATGATGTTCCTATGCTACAATCGGTCAAGCTATTTTTGTCACAAAGGTTCTCCATGAAGGACCTGGGTGATGCCTCGTACATTCTGGGGATCAAGATCTATAGAGATAGATCCAAGAAACTATTGGGACTTTCGCAGTCCAGATACATAGAGACCGTACTAAAGAGATTTAGTATGGAGGGTTCCAAGCGCGGTAACATACCCGCATTGCACGGAATTACCCTCTCCAAGAAGATGTCTCCTAAGACTGACGAGGAGAGGGTTCGCATGAGCACTATACCCTACGCTTCGGCGGTAGGATCTATAATGTATGCGATGCTATGTACAAGACCAGATGTAGCTTACGTGTTGAGCGCGGTAAGCCGGTATCAGTCAGACCCAGGGGAGGACCACTGGACAGCAGTGAAGAACATTCTCAAGTACCTAAGAAGGACTAAGGAGATGTTCCTGGTTTACGGTAATGGAGACCTCAGGGTCGAGTCCTTTACCGATTCAAGCTTCCAGAGTGACAAAGATGACAGCAAGTCTGTCTCGGGTTTTGTGTTTACCCTCAACGGAGGGGCGGTATGTTGGAGGAGTTCCAAGCAGGATACCGTCGCAGACTCGACGATGGAGGCTGAATACATTGCTGCAAGCGATGCCGCAAAAGAGGCGGTCTGGATTAAGAAGTTCATTAGTGAACTTCAGGTGGTTCCGTCCATTGTTGACCCAATACCTTTGTATTGCGATAACAATGGGGCTATAGCTTTAGCGAAGGAACCAAGGTCCCATCAGAAATCCAGGCACATCTTAAGGCGGTATCACCTGATCAGGGAGATCATTGATCGACAGGAGATCGAGGTGCGGAGAGTGGACACAAAGGACAACACTGCGGACCCATTCACGAAGGCTTTACCCCAGACTCAGTTCGAGCGGCTGATCGAGATGATAGGTCTTCGATACGCCAGTACATGGCCTTAGTGCAAGTGAGAGATTGTTGGTGTATATGCCCTAGAAGCCATTACTGTATCATACTAGTATGTATATTACTTAATGGAAGCTTGGGATGTTCACAGTTGTACAGACAATCTTGCTCAATATAGTAGTATGCTACTTGGTTTGTCTCTGCTTTAATGTGTACTTGTGTGTTTATTTATTATATCACCTATACGCATTAGTAGAGCCCTTTGGATCTTTGCTTGATTACCGGCGTTGTGATGGCGATCACACTCGTGGGGGCTGGGTAATCTACAAGCACATCCTTATACACGTCCCTAGTCGTGGGAGTTTCGAGATAGGGCATCGATACTCCGGAGTAGACTAGCGTATGCGCTTCTCATCCCAGCACGGGAGACGGTCTGTCCCACAGCCGTCGGTACGTCGTACTTGAGATAGTATGCGGGTGCTCGTTAGGTTACGAGTACACTGGACAGGACTCGTCGGGAACTGATGGTTGGTATTATACCTATCGTCAGTTATCAGTTCCCAGGTGACATGAGTACAGCTTAGTCCGCTGACTTGACACTGTCACTCCGCCTCGAGTGTGTTCCCACTGTTCTTTGATTACTACCCTACCACGGCTCTTCTGAGTCGTGCAAACAGGTAGTAGTTGGGAGCAGTCCCGAAGCACTTGGAGGCAGTGACGGTTAGACAGGATTCGTCTCTCCCGGTATTGGGGGTTGACATCGCGCTGTGTCTAGGAGAGCCATTACACAAGTAGTCTCTGGCCAGGGCAAGCGAGATATACTGGTAGGTTCCAGTGTTATCTCAGGGTGTTTTGGGCTTCACTCCGACACGACTTGTACCGCTATTGGGGGACTGACGTTTTACCGCCCCTTAGGCCCGACATGCGATGTATCAGACGAACAGACCGGACTGTGCGGAGAATGTCACATTCAGACTCAGTAGGAGTTCAGATGGGGTTTCACCTCGTCAGCCTTCTTGTCGGCATCTACCTGGGGACCGTTACGCACAGCTAGTGCCGCTTGCGGTCTGTGGTTAAACCCACTGCCAGCGTAGTGTCGAGTCTTTAGAGTCCCACACAGAGGGTATTCTCCTCTGGGCAAAACAGAGTAGAGGTCGCATGGTTTTGCGACAGGGTTCGTTCTCATCCGCGCACTTGTGCACGTTTGGAGTCCGGACGGATTATACTGGCAGGCTCTGGTTTGAGCCGGATGCTGGTATAGGTTTTGGGGTTGCTTTTATATCTCGGTATTCTTGTTCCTCGAAACGAGAATGCAGGTGTGTATGCACAGTTGCTTGAGGCGGAGGATGAGTTTTTTCATTAGGGTTTCGGAACGGGTGCGTATGCACAGTTGACAGTCATCATTTTCCAAACTCTAGTGGATTTATGGATTATCCATTAATAATAGTAATTAAATGAGAATTATGTTATGGTTGATATTGTTGACTTGTTGACCATGGTTGACTTGTTGACCATGGTTGAATGTTGACCACCATCATGCTTTGTAAAGATCCTCCTTGATTCATGCTTACATTTCATTTAATGAAGCATGATAGTGGTCATTCCAAATTACCATCAACTATTCTTATTTTGAATTATTATTATTTAGATAATTCTTTTTCTTTTGGCATTATGGTTGCAAGAAAGAAAAATATAGCTCATTATCTCATTTAGCTTCTCTCTCCTCACGTCATCTTCTTCTTCCTCTAGCAAAAGAGAACCCTTCTCATGTGTTGAGAATCCTTCTCTTTAAAAAGAAAAGCAACCCCTAGTCACTCTCTACTCATTCTAGGTTCAAGGTTTAGCAAGCCGGAAACCCTAGTTCACTCAAAGATCGAGGAAGAGCCCAAAGGTCGTACCTTCGAGGTGGATCCATCTTCGACGGAAGAAGGCGACAAGAAGAGAACCATCAACCTCTACAAGTCTCGAAGAAGAAGGAGTTCAAGTTTAGGTATAACCTTCATCCGAGTAGCTAACTCCCTTTTAGCGTATTTGCTAGTTTAGTTTAGCAAAGATCCGGCTTTTACGGTCCATGTTACAAAGTCTAGAAAAAATTTTGATTTACCGTTTCCGCAACCCCGAAAGTACCGGGAGAGGTAACGTGGACCTAACAGACCCGACCAGGGGTCATTTCCCAGGAGGTAACCCATCCCAGGACTTCCCTTGCCCGAGCACGCTTAATTACAGAGTTCTCAAACTCCTGTAGTGCCGTTTCAGGTGCATCTGTATTGAAGAGTGGTATCATTCCATTTATAGTACAGATATGTCCTCTTTCTGAATGTATTCCGAAAATTCCCCATTGTTTTATAGTGGGTCCCCATACTTATCTGGTATAAATGGGTATACCGGATAATACATGGGGTATTACAGAAACATCTCGAACCACTCAAAATGGTAGGATTGAGACGGTAGGATCGGATGGTGTGATTTATTATGGATACTTAAATTGCATACTTAGCATCCAATATCCCGAACGATCAGAACCGTTTTATATATTTCAGTGTACTTGGTATGATACACGAACCGATACGGATAAGTGGAGAAACAATCTCGGGACTTGGAAAGATGAATATGGATTGACTAGTGTGAGCACACTTCGATTTTAACTTTTGGACGATCGATTTATCTTTTGAACCAAGCGTTCCAAATATACTACTCACAGTGCTTGAAGCATCCGGCATGGAGTGTCATATGCTGTTGGAAACCTAGAGATGTTTACGATGTCCTAAAATTCGAGGATCGTATGGAAGACAGCGATGAGGATGAAGAAGAGAGAAGACTTAGAGTGCTCCGACCGTCTATTTCAAAAGACGGGTTGTCTTCTGCTGATCGTGAAATTACATGGGTTAGAAATGATATCGATGATGAAATCCAAGTAGATATGTCTAATGCGTCCACAAAACGAAAAAGGTTATCAGTAATATTATATTATTACTTCACATTTCTACGATCTATACATATATTGCATGCATATGTAATGATTGTACTCTTATCTAGGTTTGATGACGACGACCGGAGCAGCGAGGGGCAGCAGGAGAACCAGCCGCGGCAGCGGCAGAAGCAGAGTGGTTCTACCGCCCGTAGAGCTGCGTAGGGAGTTTCAAAGGGCTGGTCTTGCATCCCGATCGGTATCCCATTCGGTTGACTCATTCCGTGTGGACTTTGACACACCTCCAGGTATATTACACGCATATTCATTTTGAATGTAATATTATAAATATACACGTATGTTTATTTCAAAATTACTTATATAGTCAATATTTAATTGTCTAGCTGTTGGTGTTGCGTCCACATCAGAGGCAGGGGCCACTACCGCAACTGCAGGTATATTTATATATTTTATAGTACATACACATTGATTTAGAATGTTATATCATAAATATACACACATTGTTTTTGCTCTTACTTAGATAATCATTTTTTATTGTCTAGCTGTAGGTGGAGTCTCCACGTCTCGGGTAGAGGCCATCACCGCACCTGCGGGTATATTTATATATCCTATATTGTATGCATAATGATTTAGAATGTTATATTATTTATATACACATTTCTTTTGCAATTATTTATATAATCTATTTTTAATTGTCTAATTATAGACAGTGCATCCACATCTGGTGCAGAGGCCACTCCCACCACTTCCGTACCCTCCACTCAGTCTGCAGGTTAATATGAATAAATATAAAATATTTATTCATTTTACATATCCTCTGAGAATAAACATTAACTTCATGTACTTTTATCATCAATATTTATTTTCTAGTTGGAGAGGATGCCTCCACGTCTGGGTCATCGGCTGTTCCTCACCGGAGGAATTATTGTCCCACTCGTGCTGCTGCCCGGACCCAGGCTCGTGCTGCTGTCGCCGGAGGTATATATCGCACTTCAATTTTCGTTAATCCTTATTTTCTTAATACTACTTTGTCTTAATATTCTTGTCTTGATATTTCTTATAGATGCAGGACAGTCCCATCCCGAAATGGAGACTCGAGGGCCGAATCAGTCCCACAGGCTAAGGCCCGATAGAGCTAGGAGTATACACCATTCTCCCTCTTCTTTATCCCTGATTATCTCTATACTGGCGATTATGCCGAGAGGTGCGGCCGGTATATGGGGGATGAGAGCCACATTCAAAAGTAGTATCCACTTCACGTTGAGTGGGGCGATCAGCATCGGTGCTCGTTTGCCCTCTTCTGGGATCAGGCTCGGGTATTAATATATATTTTCATTTGAATTATCTAATATATTTATTATTATTTAACACTTGCAATTTAAATACATTATTTTTTGGTATTTGCAGTTGGATTACGATTTTCAGCATGTACCCGACCCTGATCATTCTGAGAGAGTACTCGATCTTCACGCTCTATACCTTGGCCTGATGAAGAACACGAAATCAAAGGTCCGATACAATAGGAACGGGATGAAGATCGACTGCTATTTGGTATGGCTGGCGACCCCTGAGGCAGAGAGAGTGGCTCTCTTACATACTCCGGCCTTTGCGAGAGTCGACGTAGATACATAGCCTCTCTTGTGCCAATATTACGACTATCAGCGCAAACTTGTTTGTAATTTAAATGTAATTCATTATTTAGTATATAATTTATTTTTTTTTGTTTGATTAGAAAACTAAATCTGAATGTGTTGTGCAGAAATATACCAATCAAAATAAGAAGAATAAGAAGTCGGCGAAGAGGGGTTGCCCCACTTATATAGGAGGCTCGAGGAACATTACTCGTGCCATGTAGGCATCGGTAAATTACAATAGATTTATTTTGATATAATATAATCTTAAGAGTTATTTTATAATATATGTAAATTTTTGGCGAATTGCAGAGAGCTCAGACCCTGAAGCAGGGTGATACATCGAGCATGCTGACCGCTTATCTTGCCATCCAAGACACTTCGACAGATCCCGCGAGCTTCGATTTCATGACACCGCTACCCAGGAGTATTGCGTAAGTGTTAATATTGTTAGTTATATGTATGCCCTAGAGGCCATTACTGTACATTGGATGTATATTGTAGTGGATGCTGGGACATATATAGGGAGGACTTTCTTGCTCGACATGATAGTATGCTATCTGGTTACTCTTTACCTTAACGTGTACATTGATTGTCTCTCTGTTACATGTTGGTAAAGCCCTTAGGATGTGTACTTGACTACCTAGACTATGATGCGGATCATACTAGTTGGGACATGATAGTCCATAAGTACATCCTTCAAAGTCCCTAGTCGTGGGTGTATCGAGACGGGGCATCGATATACCAGAGTAGACTAGCGTATACCTTCTCGACCCATACAGATGGGCGATGGATGATCCCATATCCATCGGTGTTTGACATTAGAGATGATATAAGGGTGCTCAGTAGAGACTGGGTACACTGGACGGACTCGCCGAGAACTCCCAGATGGTATTATACCTTACGTCAGATGGCAGTTCTCTGGTGACACTGGTACAGAGTAGTCTGTTGACCCGAGATCGTCATAGAGTCTTGTGTGGTTCCCACTGTGCTTTGATTTCCACCTTACCACGTCCAAGAGGGCGTGCAAAACGGTGGTTTTTGGGTACAGTCCCGAGTCACATGGAGGCAATGAGCGATAGGAGGGGATTCGTCTCTCCCGGTATAGGGGGTTGATGTTGCACTGTGTTCGATTGGCTATAACCGGAAATCCCTGGCCAGGGTTGCTGAGATTTACTGGTAAGTGTTACCAGTAGTTTCTCGAATTGTTATAGACCTCATATCGACACGACTTATCGAGCTATTGGGGTCTGACGTTTACCACCCCTAGGCAAGATATGCGACATATCAGACGACGAGACCGGACTGTACGGTAGTGTTACTGGTTGGATTCAGTGGAGTGTGAGCGGGCTTGCTCGTTGATCTTCTGATCGCTCAATACCCGGGTGGCCGTTACGTTTAGCAGACCGCTTGCGGCTTGTGGGTGTTTGATATGATCATCACCTGCTGCCGGCGTATTGACGAGTCTTTAGAGTCCTACACAGAGGTTTCCTGGCTCAAGCAAAACGAAATAGGAGCGCATATGAGATATGTGCGGGACCGAGAATAATACCAGTATGTGATACTGTATTCGATTCTTGCGATTTGTAACATTGATCGGTTATATGCGTTATAGCCGGGTTATCGGATCAAGTGTTGATTCGATAAGTTGTTACTATTGATATTAGTCGGTTATATGCGATATGACCGGGTCGTTAAATCAAGTGTTGATTTATTGATTTAATGTATAATTATATATTTGATATATCACTTTACATTAACTAATATAGGTTCACTTAAATGGATTTTCTCACTTGAAGTTCACAAGTTGTATATGTGATATACTTTTGTGCACTTGATTGTATCATGTTTGATGATACATGTTTACTTGGTTAAATGTAAAGATTAAACCATGGTTAAGTTAATGATTAGGGTTTTGATTATCTTATTTATTTATTTATTTATTTATTTGTTTTGGAAAAGATAAAGAAAGAATGGTGGCTTTGTTTGTTTGTTTGTTGAAGATTCATGAAGCTTTGACTTAGTCACCATTCTTGTCTTCATACTTAACCCTAACCATCTAAACAAACCATGGTCTATTCTCTACACTTAACTAAGGTTAGTATTATGATAAGTATTCATTTTCTTTTTTCATTTTAATAACTTATCATAATATTATCTTCTTCTTCTTCTTCATCTTCAAAGAAGAAAAGCTTGCTTCATCAATGGTGATCGATGAAAAAGAATGAGAAATCCAATTCTAAAGTGAACCCACTTCTTATTTCTTCATCGTCTACCTCTTGCCAAGTAGTTGAGTGTGTTTCCTTCACAAGTTTTCAAGGCTTGGTGAAGGTGGAGCTTGATCTAGTGATGTCTCGACGTAGATCATCTTCGGCATAGTCGTCGATGACCTAGCCCGCTTTTTCTCCGATGAAGCCGATGCTAGAGTCATGGTTCGATTTAGACAGCGGAGAGGACTTCATCATGGAGCTATGGAGGTGGAGAAACGGATCTACAAAGGTTGTATTTCCGTACACTTAGTTAAAGTTGTTAACTATTCTCTTTTGTCGCCTAAACTTCTAGCCAACGATCCGTATTAGGGTTTCTCGGCACCGTAAAATTAGAAATTGGCATGATTGATGCCTTGTGAGACCTCTTGGGAGTGCCTAGAAACCTTTCAAATATTTATTCTAATTCGAATGAAAATTTTGTTTTGATAAGTTCAAATTTAAATGATATACTTATATTTTAATGGTTAATGTGGATATAGAAGCGGGTGGTGGAGCAGGCGGAAGTATCGGGGATCAATTTTAGTGGACAAACCGATCCGAAGCTACTGACCCCAGTCCTAGATGCAGCATATGGAGGGCACCACGGAGGTTGGGAGAAAGGCCGGAGACTGGGTCCTAGCAGGGTCCATATAAGTTTGTCTCCACTCCGGCGGTTACTTTCCCTACCCCCATGAGCGATATCTGGAGCATGATGTTGCCGTCTTGAATACCACCGTCGAGGAGTTGAAGGAGATATTGGTACGTATATTATTTAATAGTAAAATATTATATCACATTATAGATAGCAACATATGCAATATTAGTAGAGTCAGCTTATTTGGTTGTAGACTTAGCTTTAATTAATCATACTTACATAAAACTATCCAATTAAAATAAACTACGGTTTTCCAAACTAGATACCCAAACGAGACGTAAGTTCCTAAGTATTCTTGGGTTTTCACAATAACCTGATAATGATACGAATTCAACTAAAATCTAATACACCGTTCTTACTCGTTTATTACACAAAAAATTTAACAGATGCGACAGGCTTCTTCGGATGCGGCTCCACATGCATTTTCTTCGGCTGTGGCTCCGCAAGTCGCTATCTAGGCTGCGATTGCGCAGACCACTCCTGCAGCTCCGCAGCCCGCTCAGACTCCCGCATAGTCCGTTCCTTCATTATTCGAGTTTTTGACGACTCAACGCTGCACCGAAGAGCAGATACGTTAGATTATGGTGATTATCAGAGGTGGAGAAGCGTTTTTTTTTAAAATATTTTTGAGAATGTATGTACTTATATGATACATATTATATATATTTTAAACGATATTGGTGGTTGTTTGCTTGTTCACGATAATTTAGATTGATATCGTATTCTGTTTGTTTATTTCTTTTATATATTATGCGTGAGATATTGATTATGAATATTTCTGTATTTGGTTATACGATGTATATATTACTGTGCATAGAACGGGGCAAAACCAGGAAGGCCATTTTATTAAAAAACAACTGAAATTTTGTCCGTACAGATTAATCCGTAAGGCTATCTATTGCACCTACGGATTAATCCGTAGGTGCAATGTTTGCCCCTACACAATTAGCCGTAGGGACAAAATATCAGGATATCTGAAATTTTGTTCCTATGGACTCAGTAACAGAGGTAAAACTTGTCCCTACGAATTAATCCGTAAGGGAATCTATCATGCTCTACGGATAAATCTGTAGGGGTAAGTATTTTATTTTATAAACCAATAAATTAAATAAAGATTATGTCCATACGAAGTAATCCGTAGGGATAAATGCCCCTACGGAGTAAGCCGTAGGGACAATTATTACTCCGTAAGGGCATGTTCAGAACAAAGGCTTGCACCTGCGGCCTTTGGACCTACGGTGGAGTTTTTTTGTCCCTACGGATCTCTCCGTAGAGGCAGTGTTTTGCCCCTACGGCTACATCCGTAGGAGCAACCCATTATTGTAGTAGTGTCTGTAATATAATGAGCTCTATGAGTACTTCTAGACGTCATTTATATGAAAAGAGTTGAAGACATGTTTTTCCATCTTCATGTTCAGGTCTCTTTTGAATACTAAACACGAAAAGAAAAATTAATGTTTAATTTAATATTACAAACGGTTGGAATGCATACCACTAAGAGCGGGAAAAATACGCATTAAATTTATACCCTCAAGCAATCCTGCATTGATTTCAACCGATACCCCGAATATCATGTTATATTAATATACCTCAATTTTGTTAAATTAGAAATATATATTTTAGACGGTTTTGGATACATCTTCGGTATTATATTTATTTTCAATATTTTGACAATCAGTTGATCGATACTTGTATGTATCCGTAAAGGACTGACAGAAGGTAACATTGAATTATATCATCTGGACCGGATCGAAATCGAAATATTTATGTTGAACATAATATATCAGAATTATCTATATGATCTTGGATCATTTATTTCGGATGTTTTAAAAAAATATTACCATAGAGCTAGATAACTATAGTAGAATACAGAGCATGGGGATGCATGCAAGGTTGTCTTTAAACTATCTTATCTTGACAAAGTATTCGCCAAGCTATGTCTTTAATTTTTAACTCAAATATTTTTGGTAAAAATGGGTAAAACTTCTTATGCTTGAAAAAAAATTGGAAACTCCCCAGCCAAAAAATTTCCATGAAAAACTCTCTAGATCCAAAAAGTTATATCTTTAAGTCCGTAAAGTACAATCAACCAATTTTTACATTTTAATATCCCCTTAATATCTTTGTTAACTTATGGCAGATGACTACTATATTTAACATGTAAATTGCTGCATCTGATAAATGTAGCAGTTATTTTCTAAGTGTGGCAGTTAATGTAAACTGATATGTCTGATAAATATAGCAGTTATCTATTAAGTGTAACAATTTACCTGCTAAATATAGCAGTTATCTGCCAGAAGTTGACAAGGGTATTATGGGAATATTAAAAGGTAAAAAGTGGTTGGTTGTACTATAAAGACTTAAATATATAATTTTTTAATTTTTCTGATTTACAGAGTTTTTCATGGTTTTTTTTTTGTGCTAGAGTTTTTCTTATTGTTTTTCTAGATTAATAGTTGTCCCATTTTTCCCAATATTTTTTCTAAGATATCAAGACATGTGAATTAGGTCATTAATTTTTTAGCACAGTTGTTTAACTCTGCAGGTCAGGTGAATTAGGTCGTTGATTTTTCACACAAATAATTTTTAAGCTGAGACTCCGTATGCCGAGAAATTATTGGGTCTATGGGGAGGACGAGAAAGGAGAGAGGTAAATATGGAAATATTTTGGACACCTTGGATAAATTTTTGGGGCTCATATCTTTATTTCTTTCTCTTTCATGATTATGCATTTGCATGCGGTACATGGAAGAATATTTTATCTTTTCTCGAACCTTTGGCGATTGTTTACAATGTTGGTTTTTGGAAATTCGCATCATCTCTCACGAACTCTGTAAATTGCCGCTGGTTTGTGATTGAGTATATGAATAGGATAGTATTTCAAGTCTCAAAGTAACCACACATATATAACCGGTGGCCAAATATTCTATCAGATTTATAGAAAAAATATTACACGATCAGCTTAGCCAGTGATCCCCTTTTCCGTAATAATTTATTTTGTACTAAGATCTCTACCCTTTGCTTCACTTTGTAGTGGGAACTCTCCATGCCGGGTATTGATGATATATCCTTTTTCAACAGTTAATATTAAACGAGAAAATCCTAAAATAAAATATCTTATTTCAAGCCATCCATGTCATCAACTTCTTAAATTTTATATCTATGCCCTTTTCATATGCATCATCATTTATTTTATATAATATTTTAAATTAGCTCTTTTAAATTCCCCTACCCTATTCTTACCTTTCCTTCCTCACACAATAAATATTGTAGTACCTTTGAAAAACGAATAACTATAATTCAAGATATTCGTGCCTTTTTCCCTTATTTTTCCGAAGAAAAAATTTCTCCAAAGAAAATTTTCTCCTTTCTCTGAAGCGGTGGGCTCATAGAAAAGATTTCTTTCTACATTTAATACACACACACAATAATTTTCCTGGTGATCCATTTTGCATATACAATTTTTAATAAGTTAACTTGGGTGACACGTGTAAAAAAAATATCATTCAAATCAAAATGTAAAAACGGAATCTAACTTGTCATAGGAGAAAATTTTATTTTTATGATGTAAAAAAAAGTCAAATCTCCATTAATTTTTTCGATGATCGGCATTCACCGTATTCATCTTCATTGTGCACGATATTGATACACCAAATACCAAATTTGATGTGAATCCAATACCCTTTCACATTTGATTTTGTAATGTAAAATAACTAAAAATGTTATACTTTTGAAAACCCGTTAATTTTACACGCACTACCTCAATAGTTAAAAGACGTTGGGTTCTCATCAAATTTGGTTATCCACACGGTGAAGATGATGATGGTGAGGATTCCGATCATCGAAAATATTGGTGTATTGTTGACCCTTTCCACGTCATAAAAAGTAACTTACTCCGTGGCACTTGGGATTTTTTTTCCTCAATCAAAATACAAATCAAACTCTAAACTCCCTACCAAAATTTGGAAGATATTATTAGATTGTCATGGCCTTTCTTCTAATAGATATCATTCAATACTAGAAAGAGTCCTGAGCAAGCGCAGGGTCTCTGTAATTTTATCCGTATATTTAAAAAGTAAAATGAACATCGTAACAAACAACGATTTTTCAATATAGTTGCAGTAAAATTGTTGTTGAAAATTAAAAAATTTCCATGACGAATTTAAAATGTATTGTTGGAGTTTATTTATGAAATTTTGCAACCATGACAAAATTTTGAAAATGAAGGCCTTCCATATAATTTTTCTCTGGATACCAAAAAAGAAGATGAAAAACTGAAGTTTTTGTATATCTGGAAGTAAAATGAATAGTTAATGGACGATTTTTCAATAAAGTCAGAGGAAAGAGGGATGTTGCAAATTAAAAAAATTTCATGACAAGTTGAAATGCATTAATAGAGTATACTTGCGAAATTTTGCAATCATGACAAAATTTTGAAAATGTGGGTCTTCTATATAATTTTCCGTTAGATGCCAAAAAAGAGCATGGAATACCGAAGTTTCCATTTGTTTATTTGAGAGAAAAATGAATAGGGTATTAAGCAACGATTTTCCGCAGCAGTAGTAAGAAGGTTGTCGCAATTAAAATATTTCCATGACGAAATTAAAGTGTGACATTGGAGTTTATTTAGAAAATTTAGTAAAAATGAATTTTTTTTGAAAATGAGTGCCATCCATATAATTTTCCGTTAGCTACCTAAAAGAGAATAAAAATTCGAGGATATATGTGTGTGTTTGGGGGGGGGGGGGGATGAGCGGCTTTCTTAGAAAGTTAAAGTATATTATTGGAGTTATTTATAAATTTTTGAAAATGATTGTCTTCAATATAATTTTCCGTTAGATGACAAAAAAGAGCATGAAAAACCAAAATTTACATCTGTATACTTGAAAGCAAAATGAAGAGTGCATTGAGCGACGTTATTCCAATATAGCCGCAGTAAGATGGTTGTTGCAAATTAAAATTTTCAATGAGGAAGTAAAAAAAATTTATTGGAGTTTATCTACAAAGTTTTGCAAACATCACAAAATTTTGAAAATGAAGTCTTCCTTGTAATATTCCGCTAAATGCCAAGAAAGGGCATCAAAATTCAAAGGTACGTAAAATGAGGGGACTTCCTACAAATTTCCACTCGAAGACAAAATTGTGCTGGAAAATTAAAAGATATATATATATATATATATATATGGAAAATGAGGGTTTTCCTACAATTTTCCGCTAGAAGTCAAAATTGTCCTTGAAAATTCAAAGTTAGGGTTATCGTAGTTTCCATATGTATATTTGAAAGAGAAAAGAACAATGCAACAATTTCCCAACACAGTTGCAATAAGATGGTTGTCGCAAGTTAAAAAATTACATGACGAAATTAAAGTGTATTATTAGAGTTTATTTCGATAATTTGCAAAGATGATAAAATTTTGAAACTGATAGTCTTCTATATAATTTTCCGTTAGATACCGGAAAAGAGCATGAGAGACCGAAGTTTCCATATGTATATCCGGAATCAAAATGAAAAGCATCAAGCGACGATTTACCAACATGCTACAGTAAAATGGTTGCCGCAAATTAAAAAATTTCCATGACAAAGTTAAATTGTAATTTTTCATAACGAAGTTAAAGTGTGTTCTTGGAGTTTATTTACACAATTTTACAACGGTGACGAAATTTTGAAAATGAGGGTTTTGCCATATGATTTTTCATGACGAAGTTGAAGTGTATTATTGGAGTTTATTTACAAAATTATGCTAGAGTGACAAAATTTCGAAAATGAGAATCTGGGATATGATTTTCCGCTAGATGCCAAAAAAAGAGCATGAAAACCGAAGTTTCCGCTAGATGAAAAGAAGAAAATAGATCGATAATATTATATAGATAGATAGATAGAGTTTATTTGCAAAATTTTGCAACAATGAAAAAGTTTTTGAATGAGGGTCTTTCCTACAATCTTCCACTACAGGACAAAAAAATTCTTGAAAATTTGCTAAATGAAAAAAATGGGCTTGAAGCTTCCCAAATAGCTTTTTATATATATACTAGCAAGGGCCCCCGGCAATGTACGGGCCCGAGGAGTTGTCCAAAAAAAATAATATCGCATAAATGACTGAATTAATTTTAACTATATTTTATTGTAAGCAAATCGTTCAAATCTAACATAAATCGAGTCCTTTCAAAACAATTTAGAAAGTTTCTTCATTATCTCTCAAAATAATTCCAGAAAAATACGTCTTTACATATTTTTGCCTATTGTATGTATTCAACGGATATAAAATTGCATTCGAAAATTAATGCAATCATTACTGACTATATTTGAAATTTTAAAAAAAAAATCTCCGCAATCTTTCTGCCATTTTCACTGATTGCTCTCGACCTCTGTCCTTTTTCAGAGAATGGTTATCTTCACTCATCATGTATTCTTCGCTTGCTAATTTTCATATTTTATAATTCTAACTCACCAATTTTAATATATATTTCATAAGTGTATATAACTTTTAATATATATTTCATAATTTTATGGATAGTCGATCTATAATATACAGATTTTCATGTCTTATAGCTATTCATATTCATATTTGCATCCGCCGGTGATCATATGATATGAATATGATAATATCTATATCCGATCTGTATCCGAACGATAAAATCGTATAAAATATAATAGCGGAAGTGTTGGTTGCAATTTTAAAAAAAACATCCGAGCTTCTTATAATTTTTCATCCATATACTTACGCAAATTAATAATAGATGGATGTATCCAATCGATGAGAACGTATACTAAGTAATAATGAAAGTGTTGACGAAAATTTTTCAAAATACATTTGTGCCTTATTTAATTTTCCATATGCATGTACATATACAAATTAATAATGGAATGGTCGATTGCAATTTTTAAAAGATATCAAAAATCTCATTTAATTTTACATCCACATGTGTCCATGGAGAAAATACTTTTCATAAATATTACGGTACAATTTAAGTTGAATAGTGATAAATTTTATAAAAATAAATACAGATAATTCATCAAAAAATATATTGCATGAATTTAAAGATAAACTTAGAATGGGTAAAGAGATTAATGGAGGAAAGAGGCCATAAGAAGGGATTTCCTCCTATGGCGTGGAAAAAATACAACCTCCACCATTTTTCCGACGATCGGCACCCATCATCATCATCGTTATCATCTAAGATGTGCGTACACCAAACTTTATGTGATTCCACAACTTTTTCACCGTTGATTTAGTGGGTTCAAAATTAACGGTTTACCGACAATAGAACTTTTTACATTGCTAAATCAACGGTGAAAATGTTGTAGAATCACATGAAATTTGGTGTACCCACATCTTAGATGATAACGATGAAGATGATGGGGGCCGATCGTCAAAAAAATTGGTGGATGTTGTATTTTTTCCACGCCATAGGAGGAAATTTCCTCCTATGGCCTCTTTTCTCCATTATTCTCATGGGTAAAATGCATATTAACTATAAATTATAAGGGATGGAGGATTAAATTCTTGTAGTAAGGAGCTAAAACCAGATTTTCTTAAATTAAACGGCCGTAGTCTAATTTTCCATGTATGAGACAAAAGAAAAGCTAGAAAATATTTAGGACAAAATAATAATTAAATTGAATGTAAGGGGCAAAATGGAAAAAAGAAAAGCTGGAATCAAGCATTTAAAAAGGCTTTATCTTATATATAATATAAGAGATAATAGATAGATATATAGATAATAGATAGAGAGACAGAATGCATGACCTTCAAATTTTTTATTCAATAGAGACCCTCCTCATGATTCACAAATCTTAGTCACGTGGATAGGCTTTTCATAAATAGCATCAAGCATAAAAAAGGAAACTATTCACTATTTTATTTATTGTTATTAAAACAAGAAAAGCATGGGGCAAGGCAAAATATAAAATTAATGCTCGACCCTGGTGCTCATAGTTTATTACAGTCATGAGAACAATATATATATATATATATATATATATATATATATATATAGAGAGAGAGAGAGAGAGAGAGAGATATGAAGAAAAGAAGCCCTATGAGGCTTTTTCGTTAGGTGACATCAAAAATCTATATCCTCCACGATTTTTTCGACGATCGGCACCTATTATTATCTTCTTTACCATTTAAGATGTGAATACACCAAATTTCATGTGATTCTACCACTTTTTCACCGTTGAATTAGTAATGCAAGAAGTTCTATTGTTAGCAAACCGTTAATTATGCACCCACTAAATCAACGGTGAAAAATGATGGAATCACATGAAATTTAGTGTATCCTCATCTTACATGATAAATATGACGATGATTGGTACCGATTGTTGAAAAAAATCATGAAGGGTTTATTCTTTCGATGCTATAGGAGGAAATTCTCTCCTACGATATCTTTCCTCCATTATCCTCATATATATATGATTTCTTCCATTACCAATAATCACTATTACAAATAGGGGTTTCGCCTACGGGTTTTCCTGCATAATAGTCGGTGATGCCGCCTCAATAATATCATGTACGATACAACATATTATATGACATTCTCGAATCAAGAGTACGGATCTATCGTCAATATATAGCTCGTACGGTAAATCCGTCGTACGGCCTCCCAAATCTGGGTATGGGTCAAATGTCACATCTATCACATTAATCATCTGATATCCTCTTTATCATATATCATGATCGGGGTACTGATCTACGTCTAGTACAATACTGATACCATCTATGAAATGCATGCGTGTGTATGAAAACACCACGCCTAAAGAACCCGCTAAAATAGCATGTCGTACCTCAAATACGGACCATATCACATCACCGATCTCATGACCTCAAGCCCAATCTCATCGACTCATCTCCAAATATCATACAATATTCTCAACATTCATGAATTTGTATATGAATGTATATATGCATAGTCCCATACCCATGCGTATATACATATATACACATCCCCATCTACGCACAAGAAAATGATATATGAAAGTGTATATGTGTGCGTGTATGCAAATCCTTACTGTAGGGTTTTGTGACTAAGAAATCCGCTAAAGTCTTTTCTTCAATTCTCGTTAACCCTAAACCTATAAGCTCCTAAAGCTTCTCTTACTAGGTGTTCATACCTCATAATAACATATAAAAGTATATCGTTACCACATCACCTCATTCCTCATAATTTTGCGGGGGTGCTATACGCCATCCGCCCGACTTCTTCCCGTAGATATAAATCTACTCACCTGATCTTCGCTCGCCGGTATTGACGTCGCCACGCGCTTGCTTGTCGTCTCGAAGTCCACATGGGGTACCTACTTGTCATATATAGTATCTTAAACGAAGTCACGCATGAAAACCAAGTCGGTACGCGTATCACGCATAGGTCAAAACCTATCGCCTACGCATGCAAGAACAGCCAAACCAACCCTCGATGTCGATGTACAAACGTCAAACCATCGAGAAAAACACCAAACGTACCAATCATGGTTTCACAAATCACTAATTATATAAGAAATAGGTTAAAACTCACAAAAACCCCAAACTCGCTTTAAAAGCTATTTTTCCGAAAACGTAGCAAGCAAAATTAACCGTTTCAGTACAAAACTTGATGTTTTAAAAAATCTAAATATTTTAACGACTCTAATGGCCAAAATGCTCATAAAAAAACATAACTAGGTCATACCAATTACTTCCATATTTTTAACCTCACTAATTATCATTAACACAAAATTCAAGTTTGCAAAAATAGCCAATTTTAACAATTTTTAAAGCAACAACACACCATCAACCACTAAGCTTGGTTTTGCGTAATCTAAGATATTAAACCACTCATTATAATGATAATGATGTGATGAAACCCTTACAATAACTTAAATTCTCAATTTTGAATTAATTAACAAAACCTAGTTTGCAATTTTTTAAAATTATTACAAATTTAAATTAACCTTTTGTAACTAGCAACTAAATTAGTTTTAGCATAACATTAATATGTCAAATACATCACACAACCATAATCTCACAACACAAAACCCCAATTTGAATTCAAACCCCTCTCTTGAGTTTTAAATCATGCAATTAGAACCAATTAAAAACCTAATTAAACACTTAATTAAGCTAACTTAAAGCAATTAACAATAAATTAAGAAAAAAGGTTGGAATTTATACCTAATTAATTTGAAGATCTCACAAGCACACTTAGCTTCCTAAATTGAAATCTTGTCCCCTAGATGTATGCTAAAGTAGCCAAGGAAAAATGGGTAGGATGTGGATTTTGATTTTTCTTTGATTTTGTGTGTTTTTCTTTGGATTTTTGATGAGAAAATGGTGGAGTTTTGAGGTGGAATTGGGGAGGGTTGGAACTGGTCTCGGCCAGGAGAGGAGAGGAGTGAGGTGCGTGTGGGGGTGGGTGAAGTCAAGGGGAGAAAGAAGACCAAGTTAACAAAAGACCAAACTCTTTTATCTATTCTCATTCTTTTCATTTCTTTGTTTTCTTTTCTTTTGGCAAAACAAGTGGGGAAAATGAAGGGGCAACTTGGGGCTGCTGATTTGGGGAGAGGAGAGAGGGTGTGGGTGAGTGTGGGTGAGGGAAAAAGATAAATGTATTACCCCAATATATATTTACACTAATATCACTATTTAAGCTTTTTTTCTTCGATATTTTCTAAAACCGTTTGACAGCTTCATTTCATTTCAAAAATAACATGTTAAAATTTGTTTAATGTGTTATGATGCACAAAATTTGTTTCAATTCATTCCAATTTGTAATTTTCCCTAATTAAATGTATTAGTGACAGCTTAAAATAATATAAAAATAATTAATTTCGGAAAATTTTTCAAAAAATTAGAAATTTTACCAGTGGATCAATAAACACCAAATACTAGCAATTATATAGCTAGAATATGCATATTTAAATTTATATTAAAAGATATTTATATTTTGACTTTTTACGGAAAACACCCCTTATTTTACCAATTTTCCGAAATTTCACCTAAACGATTTTCTAATCGTTACAATCTTCCTCCCTTAAAGAAATTCGGTCCCCGAATTTAAATTAAAACTCCCCCCAAATATTAAAACATTTCAGCGAAATCATCAAGTCGTCGGGCTCCGAAATCATAAATATATAAAACAAATCGTAGCGCAACGCATGCGCATGAAAAACGGATATATAAACAAAAATTAAAACTCCGTCAAGCATCCCACAATTATCAGAGTTAAGGGGAGGACATAAATGTCAAGATCCAATACGAAAACCAACATGATATACATCATTAAAACATCTGGAAGCAATGCATGCCAAACCTTTTTCAAATCGCTGTGCGATGTGTATATTACTGCACAGTGGCGGACGTCCATCGTGAGAAAATAACTATATATATATATATCATTTGTTTAACACACACGTCCCACCGTTTTGAAAACAATTTAGAAGGGTTTCCCTATTTTTTTACAGTTTCGTGTCATCACTGACACGTAGATAAATACCGAGACTATACCTCATCTTTGGAAATCCCTTCAATAACTATCAATGCATGCAAAATATACTCAGGCACTGTCCTCTGACTAGTCTTGCTCAGTACTAAACCAAATAGCAAGTATCTTAAATATACTGCTCCAAAAGAAATCAATCCTAAATATATATATAAATGCCACGTGCGTCTGGTGCGCACAGAAATCGAAATCCATGAATGTGCCATCCATGTGCATAGAAACAAAATCTGAGTGCAACGGGTGTGCACGAAAACACCTGTCAAAGGCAACGTGTGTGCCTGACAGCAAAACCGGGTGCATCTGATATGCATGAAGAATTCCGATTTAGCGCATCTAGTGTGAACCTAAATCGCATCAAGCGCGTCAAGTATGCGTAAAATCCAAGTCAAGTGCACAATATGCACGAAAATGAATATCGAATATCACAATCGAAATTGACGGTATGCAACACATTTCAATTAAAATCCCAATCAGGTATACTGTGGTATAAAATCTCACCATCCTGTGCATCGGTGTGCACAAAAGTAAATCAAGTACTAAAAGTGCATGAAAACTATGCCGAAAGCATAAGTCAAATCATATGCATGCCCTAGGCATGAAACCAAATATCATGAAACTAGGTCATCAAAACTCAATCATGAAATAAATCACCCAAAATATTGAAATCCAATGTGATGGATACGTGATAGTCAATCACACAATCACCAATCATAAATGCTGTCGTCGATATGTCCGTTCTTCCAGGTCAAGAAGGTGTCGGTGCATCCAATGCTAGCAGAGCAAGGTATCTACTTGCCTCCTGATCATGGTCTGTCGCCTAGTGCCCTTAGGCTCTCATCTCTCACTGAGGATTGCTAAGTACATAGCTTCTCGGCTCAACACTCCAATATGGAAACGATAATGGAAGCAGTCCGTTCTAACACATCCTCTAAAGTTCTCTAGCCAACTATTATGGTTACTCATAACATGTCTCGTCGACGATGCCGAACTCTGGCCTACTGGGTGTGCGTCATATGACCTCTCCTGGATCCAGGTCTTCTCGTTCAGTATTTCCAGAAAGGTCCTGTCGAAGTCTCTCCCAAGTCTCATTTCTGCCGAACTTCCTGGAAGTTATCATCTTTTGCTAAATCTGTATCTTGTTCCGGAACGGCTGCATACTCATCACGATTCTTTCTGGAAGATATATCCATATACAACACCTCTGCATGCGTATCACATCTCTGATGTCGGCGGAGTGGAACGTCATCTCATCAAGATCTCGTACGAACCTCTTACTCCACTTTTCTCTAATGTCGACTGCTTCGGACTCGTCTCCTCGTGGCTGCATGGACTGCGCTCCAACGGCTATACTCGTATCTGGAGTCTTCCAAGCAATGCATCTCATCACCTGATATCCGAATGAAGTCGAACCATCCGATCGATTGTCAAAACCTCATAATCCCCCAAAAGCTCAACACCTTGGGTACAGTTTAATAGTATCGAATATATGCCACAGCACCTATGGACCAACCGTAGAAGGGCAGACCCTGTTCCCCTCCGAATGGCGGCCGAGACATGGGCTGTCTTGCCTGAGATTCGGGGCAGATGCTAATTGGTGTTATCCGTCTACCTCTCCGAAGATGCCAAGTTGATTTATGGCACCGTGTATCGAAGGTTTAAACGGATGCGACCGATGTAGCAGACTTCGTCAGATTCCCCCTCGTTGAGGGGTTTTTGATTGTGGGGACGCTCTTCCCTGCAGGCGCAATCCCCTGCAGTTAATTACGCTACCGCATCGCGGTAACAACTTTCTCCTTCTCCAGCTGGTCACTTCGTGTCGGGGGTGTTTGTTTTGTTTGTGGTTGCCCGTGGATTATATACGGAGACTAATTTATATTGTCGCCCGTAGGACGTGGATTAGTCCAAATCCGTATTTTCTTAGATTTGGTTTTGGGGTTTTGGTTTGAGGATACGTTAGCCATATTTGAGGCTAAGATCAACTCAAACGTTTGTTAAGGATACGTTAGTCTAGTTTGAGACTAAGATCAACTTAACGGGATCGTTTAGATATGACAAAAGAGCGTTTGGGCTCCATTGTTCCAGTTTAGGGACATGGTGGTCCATTGCATGTATGGTCGTCGGGACCCGTCACCTCTCTGATGACGTTGAAGGATTACAACGACAGGTGTCAGAGGAGTTCGGAGATGTACCCTTGAACCAAAGTCGATTGGGGATCTATAGTCCAATTTGGGACTAAAGTCTGTTTGAAGGTTTAAGGATACGTTAGCCATATTTGAGGCTAAGATCAACTTAAACGTTTGTTAAGGATACGTTAGTCCAGTTTGAGACTAAGATCAACTTAACGGGATCGTTTAGATCCGACAAAAGAGCATTTAGGCTCTATTGTTCCAGTTTAGGGACATGGTGGTCCATTGCCAGTTTAGGGACATGTTGGTCCATGTTCCAGTTTAGGGACATAGTGGTCCATTGGTAGTTTAAGGACATTGCGGTCCATGTTCCAGTTTAGGGACATTGCAGTCCATGGGTAGTTTAAGGACATTGCGGTCCATACGTAGTTTAAGGACGCATAAGTCCATGGGTTTAAGGACCCCACAGTCCATATGGGTATGTTTAAGGACGCATTAGTCCGTTAGTTTAAGGACGCATAAGTCTGCGGGTTTAAGGATCCCACAGTCCGTATCTTGGTTTAAGGACGCATAAGTCCATGAGTTTAAGGACCCCACAGTCCGTGTTGATGTGTGGTCGGGACCCGTCACCTCTCTGAAGACGTTGAAGGATTACAACGACAAATATCAGAGGAGTTCAGAGATGTACCCTTGAACCAATGAGTTGGTTGAAAGAGCAGATATGGTCAGTTCAAGATGATTTGAGGACTTATGGCCAGTTTGGGCTAAGTCCAATTATGTTTGAAATATTGGCCCTCTGTTGGCTCATTGAAAGAGAGGCTTTGCCTCTAGAAACTTAGCCAATTAGGCTAAAGCTAGTGTTAAACACTAAAGACCAACAGTGTTGAACACTGGAATTAAGATTAGCGAGTTAGTGTTTAACACTAAAAGTTAATCAGTGTTAAACACTAGCAACGGGGCTTTCAAATTAGTGTTAAACACTAAAGCAAATCAGTGTTAAACACTGGTAGCAGAGATTTCAAATTAGTGTTAAACACTAAAGCAAATCAGTGTTAAACACCGGGAACAGAGTTTTCACATTAGTGTTAATCACTAAGAAAATCAGTGTTAAACACTGCAAATAGAGTTTTCCAAATTAGTGTTAAACACTAAGAAAATCAGTGTTAAACACTGCAGATAGAGTTTTTCCAATTAGTGTTAAACACTAAGGAGGGAGGGGTCACGTGCGGATACGTGAGAGCGCCCTGATTTCCCTTATTTTATTCTGCAGGTAAGTGTTTAACACTTTTAATTTCCTGGCCATCACGTGTGGGCACGTGATAGGCATCCATCCATTCGATATTAAAGGGATTTGTTAGGGGTCACGTGGGGACACGTGAGGGCGCCCTAAATGTGAAGCCAGATCTCCTTTGTTTTATCCTCAAATCTGTGAATAAGTGTTAAACACTTTTCATCTTTATTTTAGAGCATCACGTGTTGGCACGTGATGGGGGTTTATGCATCGATAATTACAGCACTTGCTGAGGGGTCACATGGGGACACGTGAGAGCGCCCAAAACTTCTTTTATTTTGTTTTGCCATTAAGTGTTAAACACTTTCATTTTTATTTTAGAGCATCACGTGTTGGTACGTGATGGGGATCTGTGCGCTAATTGTTAAAGCATTTGCTGAGGGGTCACGTGATAACACGTGAGAGCGCCCAAAGCTTTCATTTCCTGTGCTTTTTCTTTCTGCGTTTTGGGAGTCACGTGGGAGCACGCGAGGTGATGCTTCAAAGTTCTTTGCAGGGGATCTTTTCAAGGGTCACATGGGGGCACGTGACCCTAGTTCTTTTCATGAACAGAGATCTTTTAAGAATTGAATTCTCTGTAGGGTTAAACCCTAATTATGACTTTGGAGGAATTAAATTCCTATCGTGAAAGAATTAAATTCTTATTTAGGATGAAACCCTGATTTCTTTTCAAAGGAATTAAATTCACAGATATGTAAAAGAATTAAATTCTTGATTAGGGTTAA
The DNA here is from genome assembly GCA_030015575.1 of Agapanthus africanus. Lineage (NCBI taxonomy): Eukaryota > Viridiplantae > Streptophyta > Magnoliopsida > Asparagales > Amaryllidaceae > Agapanthus > Agapanthus africanus. The sequence continues at coordinate 190,188,320 of JASDDO010000014.1, read as the reverse complement.
ACCCTAGTTTCATTTTAGGAGGAATTAAATTCCTGTGAGTTTAGGAGAATTAAATTCTCAAAACTCAATTCCTCCTCTGTGTTTTAGATCTGCATGGCAGGATCTCAACCCAATGAGAATTAAATTCTCAATTCATGGGGAGATGTGCACTTTGCAGATCCTCAACCAGAGAAAGAACTAAGTTCTTTTCTTTAAATAAGAGTTAAACTCTTTTGAGAATTAAATTCTCTTTTGAAACCACTCTTTTCTTAACTAGGGTTTTTTCTTTTGCAGAGAATTAAATTCTCCTCTCTTTGCTTTTTTTTTTCTCTTGAGAATTAAATTCTCCTCTTTCTATTTTTCTCTCAAAAAAGTAGATCCCCCCCTCTTCTCTTCTTGGCTCCTATTTATAGGAGAAGGAAAAGAATCAATTTGTTTAGCAAATCTCTCATTGAAAGATTTGATTTGATTGTTGAGAGATTTGATTTATATTTATCATTAATCTGGGCCTTTAGATCATTCAATGAATTTTATTCACCGTGGATTTTAAATCCAAAAGATATTCTATTTGTTATTCTGGTGAGATTTTCAGGGAAATCTTTCCTTGTCCAAGATTTTTCCATAAATTGGTGATTTTTAATCACCCTTGGATCTTTAATCCAACGGTCCCCATAATCCTTTTCCATTTGGAAAGATTTAGAAGCTTTTAGAATTTTAATTCTATTTCGAAAGATTTAAATGATCATTTTTTAGAATTTAATTCTGTTGAACAGCAAGGCTTTTACAGCCAGTCACGTGTTGCCACGTGACCCCCAATTGAGTCCTTTTCTCAGTGTTTACTTACGCTTCAGTTGTAACCATCACGTGTCAACACGTGACCATTGGTCACGTGTGAGCACGTGACACCTCATTGAGGTATTTCCTTCAGCTGTTTGTTTACGCTTCAGTTTTAACCATCACGTGTCAACACGTGACCATTGGTCACGTGTGAGCACGTGATTCCTGATTTTTAATCAGGAAACAGATTTTAGAATTTAATTCTATTCATTATTTTAGAGACCTTAAAAGCCCATCACGTGTCTGCACGTGACCCATGGTCACGTGTGAGCACGTGATGCCCCATTGGGGTCTTTTCTGAGTTTTTATTATATTTTTTAACTCCTCCAGCGGGTTCTTAAAAGTCCATCACGTGTGGACACGTAATTCCTCATAACTTTTGATCCCGGATGAATTACGAGGCCCATAATATATCAAATCGAAGGGTTTTTCGAGCCGCTTTCGATACCATCAGAATTTATCTGTTTCTCATTTGGGATTTTGTCAAAAAACAGCCCGGAAGATACTGGTTCGCATTTCCTTAAGCATATCGCTGCCATTTGATACCTTGGACTCTTTTGCGCAGAAATTTTTGGCGGGAACAAATGCCCCCCACTACTTTGCCCACGTAAGTATATACATGTGTGAAGTAGTGCAGAGTAATGCATGGCGTATGACCAGTTTCGGATTGGTATATAACTTTCAGGATCTTGATCTGAGAAGATAACGAGCGGACACAAGCGTCGTCATTTATCGTTGACTCAAATCTTGACTCTTAAGAGATATAGTTCCAAACCCTTAACTCCATGAGCCGCACCCTTTTATCTATTTATGTCTTACTCTGGCGTGGAGTAGTTTATATGCTCATGAGTAGCTTTTCCATTTCAGTGGTATGCAGTTTTGGCGAGTGTGGTTCATAGATGGTCCATCTTGACCTCTTTGCAGGGCGGTGATGGCTTAGGAGACAGGGTTAGGATATGCCACCTAAGACTTTTCAACTTTATGAGCCGTGAGGGTCTCATAAAGACTTTTCTCCCTACGAGTCGAGAGGATCCCGCAGGTGTATTTTCTCCTCAGGGGTCGTGAGGACTCCTAAGTGTGTTTTCTCTTGAAAGTCGTAATGATCTCACAAGAGAATTTTCCCTCTTACGAGTCGAGTGGACCCGTAAGCGGTTGTTTCCCTCCTTGTCGAGATTCGACTTTGGAGAGTGTGACCCGTGGATAGTATGCAAGAGACCGTTTTGGATCGCCTTGTAGGGCCCCAGTGCTTAGGAAACAGGTTTTTTAATCCCTACTGCCTAAGGCTTTATCTCACGAGTCGAGACGAATCGAGAAGTTCTCGCAAAGACGTTAATTTCCTCACGAGTCGAAATGGATCGAGCAGATCTCGCAAGAATATCCTAACGTCACAGTTAACCTCTGCTCTTTACGACAGAAGTCCGTTAGGGTCTGTGGTACTTAGGGTTTTGGCCGTCGTACCGTCGCATGAGCTGATATATTCCTCGATAGGCAATCGTGCTGTTCGAGTAGCCCTGCGACTGCCGTGTCTCTGATCCCTTCGGGGGCTGGACAAGACGTCTTCAAGCAATCCTCCTTGGCAGTTTGACCGTCGGAAGAGCAAGCGTTAGGAATTTGCCATGCCGCTTTTTACTTGAGGTTAGGCTCATTTTGGAGAGCCCCGATGAGTCATAACCACTCCGCGTTGGTGTGGGATGATCTCCGATAGTCTTTCAGGCTTTATATGACTTGCCGTTAAGACCCTGAAGCTAGGAATTTGGCCTTTGCTTCGTTTGCTGGCATTGCGTCCTCTGTATCGAGACGAATGTCATGGTTGTCTCTAGGTTGCTGGTGAACCGTCGAGGTTTGGAACTAGGGATTTTGCCATGGCTCCTTTTGGTGATGTTGCGTCTGCTGTATCGAGACGAACGTCTAGGTGGTGACCGCTCCATGTGGGATGATCTCTGATTGTCTTTCCGGTTTTATATGACTTGCCGTTAAGATCCTGAAGCTAGGGATTTTGCCTTCGCTTTGTTTGCTGGCATTGCGTCCTCTGTATCGAGACGAATGTCGTGGTTGTCTCTAGGTTGCTGGTGAACCGTCGAGGTTTGGAACCCGGGATTTTGCCGTGGCTCCTTTTGGTGATGTTGCGTCTGCTATATCGAGACGAACGTCGAGGTGGTGACCACTCCGCCTTGGTGCGAGATGATCTCCGATTGTCTTTCAGGCTTTATACGACTTGCCGTTAAGACGTTGAAGCTAGGAATTTGGCCTTCGCTTCGTTTTCTGGCATTGCGTCCTCTGTGTTGAGACGAATGTCGCGGTGGTGATCACTCCATGTTGATGCGAGGACCAGGATCTGCTCTGGACGTTTCCCACGGGGTCGGAGAGTGACGTTATCCGCGTTCCATGTGACCAGGAATTTTGCTCTAGATGCTTCACACGGGTTCACTGCCGCGTTAGGCGAGGACTAGGCTCCGCTCTGGATGCTTCACACGGGTTCACTGCTGTGCTCTGCGAGGACCAGGATCCGCTCTGGACGTTTTCTACGGGGTCAAAGAGTGACGTTATCCGCGTTCCACGTAATCAGGAATTTTTCTCTAGATGCTTCACACGGGTTCACTGTCGTGTTCGGCGAGGACTAGGCTCCGCTCTGGATGCTTCACACGGGTTCACTGCCGTGTCTGCGAGGACCAGGATCCGCTCTGGACGTTTTCCACGGGGTCAAAGAGTGACGTTATCCGCGTTCCACGTAACCAGGAATTTTGCTGAATATATCCGCATTTCACGGAGTGGAGATTTTACTTTCGGTGATCTGTATATCGCCGAGCCATAGAACTGGGAGTTGCCGCTGTTCCTTTTGGTGATGTTGTGCCTGCTGTATCGAGACGAACGTAGAGGTGGTGACCACTCTGCGCTTGTGCGAGATGATCTCCGATTGCACTTCAGGCTTTATATGACTTGCCGTTAAGACCCTGAAGCTAGGAATTTGGCCTTCGCTTCGTTTGCTGGCATCGCGTCCTCTGTATCGAGATGAATGTCGTGGTTGTCTTTAGGTTGCTGATGAACCGTCAAGGTTTGGAACTAGGGATTTTGCCGTGGCTCCTTTTGGTGATGTTGCATCTGCTGTATCGAGACGAACGTTGAGGTGGTGACCACTCCATGTGGGATGATCTCCGGTGGTCTTTCAGGCTTTATATGACTTGCCGTTAAGACCCTGAAGCTAGGAATTTGGCCTTCGCTTCGTTTGCTGGCATCGCGTCCTCTGTATCGAGACGAATGTCATGGTGGTGACCACTCCACATTGGTGTGAGATGATCTCTGAATGTCTTTCAGGCTTTATATAACTCGCTGTTAAGACCCTGAAGCTAGGAATTTGGCCTTCGCTTCGTTTGCTTTAGTGTGTCCGAATCCTATCGAAGGAAGGACACTGTTGTTGACATTGCGTCTGCTGTATCGAGACGAATGCTGAGGTGGATCTAGGATTTTTCCGTTACTCCGCTTGTTTGACCATAGGGTCTTTCATAGGCATTGTATCTGCATCTTGATGGACTGCGAAGGAACGCCGTTGTTAACATCTCGTCTGCTGTATCGAGACGATTGTTGAGATGAAGCTGGGATTTTTCCGTCGCTTCGCTTTGTTTCGACCGCAAGGTCTTTTGTTGGCGTTGTATCTGCATCTTGATGGCCTGCGAAAGAACGTCGTTGTTGACATTGCGTCTGCTGTAATGAGACGAATGCTGATGTGGAGTTGGGATTTTGCCGTCACTCCGCTTTGTTTCGATCATGGGGTCTTTCGTTGACGTTGCGTCTGCATCCTGATGGACTGGGAAAGAACGTCGTTGTTGACATTGCGTCTGCTGTAATGAGACGAATGCTGGTGTGGAGTTGGGATTTTACTGTCACTCCGCTTTGTCTCGACCATGGGGTCTTTCGTTGACGTTGCGTCTGCATCCTGCTGGACTGCGAAGGAACGCCTTTGTTGATTCTTAGGCCGTAGATATTGCCATTAAGATTTGGAACTAGGGACTATGCCATGGCTCCATTTCATTGCGACTCTGAGGTCGGTTGTTGACGTCAAGACCCTGAAGCTAGGGATCTTCCTTTTGCTCCGCTTGTTGACATTGTGTCTGTAGTATTGCGACGAATGTCGAGATTGTCTCTAGGTTGTCCATGAACCGTCGAGATTTGGCTTCGCTTTCTGATGGAGCCTATTGGGAAGGTATGGTTCCCTCTCTATCTGTGCCTTTGGATTGTATACAGGGATCGATGTGATTTCACCTGTAGGGCAAAAAGTTTCATTCTTTCATTTTTTTATTCTTTCCGCGATGCTCTATCATTTCAGCTTTTTATATCGCGAAAATCGCGATTGCCCAATCATTTCGGCTATTTTTCGCGGTGCCCGATCATTTCGGCTATTTTTCTTTTTACTCGCTGCTTTTTATTGCGAGTTGCCCAATCATTTCGGCTATTTTGCATGCATACATTTTTACTTGCTGATTTTGTTTGCAAGTTGCCTCATCATTTCGGCTATTTTGTATGCATTTTTTTTTGGCTCGCTGATTTTTTTTTGCGAGTAAGGGGTTTGGGATCTGATACCAATCTTGGCATCAGCATCGCTGCGACTGGAATATTGCCAGGAGCGAATCATCATTTGCCGTGAAAGGACTTGGAATTTGATACCGGTTTAGGCATCAGCATCGCTGCAACTGGGATATTGCCAGGAGCGAATCATCATTTGCCTTGAAAGAGCTTGGAATTTGATACTGGTTTAGGCATCAACATCGCTGCAACTGGGATATTGCCAGGAGCGAATCATCATTTGCCTTGAAAGGGCTTGAAATTTGATACCGGTTTAGGCATCAGCATCGCTACAACTGTGATATTGCCAGGAGCGAATCATCATTTGCCTCTGTCGATGTTGAACAAAGGTGGCTTAGTAAACAGGGTTAGGATCCTGTCGACTAAGGCTTTTGACTTCATGAGCCGTAAGGGTCTCACAAAGGTATTTCTCCCTACAAGTCGTGAGGATCTTGTAGGTGTGTTTTCTCCTTGGGAATCGTGAGGATTCCTAAGTGCATGTTCTCTTGTAAGTCGTAAGGATCTTACAAAAGGGTTTTCTCCTTATAAGTCGAGAGGACTTATAAGGGTTATTCACCATATGGACATATCCCTAGTCACGAGTGGGACTTTGCTGGGGAAATGTTTATTCGTACCCGTGGATTGTATACAAGGGTCAGTATGAGCCGCTTGTAGGGCAAAATCGAAGGTTGTGGGGGTTGCTTAAGAACAGGTTAAGGTTTCTGTAACTTAAGACTTTCAAATCTTATGAGCCGTGAGGGTCCCATAAGAGAATTCTCCTTACGAGTCGTGAGGATCTCGCAAGTGTAATTTCTCCTTAGGAATCATGGGGATCCCTAAGTGTGTTGCTCCCTTATGAGTCATAAGGATCTCACGCAGGTGGTTTCTCCTTACAAGGTCGAGAGGACCCTATAAGTGTCTTTTAACGAGGTTGCACCCTTTCGGGTTTTCACAAACACTCGCCGGTAGCCCTGCTGGTTTTACTCACGGAGCCCTTTCGGGTTTTCATCCGTGCCCATTTTGCTTATGGGCATACCGTTTTCTTTTTTTTTTTTTGATTTTGTTTATTCTTTTTTTTTTATTCTAACGAGGTTGCGCCCTTTCGGGTTTTCACAAGACTCGCCGGTAGCCCTGCTGTTTTTACTCACGGAGCCCTTTCGGGTTTTCATCCGTGCCCATTTTGCTTATGGACATACCGTTTTTTTTAACCACGCCAGCCTGAGGATGCCGCGGGTTGATAGTAGTTTAACGACGTTTCGGTCATTTGCAAGTTTTAGGACATTGCGGTCCGTCGTCGCCGTATTTGAGGCGAATTTCTAGTTTAATGACTTTTCGGTCTATGGGGCTTTCCCTATGAATGAGCATTATGCCCCCGGCACATCCACCTTTTTCGAAGCATGTTGTTGTGGCGGGTTTACTTTCCACTTTTCGGGCAGCGCGAACTTGCCCTGTTGGTATTGGTCTTCAACCCAGTTTTTGAAGACGTAGCAATTGTCGAGTCGGTGACCCATTACTCTGTGGTAGGGACAATAGTTAGGATTGTTAACGTCACCTGGTTGCAATGGACGTTTTGGATCTGGCAGAGTGATAAGCCCGCTGTGCACTGCTAGCTCGAACAATCTCTTTGTTTTATCTTTGGGAAACGAGTAAGGACGTTTCAACTTCTCATTGAGGTATCGCGGCTTGTTGTTTTGATGACAAAACGGTCTCGGGTTACTCGACTGTTGTTGAGTGTTGGCAACAAAGGCCGTTTTTTCCTTTTCCTTTCTCATTTCGTTTGCTCCGTCGTTTGCGGGTCCGAGATTCTTTCCGGGTAGCGTGAGATTGTACTACTGAATGTTCTCGCAACTCTCCAATTTTTTTGTTTTAGAAATGAATTCTTTGAAGAGAGGGTTGAGGGTGGCTTCTTCATCAGAATCGCTTCTAAAGGTGAGAACTCGTGATCCCCCGGGCTCGTCCCTATGACAATTGCCGGCAACTCTTTTATGCTTATCTGTCGTATTTTTTCGCTGTCTACGAGCTTCCCGCTTTATTCTATTGGCGTGTTGTCTATGAGCGACATATCCTTGCCACCAACACTTAAAGGAGTTGCAGTCTTCAGTAGGATGTGCGATCCTCTGATGACATAAGCAGAAGTTAGGGTGTACGTCCGTTTCATCAAAATGTATACCACCAGGAGAATTTTCTCTGAAAGAGGGCGGCCTCATCCCTATTGATATGGCTTTGGCGAATCGTTTCCTTGTCTTGATCCTGCTTTCATTTGCGGCGGATGTACTTTGATCTGGTGGGAGTGTTTTGACCCTTTTGTCCAGTCGCCGGCGTTTGGCCTTTTCAAATATGGCCATCTCACGCTCTCGATCGGCTTTGCTTTTAAGACTGGCTTCGTTTAGGAAGGCATCGATCATTTCGTCTGATGGCCACAGAAGTTCTGGTTCAGGATCTGCCCCCAGCTTCTCTGTGTAAGGAGCTTCTTCGTCATTTATTGATGAGTGAGAGATCACATGGCAGCTTGCCACATAATCTTCAGATTCATCCGACGAGTCTTCTCCATTGTCATCATCTCCGTCCTCAAGGACGTGGCTGAGAAATTCTTGGAGTGTGACTGGGGTCCGCGCCTTCTGATTATATTCTACCAACGCGTCAATCTGTTTTTGCAGGTCCGTGCGCTTGTCACCAGGCTGCACGGGCTTTTCGGTCTTCTTCTTCTTCTTCGAAGAATTTGACGGCTGGGTGTCAGCACTCTGACCATCACCACTCGTTTTTGGAGTTGGGCGCGGTTTCAGCATTCCCTCGATGATCTCGGGTTCCAGTGGATTTTTCCACCTGATTGCCGGGCACGTTTGGAGATCCTTCAGCATTCTTTTAGTTTTGGTCGAAAGAGTCACCTCCCATGGAGCTTCCTCAACAAAAGAGCATGTTGCCTCCGGTGTGTTTGTCTTCTTAGGAGTGTGAGGCTGTGGCGGGTTCACCTTCCAGTTTTCGGATAACGCGAACTTTCCTTGTTGGTACTGATCCTCGATCTATCCCTTAAAGACGAAGCAATCTTCGATTGGATGGCTTACCGCTTGGTGGTAAGGGCAGTAATTTGGATCGTTGATATCGCCTGGCTGCAACGGACGTTTTGGATCCGGCAGATTGATGAGTCAGTTGCGCACTACCAGTTCGAACAGTTTCCTCGTTTTATCCTGGGGGAACGAGTAAGGACGTACCAGTCTCTCCTCGAGGGATGGGCATGGACGCACGTTGTTTTGGCGAACAACCGGCTTTAAGTTTCTCGGTTGTTGTTGAGTGTTGGCGACGAAGGTTGCTTTCCCTTTGCCTTTTTCATTCCAAGGCTCTGTCTTTAAAGAGGAAGGCCTATGGCCCATTTGGTCCATTTGGGCCAGCTTGTCAATCAAGGCCTGGAAGGTGGTCGGCTTGAAGAACATCATGAACTGTGAGATAATCGCTTGCGGATCAAGGGTACCCACAAACATGCCTACTGCAGGAGCCTCTTCTATGCGTTGTTCGCATTTCGACCATAGGTTCCGCCATCGTCTTGCGTATTGGACCCACGTTTCGCCTGGCCTTATCCTGGAATTAATCAGTACTGTTATCGGGGTGCGTCCACTAGCACTCGTGAATCTCTGTGTAAACAGCAGCTCCATCTCCGTAAATGTCTTGATAGAGTTATTTGGGAGTTCAGAGTACCACTCAAATGCCGTTTCTGACAGGCTGCCAACAAACTGGCAGAGCAGCAATTTATCATTACCTCCAGTGTTGCCGCACATGGCTCTAAATTGAGCGACGTGCTGATGCGGATTTCCCGTCCCCTTATATATGTGGAACTTAGGGATCATATATCCCGGCGGGTAACTAATTTGGTCATACCAGCCCGGGTAGGGTCGTCCGGTTCTAGCAATTTGCCCAGCCGCTTCATTTGCCTGGTGAGCTCGTATTTGCTGAGCTATATGGTCATCCAGTGCGGCCTTGGAAATGGTTTCTTCCTTGGCTACTGAAAGAGCCGGAGGAGGATTCGATGTCTCTCCTTTGTCATCTTCAAGGACAATCGGAGGATCTTCAGCAGGAGGATCTTGCTGGATCATCATCCCTACCATATCTTGGAAGAGAAACGCCATTTGTTTTATGTTAGCCGCTTGCTCTGCGGCTTCTTTGTCCTTCTTTTCGAGGACTTTGCGTAGGTAGTCAGCGTCAGTTTCTTGTTCATGACGCTGCTTTGATGATGCCTCCGAGCTTTCTTTTGGCCCGGTAAGTGCGGCCACTGCAGTCATCATCTCCTGAAGCTTCTGTTGCTGCTCCTGGGCTTTCGTTACGGATCGGGTGAGCGGTCGGTGACCCATCGAAGTACGGCTTTCCTCCTTTCCAGAAACCATATAAACAGTGTGCACCACCATGCCCCCAGACTTAGGGTGTTTGTGCTCAGCGCGTTTACGGTTCGCCATGTTCACAGGGGCTTTTTGCGGCCTCCTTTTCTTTTGAGTGGTCAAAGTTAAAGGGGCCGTTGTAGTGGGCACCCAAGTGGTTGTTGCTTTTTGTGGCTTGACAGAGTGATCCTTCTCCTGCCGCACCTTCATCTTTTTCTGTCGGTGGAGATAGTTTTTATCAATCACTGACTCTTGGACCTGTCGCCAGACTTTGTAAATTTTAGAGAACAGCCGTTGAGGGGGCTGCTCTAGCTTCTTCTTTGGAGTGTTCTCCACAGGTGAAGGAGTTCGTTTCAACATCGCAGTAGGAGAATTTCTACGCACCTTATTCAGCAATTCAAAGCTGTTCCCGGTTGGAACAGCAGCATCGATCCCCACCATCGGAGCTGGTGGCGTAAATCCAGAGGGGGAGTTGCCCCCAACCTCTCTTACTCGACGCCAGTGGCGACGTCGGGCGTGTCTTGCGGATGGAGTCACCTCCGTTGTTGGATAAGCTTCTTCCTGTCCCTTGCTCTGGGTAGGGGAAGCAACTTTGAGGACCTCGCCTGGAGCAGCAACCGGAATAGCCAGCCTTGTAAAAACTGACTTCTCGGAAGGAGAAACCCTTCTAATGATTTCGTCTGCTTGAGCCAGGATAGCTATCCGCTTTGGGATGGCAGTTTCGGGTATCGCAGGTTTGCAGACGTTCTGGCCCAGTCCGTTGAAAACTGAGGTATTGAAACTGGGCGACCCGCTGAGAGGGGTCACGGTAGTGGTAAGCCGATCAAAGGCCAACTTCTTTGGGGATTCTTGCAACGTCATTGTGGCATTGAAGCTCAACGGTGGGAGCATGGTCCCGAAAAATAATCCAGTGGTGGCCTGAGTTACCTGCTCCACTGGCATCTTGAAAAGGAAGGCTGCTTGGGGCCCATAAGTCACTCCTCCAGCAAGGACCGAGCGAGAGTTGCAGTTGCAGGCAGTGCAGTTTGAAGCCATTGATCTTCTGTTTTCTGCACGGAGAAAGACACCAAATCTTAGTACCTCGAATCCACATGCAACCACAGTAAACCGCGATTCGTTCGCGAACACGACACACAAAGTGTGGAGTGGAAAGAGGAAAAGGTCCCACCGGGCGTGCCAGAATCTGTTCCCCTCTGAATGGCGGCCGAGAAATGGGCTGTCTTGCCTGAGATTCGGGGCAGATGATAATTGGTGTTATCCGTTTACCTCTCCGAAGATGCCAAGTTGATTTATGGCACAGTGTATCGAAGGTTTAAACGGATGCGACCGATGTAGCAGACTTCATCAGATTCCCCCTCGTTGAGGGGTTTTTGATTGTGGGGACGCTCTTCCCTGCAGGCGCAATCCCCTGCAGTTAATTACGCTACCGCATCGCGGTAACAACTTTCTCCTTCTCCAGCTGGTCACTTCGTGTCGGGAGTGTTTGTTTTGTTTGTGGTTGCCCGTGGATTGTATACGGAGACTAATTTATGTTGTCGCCCGTAGGACGTGGATTAGTCCAAATCCATATTTTCTTAGATTTGGTTTTGGGGTTTTGGTTTGAGGATACGTTAGCCATATTTGAGGCTAAGATCAACTCAAACGTTTGTTAAGGATACGTTAGTCTAGTTTGAGACTAAGATCAACTTAACGGGATCGTTTAGATCTGACAAAAGAGCGTTTGGGCTCCATTGTTCCAGTTTAGGGACATGGTGTTCTATTGCATGTATGGTCGTCGGGACCCGTCACCTCTCTGACGACGTTGAAGGATTACAACGACAGGTGTCAGAGAAGTTCGGAGATGTACCTTTGAACCAAAGTCGATTGGGGATCTATAGTCCAATTTGGGACTAAAGTCTGTTTGAAGGTTTAAGGATACGTTAGCCATATTTGAGGCTAAGATCAACTTAAACATTTGTTAAGGATACGTTAGTCCAGTTTGAGACTAAGATCAACTTAACGGGATCGTTTAGATCCGACAAAAGAGCATTTAGGCTCTATTGTTCCAGTTTAGGGACATGGTGTTCCATTGCCAGTTTAGGGACATGGTGGTCCATGTTCCAGTTTAGGGACATAGTGGTCCATTGGTAGTTTAAGGACATTACGGTCCATGTTCCAGTTTAGGGACATAGTGGTCCACTGATAGTTTAAGGACATTGCGGTCTATGGGTAGTTTAAGGACATTGCGGTCCATGGGTAGTTTAAGGACGCATAAGTCCATGGGTTTAAGGACCCCACAGTCCATATGGGTATGTTTAAGGACGCATTAGTCCGTTAGTTTAAGGACGCATAAGTCCGCGGGTTTAAGGATCCCATAGTCCGTATCTTGGTTTAAGGACGCATAAGTCCATGAGTTTAAGGACCCCACAGTCCGTGTTGATGTGTGGTTGTCGGTATCCGTCACCTCTCTGAAGACGTTGAAGGATTACAACGACAAATATCAGAGGAGTTCAGAGATGTACCCTTGAACCAATGAGTTGGTTGAAAGAGCAGATATGCTCAGTTCAAGATGATTTGAGGACTTATGGCCAGCTTGGGCTAAGTCCAATTATGTTTGAAATATTGGCCCTCTGTTGGCTCATTGAAAGAGAGGTTTTGCCTCTAGAAACTTAGCCAATTGGGCTAAAGTTAGTGTTAAACACTAAAGACCAACAGTGTTGAACACTGGAATTAAGATTAGCGAGTTAGTGTTTAACCCTAAAAGTTAATCAGTGTTAAACACTAGCAACGGGGCTTTCAAATTAGTGTTAAACACTAAAGCAAATCAGTGTTAAACACTGGTAGCAGAGATTTCAAATTAGTGTTAAACACTAAAGCAAATCAGTGTTAAACACGGGAACAGAGTTTTCACATTAGTGTTAATCACTAAGAAAATCAGTGTTAAACACTGCAAATAGAGTTTTCCAAATTAGTGTTAAACACTAAGAAAATCAGTGTTAAACACTGCAGATAGAGTTTTTCCAATTAGTCTTAAACACCAAGGAGGGAGGGGTCACGTGCGGACACGTGAGAGCGCCCGGATTTCCCTTATTTTATTCTGCAGGTAAGTGTTTAACACTTTTAATTTCTTGGCCATCACGTGTGGGCACGTGATAGGCATCCATCCATTCGATATTAAAGGGATCTGTTAGGGGTCACGTGGGGACACGTGAGGGCGCCCTAAATGTGAAGCCAGATCTCCTTTGTTTATCCTCAAATCTGTGAATAAGTGTTAAATACTTTTCATCTTTATTTTAGAGCATCACGTGTTAGCACGTGATGGGGGTTTATGCATCGATAATTACAGCACTTGCTGAGGGGTCACATGGGGACACGTGAGAGCGCCCAAAGCTTCTTTTATTTTGTTTTGCCATTAAGTGTTAAACACTTTCATTTTTATTTTAGAGCATCACGTGTTGGCACGTGATGGGGATCTGTGCGCCAATTGTTAAAGCATTTGCTGAGGGGTCACGTGATAACACGTGAGAGCGCCCAAAGCTTTCATTTCCTGTGCTTTTTCTTTCTGCGTTTTGGGAGTCACGTGGGAGCACGCGAGGTGATGCTTCAAAGTTCTTTGCAGGGGATCTTTTCTTTTCATGAACAGAGACCTTTTAAGAATTGAATTCTCTGTAGGGTTAAACCCTAATTATGATTTTGGAGGAATTAAATTCCTATCGTGAAAGAATTAAATTCTTATTCAGGATGAAACCCTGATTTCTTTTCAAAGGAATTAAATTCCCAGATATGTAAAAGAATTAAATTCTTGATTAGGGTTAAACCCTAGTTTCATTTTAGGAGGAATTAAATTCCTGTGAGTTTGGGAGAATTAAATTCTCAAAACTCAATTCCTCCTCTGTGTTTTAGATCTGCATGGCAGGATCTCAACCCAATGAGAATTAAATTCTCAATTCATGGGGAGATGTGCACTTTGCAGATCCTCAACCAGAGAAAGAACTAAGTTCTTTTCTTTAAATAAGAGTTAAACTCTTTTGAGAATTAAATTCTCTTTTGAAACCTCTCTTTTCTTACCTAGGGGTTTTCCTTTTGCAGAGAATTAAATTCTCCTCTCTTTGCTTTTTTTTTTCTCTTGAGAATTAAATTCTCCTCCCTCTGTTTTTCTCTCAAAAAAGTAGATCCCCCCTCTTCTCTTCTTGGCTCCTATTTATAGGAGAAGAAAAAGAATCAATTTGTTTAGCAAATCTCTCATTGAAAGATTTGATTTGATTGTTGAGAGATTTGATTTATATTTATCATTAATCTGGGCCTTTAGATCATTCAATGAATTTTATTCACCGTGGATTTTAAATCCAAAAGATATTCTATTTGTTATTCTGGTGAGATTTTCAGGGAAATCTTTCCTTGTCCAAGATTTTTCCATAAATTGGTGATTTTTAATCACCCTTGGATCTTTAATCCAACGGTCCCCATAATCCTTTTCCATTTGGAAAGATTTAGAAGCTTTTAGAATTTTAATTCTATTTCAAAAGATTTAAATGATCTTTTTTTAGAATTTAATTCTGTTGAACAGCAAGGCTTTTACAGCCAGTCACGTGTTGCCACGTGACCCCCAATTGAGTCCTTTTCTCAGTGTTTACTTACGCTTCAGTTGTAACCATCACGTGTCAACACGTGACCATTGGTCACGTGTGAGCACGTGACACCTCATTGAGGTATTTCCTTCAGCTGTTTGTTTACGTTTCAGTTTTAACCATCACGTGTCAACACGTGACCATTGGTCACGTGTGAGCACGTGATTCCTGATTTTTAATCAGGGAATAGATTTTAGAATTTAATTCTATTCATTATTTTAGAGACCTTAAAAGCCCATCACGTGTATGCACGTGACCCATGGTCACGTGTGAGCACGTGATGCCCCATTGGGGTCTTTTCTGAGTTTTTATTATATTTTTTAACTCCTCCAGCGGGTTCTTAAAAGTCCATCACGTGTGGACACGTAATTCCTCTTAACTTTTGATCCCGGATGAATTATGAGGCCCATAATATATCAAATCGAAGGGTTTTTCGAGGCGCTTTCGATACCATCAGAATTTATCTATTTCTCATTTGGGAGTTTGTCAAAAAATAGCCCGGAAGATACTGGTTCGCATTTCCTTAAGCATATCGCTGCCATTTGATACCTTGGACTCTTTTGCGCAGAAATTTTTGGCGGGAACAGACCCAAGCCTCACTAATAGCACCGCTAAACTGCCGCAAATCCTAAGGTTCACCGGCGTTCCATGGTCATTAAATCGAGTCAGGGTCTCATTCTTCTAGAGGGTCCGTAGAAGTGCTTGCATTGTTTTCCGAATACTTTAAACTTGGAAAATGGATTCCTGACATTCGATCGTCTCTATAGACTCTCAACGTATCCGCGTGAAGTCGTCTCTAGCTGGAATCAATCAATCTGATGACCTCACATCGGGTAGGCAATGAATCACATGTCCTAGTCTTTCATCTCTGGTGACTAGCAATCTCCTATCATATTTCGAAGTATAACTCGTGCGGCGTTAGATTCAAACATCTGGGATGATATCTTTTCATTCGCCAAAATCACTGGCTCATTCGTCCGCATGCTGAACAGTGCCTCCATCATCAAAATAATCTGTGCTCTGACGGTCATCACAATCTGGCTGGCCTCTTGAAGTGGCCCAATCCTCTGGTGCTGATCCGCACGTCCAAGAAATCTCATAAAAGCGATCCATCAAACGCTCGTGGCGCGAAGACACAATAAAACAACGCCTCTATGCAATCATATTCCCCTGGAATCACGCTCAGGTCAGTCCTCGTCCATGACGAGCTCATGCTGACCGCAACTCTAGCCGTAGCTCTCCACGCCCGTACAACCGTGATAAAAAAACCATAACTGGTACTGATGAGGCTAGATCATAGGAATGAATATAATACTATGCAAGAAATGTACATCCTAAGGCTTCTTAAGTGGAATATCATATCGTAAATATGCCGCGGAACATGCGTACGGTATATCACTCTACTCAAGCCACCTACTCTATCAACCAAGGTCCGTCCTACACTCCGAAGGTAAAAACCTAACGCTCTGATACCAACTTTGTCACGACCCGAAAAGTATGGAACATTACCGGCACTTAAATTACGAAACGTCTCGAGACGTACATAATCTAAGTAAGCCAAAACCCAGAAATCAAAACCAAGGAAGAGTAGAGTGAAGGAAAAACCAATTTAAAGCAAGTACTTTTAATCAACATAGGCCGGATTATGTATTTTTAAAATCTCAAGTATTTTATGAAAATTTCGGTAGAGTCTCCTTTGTAAATACTGGCCCCAAACGGGATACAACATGAATAGTATACGAAATGCAACAAAAAGGCATCCCCAAGCAGGAGCTAGCTCTTCGTCAATCGATGGCCACAACCACACAAGCAATATAATATACAACGCCAAGGGCGAGGATCAAAACTCAAAGAAACTCAAAACATCAAGAAAACCCAAGAATAATACAACGCGCGACTCTACGGTCGAAAGAATAACAAATATGGTCTTCTAACTCTCTCAAATATACAATCTGGTTGATGGAGTTTCTAGATACAACTGAAATAATAAATAACAATGGTGGTCCTGATGCAAAGAACCCACCTACCAAAGCAATCACCCGGAAGAAACAGTGTGCCAACAAAGCCGCAACGAAACCTGTACGGCAAAACCTGCAAGGAACTGTGGCACAACGGGGGTGAGTTGCCAACTCGTGAGTAGAAAACATCTATGAGTAGAAATCGCATGCATAATGCTATCCTAGGTCATATCAGGTAATATCCTCAAAAAAATCCTGGTCCAGCTATGTATAATGTAATACTACATGCTCGTGTCAGTGCCTCAGATAGCAACATATCAGATATATGATGTATGAATGCATTACGAATGGAAACAGAATATATCATGAGTGAGATAACTGTTTTCTTTAATCAATGAGATTTCTATATGTATGTCAATCACGTATCATTAATGAATGCAACAGAGAAATCAGTGTCAAGCATCGACACAAAACATAAGTCTCAGTATCTCGGTATCAAATCTCAATATCTCAAATCTCAAATCAAGTCCCAAATATCAATACCTCAGGCATCTGTATCATCTGCGGGATCGGCCTGAGGGCTCCGGCAGAACGGATCGGCCCATATCATCAATCTCACGGCCACGAACGGTATCCTCCGGATATCCGCCGCGCCAGGTAAAATCACCGGTAGGTTGTCTTCCCCTGCCGGGCTCATCGTCTACTACTCGAACTTCTTGCCCCGGGTACCATACCGGATCCACCATGTACCCGAAGATGGTTCATCCAACTCCTCGAATCGGGTCTCGAAAATTATCTCAGAACCGAGAAAACATCATGGTGGACACTACTCATCATATCAAGGAAAAACCGCATTTTTCTCTTTAAAATACATCATTAGTTATAAAACTTTCACATGCGGTTTCCAAATCCAGAAAATCTCAAGTCGGATCCGAAAACATCAAATCGCCATGTCAATGAAAGTGAAAACCGACATAATATCCATAATACTGTATAACTAATGAATATATGAATGCATCTGATATCATGCAATGAATGCAATAGTTAGACTAGCATATGAAAGCTATAACATATTGCAATATCAGCTATCAAGCTATGCCAATGAAATGGTATTTTCTAAAGTGTACTTGATATGGCAATTACCGATGAAGATGTGTGTGAGCCGGCAAGCAAGTGTACGTGGAGCATACACGTCATCGGTAATGGTGCTGGTGTCCTAACAACATGGTTTCATAATTACTACGTACACAATAACATGTAATGACGCGATAACAACATAATAAAGAAAATGAATAGTAAATACAACAATAATATGCGGAGCATGAATAATAACGTAACAACAAGGAATCTACCTTACTATACATGTGATATACTGTTTTGCCGTTTGAAATAGTACGAATCATGGTGTTTGAAAATATGGACTACGGTGTTTTTAAGAAAAGATGCGTCTTTTAAAATATCCGTAGTATCCCTTGGTATGTCTTTAAAATTCTCACGTCTCGTCAGTTTTGGAATAGGTATGACTCGAGTCCAGTCTAACATCTACTAGGTAAACTACAGGTCTAACTAACAACCAATCGAAAGGGGTATGGAAACCACCTAAATTTGAGTCGATATATATATATATATACCTGCATAATAGTCGGTGACCCCGCCTCAATAATATCATGTACAATACAACATATCATATGACATCCTCGAATCAAGAGTGCGGATCTATCGTCAATATATAGCTCGTACGGTAAATCCGTCGTACGGCCTCCCAAATCTGGGTATGGGTCAAATGTTACCTCTATCACATTAATCACCTGATATCCTCTTTATCAAATATCATGATCGGGGTACTGATCTACGTCTAGTACAATACTGATACCATCTATGAAATGCATGCGTGTGTATGAAAACACCACGCCTAAAGAACCCGCTAAAATAGCATGTCGTACCTCAAATACAGACCATATCATATCACCGATCTCATGACCTCAAGCCCAATCTCATCGACCCATCTCCAAATATCATACAATATCCTTAACATTCATGCATGTGTATATAAATGTATATATGCATAGTCCCATACCCATGCGTATATACATATATACACATTCCCATCTACGCACAAGAAAATGATATATGCAAGTGTATATGTGTGCGTGTATGCAAATGCTTACTCTAGGGTTTTGTGACTAAGAAATCCGCTAAAGTCTTTTCTTCAATTCTCGCTAACCATAAACCCATAAGCTCCTAAGGCTTCTCTTACTAGGTGTTCATACCTCATAATAACATATAAAAGTATATCGTTACCACATCACCTCATTCCTCATAACTTTGCGGGGGTGCTATACACCATCCACCCGACTTCTTCCCGTAGATATAAATCTACTCACCTGATCTTCGCTCGCTGTTGTCGACATTGCCATACGCTTGCTTGTCGTCTAGAAGAACACATAGGGTACCTACATGTCATATATAGTATCGTAAACGAAGTTACGCATGAAAACCAAGTCGGTACGCGTATCACGCATAGGTCGAAACCTATCGCCTACGCATGCAAGAATAGCCAAACCGACCCTCGATGTCGATGTACAAATGTCAAACCATCGAGAAAAACACCAAATGTACCAATCATGGTTTCACAAATCACTAATTATATAAGAAATAGGTTAAAATTCACAAAAACCCCAAACTCGCTTTAAAAGCTATTTTTCCGAAAACCTAGCAAGCAAAATTAACCGTTTCAGTACAAAACTTGATGTTTTAACCAATCTAAATATTTTAACGACTCTAAAGGCCAAAGTGCTCATAAAAAAACATAACTAGGCCATACCAATTACTTCCATATTTTTAACCTCACTAATTATCATTAACACAAAATTCAAGTTTACAAAAATAGCCAATTTTAACAATTTTTAAAGCAACAACACACCATCAACCACTAAGCTTGGTTTTGCATAACCTAAGGTATTAAACCACTCATTATAATGCTAATGATGTGATGAAACCCTTACAATAACTTAAATTCTCAATTTTGAATTAATTAACAAAACCTAGTTTGCAATTTTTTAAAATTATTACAAATTTAAATTAACCTTTTGCAACTAGCAACTAAATTAGTTTTAGCATAACATTAATATGTCAAATACATCACACAACCATAATCTCACAACACAAAACCCCAATTTGAATTCAAACCCCTCTCTTGAATTTTAAATCATGCAATTAGAACCAATTAAAAACCTAATTAAACACTTAATTAAGCCAACTTAAAGCAATTAACAACAATTTAAGTAAAAAGGTTGGAATTTATACCCAATTAATTTGAAGATCCCACAAGCACACTTAGCCTCCCAAATTGAAATCTTGTTCCCTAGATCCATGTTAAAGTAGCCAAGGAAAAATGGGTAGGAGGTGGATTTTGATTTTGCTTTGATTTTGTGTGTTTTTCTTTGGATTTTTTGATGAAAAAATGGTGGAGTTTTGAGGTGGAATTGAGATGGGAAAATTTGGGGAGGGCTGGAACTAGTCTCGGCCAGGAGAGGAGAGGAGTGAGGTGAGTGCGGGGGTGGGTGGGTGAAGTCAAGGAGAGAAAGGAGACCAAGTCAACAAAAGACCAAACTCTTTTATCTATTCTCATTCTTTTCATTTCTTTGTTTTCTTTTCTTTTGGAAAAAAAAGTGGGGAAAATGAAGGGGCAACTTGGGGCTGCTAATTTGGAGAGAGGAGAGAGGGTGTGGGTGAGTGTGGGTGGGGGAAAATGATAAATATATTACCCTAATATCTATTTACACTTATATCACTATTTAAGCCTTTTTTCTTCGATATTTTCTAAAACCGTTTGACATCATGATTTCATTTCGAAAATAACATGTTAAAATTTGTTTAATGTGTTATGATGCACAAAATTTGTTTCAACTCATTCCAATTTGTAATTTTCCCTAATTAAATGTATTAGTGACGGCTTAAAATAATATAAAAATAATTAATTTCGGAAAATTAGAAATTTTACCAGTGGCTCAATAAATACCAAATACTAGCAATTATATAGCTAGAATATGTATATTTAAATTTACATTAAAAGATATTTATATTTTGACTTTTTACGGAAAACACCCCTTATTTTACCAATTTTCCGAAATTTCACCTAAACGATTTCTAATCGTTACAGGCTCATTCCCGACTTCCTATATCGTTGTCAAGATTAGTTAATTTGTTGAAATTAAATTTTAATTTTCCTAAATTTTGTGTTAATTTGATTTCTTAAATTTTAGGGTTTTAATTTTAAATTTTGATTTTGTTGGTGTTATTAATATTGCTGTTAGAGGTTAGGGGTTTATTAGGGTTAGGGCTTAGGTTAATTAGAGGGTTATTTAGGGTTAGGGTTATGGTTAGGATTAGGGTTAGGGTCAGGTTAATTAGGGTTAGGGTTATGATTAGGGTTATGGTTAATGATTAGGATTAGGGTTAGGTTTAGGATAATTAGGTTTGTGGTTATGGTTAGGGTTAGTGTTAGGTAAATTTATGGATAAATTTAGGGTTAGGGTTATGTGTTAGGGTTAGGGTTAGTGTGTGTATGTGTAATTTAGAAACAATAGTTAAGGGTATTTTAGTGTAATTTAGCAAAACAACAATAGTAAAGGGTACTTTAGCGAATTGTGTGTGTATGTGTGTGTGTTTGTCTCTCTTTGTATGTGTGTCTTTGCGTGCGCACATGTGTGTGTGTGTTTGTTTGTGTGTGTGTGCTTGTGTCACATTCTAACCCTAACGCTAAATCTAAAAATCTTAAACTTCATTAAAAAAAACCCGAAACGTTTAAAACTTTACTCTAAACCAAAAACTTTCAAACCCTTAAAATTGAAACATAAACGTAAAACCAATTCAAGTTAAATCTTACACTGAGTGTATATATGATACTCGATAATATGAAAATTTCATATTCTCATCGATAGTCATATCTGAAAATCAAATCGTGTCTTAATCCTTGTCTATCGGTTAACATACGTTTGATATTCGTCGTGACATAAAACTACGCGAAAGTTGTTAAATATCGGACGGTAACAATTGGTGCTAACAACCGTCTTATGGTTGATGTGACGAGAAAATTCAATCGTATGACAACCGATAGATTTGTCCAGTGTGGACAGGTTAGGAATGTATAAAGCAAACACCTACATTCACTTGTGTTTTCATTCGTTTCGAATTATTTAGTCAGTACCTTTCCACTGGTTCTCCATGTACAAAGATAAATTAGATGTTCATTTCAATGGTGTTTCATAGCATTGAAATAATTATCTATTCTATTACAGTGTACTCGGAGAACAACGAGGAGGTGTTGCCGAAATTTTCTCGAAACGGATGAAAGCACAAACGAATTGGTGTTTGCTCTATACATTCTTAATGGGATAGAAGCCTTACTCTCGACAGCCGAAATACACACATACTGTAAGGTTCCCTAGCACGACAGCAAGGTTTTGGGAGGTATCGTCCATGCAATTTTCAAAAATTGCCATACTAACGAACCCTAAACTTAGAATCTTTAACTAGAGATTTAGACAATAGCTAATGTAAACTACTTTACATCTAAAGAGAATAAGAATACAACCTTTGTAGACGGTCCTTCTCTTCACTTGCTCCGTGTAGTAGTCCCGCAACTCCACTAGGCTTGTCTTGAGACTTTGAATAGGCCTCTTTTGTTGTCTTTGCGCCAAAGACGATCCACCCGAAGATCCTCTAGATCAAGCTAACTTTACACTAAACTTCTTTAGTGTATGAAACACGCCACACTAATTTGCTAGATTGGTGTGGGATGATGAAGTAGGGGATGTAAAGAGCTCACAAGATTGTGTTCAAGTTTCATGATTCACATCACATGTGAGGGTTGAAGCTTGAGCCAAGACAAGAGGAGGAAGAAGAAACTAGAGAGCAACCATGAGAAAAATGGCTAAGTGTTTTTTTTGAATGAGCAAGAATGAATGGCAACTCTTGACCCTTCACTCATTCAAGCATGGAATTATGCAATATAAAATTGCAACCATGCTTGAATAGTGAGTCAAGATGAATAAACAAAAGAAAATCCCATGCTTGCAACCTTACTTCATTTTCCACCTCATTTCTAATTTCACAAAATAGAAATATAAATGCCATGCTTCATTATTATATATATATATATATCATATATATTAATATATACATAATAAAGAATAATTAGTGAGCTAATGATATTAGTTAAGATATAATTATATCACATATAATATATATCACATTATTAAATCAACACTTGATCTAATAATCCGGTTATATCATATATAACCGATTAATATCATTTATCGGTATATCACATTATCGAATCAACATTTGATTCAACAATCTGGTTATATCACATATAGCCGAACTGATAACAGATGACTGCCAGATTACAATACAGTATCACATACACGTATTTAATCAGGCCCACATACATATCACATATGTGTCCTACTTCGTTTTGCTTGAACCAGGGAACTTCTGTGTGGGACTCTAAAGACTCGTCAATACGCCAGTAGTAGGTGATGATCATATTAGTTACCTACAAGCCGTCAGCGGTACTAGCTGGACGCGGGTATTGAGCGATATGAAGATCAACAAGCAAGCCTGTCCATAGTCTCCATGAAGCCTATCAGTAATACTACCGTACAGTCCGGTCTCTTCATCTGATATGTCGAATATCATGTCTAGGGGTGGAAATCGTCAGACCCCAGTAACGTGATAAGTCATGCCGATATTTGGCCTATAACGGTTCGAGAAACTACTGATAACACTTATCAGTAATTCTCGGTAGCAGCCCTGGTTAGGGATTTCCAGTTATAGCCAATCGAGCATAGCGCAACATCAACCCGCAATACCGGGAGAGACGAAACCCCTCCTATCGCTCATTGTCTCTATGTGATTAGGGACTGTACCCAAAAGCCATTATTTTGCACGTTCTCATGAACGTGGTAAGGTGGAAATCAAAGCACAGTGGGAATCACACAAGACTCTATGACGATCTCGGGTCTACAGACTAACCTGTATCAGTGTCATCAGAGGACTGCTATCTGATGATAGGTATACTACCACATAAGAGTCCTCGGCGAGTCCTGTTCAGTGTACCCAGTCTCCACTGAGCACCCATATACCATCTCTGACGTCAAACACCAATGGATGTGGGATCATCCATCGCCCATCATATGGGTCAAGAAGCGTATACGCTAGTCTACTCAGGAATATCGATGCCCTATCTCGATATTCCCTCGAATAGGAACAATTAAAGGATGTACTTGTGAACTACCTCTGCCCCACTAGTATGATCTCCATTATAGTCCTGGTAGTCAAGTACATATCCTAAGAGCTTTATCAACATGTAAGAGCAAGACAGTATAAATACTAGTCTACATGTTAAGATAAAGGCAACCAGATAGCATACTATCATGTCGAGCAAGAAAGTCCTCTCTATTTATGTCCAAGCATCCACTATAATATACATCATATGTACAATAATAGCCTCTAGGGTATACATATAACTAACAATCTCCCACTTGCACTAAGGTCAGTTGTTGTAGTATCTCATACCCAACATCCCAAAAGTCTCTCGAATAGCATCTGGGGAATTGCCTCGGTGGGTGGATCTGCTGTGTTATCCTCTGTGTCAACTCTCCTGACCTCGATCTCCCGGAGATCAATTATTTCCCTGATCAGGTGATACTGTCTAAGAATATGTCTGGATCGCTGACGAGACCAGGGTTCCTAGGCCAAAGCCACAACTCCGTTGTCATCCCAATACTCAGGTATTGGATGCCCAATGGTAGGAACCAGGTTCATCATATGAACCCTATTCATCAAGACAACCTCTTTGGCAGCATCGTTGGTAGCGATATAATTGGCCTTTATCGTCTAGTATGTCACGGTATCTAGCTTGAAACTCTTCCAATATACCCTCCCTCCACTGAGGGTAAAAACAATGCCTGTGACTGAATTTCAGTCGACCTTATCACTCTGGAAGCTCGAACCAAGAACATTCTTTTAGTGCTTCTCAAGTACTTAAGAATGTCCTCCACAGCTGTCCAGTGATTCTGTCAAGATCCGATTGATTCCTGGTCACTACTCCCAGTGACTCAGCTACATCTAGTCTGGTACATAACATCGCATACATTATAGAGCCTATTGCCGAAGCATAGGGTATCCCTTACATGCGAGCTCTCTTCAAATCAGTCTCGGGAGACATCTTTTTGGAGAGAGTGATTCCTGAGTAAGTGGACGAACCACCATGTTTAGAATCCTCCATACTAAACCCTTTTAGTATGGTGTTAATGTACCTGGATTTGGGACACTCCCAACATCCATTTAGATCTATCACCATAGATCATTGTCTACAAGATGTAGTAGGTATCATCCAGATCTTCTATGGAGAATCATCGTGATAAGAGGAGCTTGACCGAGTGTAGCATAGGAAACATTTCCTATCAAGAGTATGTCATCTACGTACAATACGTGGAAGACCGCCTTACTCTCTACAACCTTCTTGTGTATACAAGGTTTATCTACCATTTTGATGAAGTCAAACTCTTTGACTACCAAATCAAAACAGATGTTCCAACTCCGCGATGCCTGTTTTTTCCTGTAAAGCAACTTGTACACGTTTCCGCTGCTCCCACTGTCTACGAAGCCCTCTGGCTGTGTACTTATAGACGCTTTCTTCTAAATCAGTATTTTAGAAAAAGCAGTCATAACACCCAACCGCCACATATCGTAGTCATGCTATGTAGCAATGGCAAGTAGAATCCGGATGGACTTAAGCATAGCTACTGTAGAAAAGGTTTCATCATAAACCACACCTGGTCGATGACGATAATCTTTTACAACAAGTCTAGCTTTGAAAGTCTCAACTTTTCCATTTACACCAAGTAACCTTCTCAAGATATACTTGCTCCTGATGGGGATTTAACCCTTCAGATATAGCAACCAAAGTCCATACTTTGTTGGTGTACATAGATTCCATCTCAGATAGCTTAGCATCCATCCATTCTTACAGAGTCCCTACTCTTGATGGCCTGCTCGAAACTAGTTGGGATATCATCTCATGATGCAATCCTCGCTCCCATTGTCATAGATAAAACCGAAGTATCTCTCAGGTGGGTGAGGAACCCTACCAGATCGGCAGAGAGGCTGAGGTTCATCGGGAACTATTGAATCTTTTGGTTTCACCAAATCATCAACTGTTAGTTTGTCTAGCTGGAACACCTTCCAGTTCTACCTCATTACCACTAATTTCTTCATAAGAAATTCCTTTTCTAAAAAGGTGGCATGCTGAGAAACAAAAAACCTTTTTCTCCTCAGTGTGGTAGAAGATATTCCCTCGCAAATGTTTGGGATATCCTAACAAACTTATACAGAACTGATCTTGCCTTGAGCTTATCCGGATTCTGCCTTTCAATATAGGCCGGAAAACCCCATATCTTAACTCGTTTAAGACATGGTCTCTTCCCATCCCATATCTCATATGGAGTGGTAGGCACTGATTTGGATAGAACCCCATTTAATAGGTATGTAGCTTCTCAAGTGCATAACTCCAAACGGAAATAGGTAACTCAGCAATACCCATCATAGAGTGCACCATATCTAATAGGGTGCGATACCTTCGCCCCGATACACCGTTGTGCTGTAGTGTATACGAAGGAGTAAGCAGAGAGAATCTCATTCCCCTTTTAGAAACTCCAGGAACTCCATGCGCAAGTATTCTCCTCCTTGATCACATCGAAGGA
This sequence comes from Agapanthus africanus, assembly GCA_030015575.1. Lineage (NCBI taxonomy): Eukaryota > Viridiplantae > Streptophyta > Magnoliopsida > Asparagales > Amaryllidaceae > Agapanthus > Agapanthus africanus. The sequence continues at coordinate 190,162,248 of JASDDO010000014.1, read as the reverse complement.
CTTAATACTTCTACCCGTCTATTTCTTAACTTCAAGCTTTTATTCATTGAATTTCTCAAAAGTTTTAGACTTATGTTTCAACAGGAACATATGTCCGAATCCTGAGAGAAGATCAGTGAATATAATGAAGTACGAAGAACCAATCTTGGCATTTTATAGACATAGGACCATATACATCATCATGTATCCATCCTAAGAGTTCAATAACTCTTTCTCTATTTCCAGTAAATGGAGTATTGGTCATTTTACCTTTGAGATAAGACTGGCAAGTATCATAAGATGAAAATTCGAACAGATTCTTATATTCATGCTCATGTAACTTAGCTAGTCGTGTCGCATTGATATGACCTAGTCTACAATGTCACAAGAAGGATTCGTTCATTTCTGAACTACTCCTCTTATGTGAGTTCTATATACTTTGAACTGTGGTTTGATTTAGAACTTATATGCTATTACATAACGTGCCTGATCCAATCAACTTTTGATTAAGGAAAATGATCACAACATTATCCGCCAATACAGAATTATATCCTTCTTTAACTTAATAAAGAAACTGATGTAATGTTGTATATTAGGTTCGGTATATAATAACATTAGTTCAGACTCAATGTATTTAGTAATAGAAGGTGATATCTGCCAATTGATTTGGCTGCAACACTTGCACCATTCTCTAACACTTAGAGATATATCACCCTTTCCCAGTTCTCTACCATTCTGTAGCCCATGTAACATATTACATATGCGGGATCCTGATCCGGTATCATATATCTAGGACGTAGAGTGTACTGGGAAGCAGTTCTCTGTAACTAACACACCCGAAGAAGATGCATCAACATGCTTAATCTTCGTCTGGGTGGCATGGTAATCTGGATATTCCCCTATTTTCTGCTCGGACTTATAACACTTATAAGTTGGAGCGGAACCAACGTTCCCCTTCTCAGTATAACAAGCGGGTTCGGTCAATATATCCATATTATTATCTTGATTAAGGCGTGTCATTGGTCGCTACTAAGAGAGAGAGAAGGATAATCATTTTGCGTGCGCTCTTTGCAAGATTAGATTGGTTTATTATCTTATCTAATCAGGATGGTTCCCACTGCTTTTTATCAAATCTTCCTTCACACCCTAAAAGTTAAGACTAGCCGGGATTAATTACACTTTATAAGTTCGGCAGTCTTTCAGCCAGTCCAGTGTCGGTACTTTGAGGGAGATTCCCCGTGCTTTCGCACGGACCTAATTAAAATAAACCTCGTTTTCCCAAGGCGTGACCCCGTTAACACCTTTCTAGACACCCACTTGATTGGCTAATTGTAATGTGTAAAACTCTCCCAGGAGTAACTCTTACTCGCAGTGGGTATCGGGATCCAACTATCTCATAAAAGGTATGCAATCTTATTGCAAATTTCAACACTTGAAATTCCCGATAATACTTTTGCCCCTAGCAACCTATGACCTTGACGAAGGCCAACAAACCATAGGCCGCTAGTCAAGTTCAACCCATACATTTCTTGATTGAATTAAACCCATCCGCACGATCCTTGCCGAAAGCCAACAAAGTCGCATGACTACCCTAATCCAATCGCATCACATGCTATAAGCAGATAAGTGCTAATCAGCTACTGCACACTACGCCTTGACGAAGGCCAACAAACGTAGCACGAATACTAACTAGTGCTTATCTGAAATGACGGAGGGCTACGCAGGTTTTTAAGAAAACCATGAGCGTAATGAACTTGCTATCGTTGTAGAAACAAGTGATTTTTGAAAAAGGAGTGTTTTTGAGGCTTTTACTAGTTTCGCTAAAGAGGTCACTCCCGGTGAAGGGATCTCGGCTCTTTCCTTATCGAATAAGGTGCTAGATATTCTACAAGGAATACCGCTATGCAAAGAAAGAACTAAAAAAACAATCAAAAAACAAAACTGAATGGGTTGTAGTATCTGCTAGTTTCGCTAAAGAGGTCACTCCCGGTGAAGGGATCTTGACTCTTTCCTTATCGAATAAGGTGCTGGATATACTACAAGGAATACCGCTATGCAAAGCAAAAACTAGAGCTACCCTTTTTTTATTGAAAATTTGATTTTACAACATCTTTTAGGTTTCTTTTCTTTCATTAATCTCATTAATGAAGTGCCATCAATTAAGCTTCCTAAGCATCACAGAAGAAACGAAAATACAACGTACATGTAAAATGATCACATCACAGAATATCAGCAGCAGAAGATAACATATGAAATATTGGATGTACTAGGAATTCCGTGTTTTAAGTTAAGCCAGTATAAAACACGGATTCCACGGTCGTGGTGAATAGCCAAACCCACATCCCTAGACCCCTACGAGAGCGGCAAGAAACCCTACCAATTTTAGAGTTAGGAGACCAGGACTGGACTCCTCGAGATGTTCTCGCACTGGACTCTAGAACCCGATTGCTTGTGCTCCCCTCCTTGGGTCTATCCTAATGCGGAAAAGTAAATAATATACAACAATGGTTACATCATCCTAAACCCGGAAGTGCCCCAATAAAAGAATATTACATACATTGAATTTTACATGAATGAAAATAAAAACTCTCATCTCACATAAAACCCCTCGGCTATTCAAAACACGACGATCCAATATAACATATCCAAGAAACACATAACAACACATATTATCAAATAGCTAGATGATATTAAACATTCCGATCGAATTAACAAACACCCAAAATTACCCAAAAAGCTCAACACTTGAGCGTAGTTTAAAATTACTCAGTACATGCCACATCTCCTATGAACCAGCCGTAGAAAGGTCAACCAATGCCTCACATGTGGCACCGCTGAACTACCACAAACCCTAAGGTTTAGTGGCGGTTCTGACGGTCACATAATCGAGTTAAGGATTCGTTCTTCTAGAGGGTCCACAGTATCGCTTGCATGATTTTCTGAAAGTTTTAAATTAAGGAAAAATCCAAAACTTGGAAAATTTCCGGGGAGGGTTAAAATGGGTATTTGATATCCATTCGAACTTCTTAACACCGTCTAAATAACCGGAAAAACTATTAGAATTACGACTATGAAACACTCCTAGTTGCCTTTGTAGAAAGTTATCATCACATGAAAATTTAGCAAAAGCAAACAACACCTGAAACACCAAAACCTAGTCACTGGAACACTGAAAAAATTTGAAGGGGTTTGCTCGGATTTGGGCCGAGATGGGGGGGGGTTGGGGCCGGCCAAAATTTCATAGAATTGCCTCAAATTTCTCTAGTGTTCATGTAATATCACATACAACATCTGCAGTTGTTTGAAATTTTTTTCGAGCACTTTTAAAAATCGACAGTAACCAGTTTTCCGTGTTTCAGTTTCGGAGTCGTTTCGGTTTCGTAATCTAACATACATTGTATAAATCTTTAGCTTGGCTCTGATACCACTGTAAAGTTCCCTAGCACGATAACAAGCTTTTGGGAGGTATCGTCCATGCCGTTTTCAAAAATTGCCATGCTAACGAACCCTAAACTTAGAATCTTTAATTAGAGATTTAGACAATAGCTAATGTAAACTACTTTACATCTAAAGGGAATAAGAATACAACCTTTGTAGACGGTCCTTCTCTTCACTTGCTCCGTGTAGTAGTCCCACGACTCCACTAGGCTTGTCTTGAGACTTTGAACGAGCCTCTTTTGTTGTCTTCGCGCCAAAGACGATCCACCCAAAGATCCTCTAGATCAAGCTAACTTTACACTAAACTTCTTTAGTGTATAAAACACACCACACTAATTTGCTAGATTGGTGTGGGATGATGTAGTAGGGGATGTAAAGAGCTCACAAGATTGTGTTCAAGTTTCATGATTCACATCACATGTGAGGGTTGAAGCTTGAGCCATGACAAGAGGAGGAAGAAGAAGCTAGAGAGCAACTATGGGAAAAATGGCTAAGTGTTTTTTTGAATGAGCAAGAATGAATGGCAACTCTTGACCCCTCACTCATTCAAGCATGGAATTATGCAATATAAAATTGCAACCATGCTTGCATAGTGAGTCAAGATGAATAAACAAAAGAAAATCCCATGCTTGCAACCATACCTCATTTTCCACCTCATTTCCATTTTCACAAAATAGAAATATAAATTCCATACTTCATTATATATATATATATATATATATATATATATATATATCTATCATATATATTAATATATACATAATGAAGAATAATTAGTGAGCTAATCATATTAGTTAAGATATAATTATATCACATATAATATATATCACATTATTAAATCAACACTTGATCTAATAATCCGGTTATATCATATATGACCGACTAATACCATTTATCTGTATATCACATTATCGAATCAATATTTGATTTGACAATCTGGTTATATCACATATAACCGAATCGATAACAGATGACTGCCAGATTACAATACGGTATCACATACACGTATCTAATCAGACCCACACACATATCACATATGTGTCCTACTTCGTTTTGCTTGAACCAGGGAACTTCTGTGTGGCACTCTAAAGACTCGTCAATACGCCAGCAATAGGTGATGATAATATCAGTCACCTACAAGCCGTCAGCGATACTAGCTGGACGTAACGGCTATCCGGGTATTGAGCGATATGAAGATCAACAAGCTAGCCTGTCCAAAGTCTCCATGAAGCCTATCAGTAACACTACCGTACAGTCCGGTCTCTTCATCTGATATGTCGCATATCATGTCTAGGGGTGGAAATCATCAGACCCTAGTAACGTGATAAGTCATGCCGATGTTTGGCCTATAACGGTTTGAGAAACTACTGATAACACTTATCAGTAATTCTCAGCAGCAGCCCTGGCCAGGGACTTCCAGTTATAGCCAATCGAGCATAGCGCAACATCAACCCCTAATATCGGGAGAGACGAAACCCCTCCTATCGCTCATTGTCTCCATATGATTCGGGACTGTACCAAAAAGCCACCGTTTTGCACGTTCTCATGAATGTGGTAAGGTAGAAATCAAAGCACAGTGGGAATCACACAAGACTCTATGATGATCTTGGGTCTACAGACTAACCTGTACCAGTGTCACCAGAGGACTGCTATCTGACGATAGGTATACTACCACATAGGAGTCCTCGGCGAGTCCTGTTCAGTGTACCCAGTCTCCACTGAGCACCCGTATACCATCTCTGATGTCAAACACCAATGGATGTGGGATCATCCATCACCCATCGTATGGATCAAGAAGCGTATACGCTAGTCTACTCAGGAATATCGATGCCCTGTCTCGATATTCCTTCGGCTAGGAACAATTAAAGGATGTTCTTGTGAACTACCCCGGCCCCACTAGTCTTATCTCCATCATAGTCCTGGTAGTCAAGTACATATCCTAAGGGCTTTATCAACATGTGAGAGCAAGACAGTATAAATACCAGGCTACATGTTAAGATAAAGGTAACCAGATAGCATACTATTATGTCGAGCAAGAAAGTCCTCTCTCTATATGTCCAAGCATCCACTATAATATACATCATATGTACAATAATGGCCTATAGGGCATATATATAACTAACACATGCAACACATATACACAACACACACATACACAAAGCACATACACAATAACAACCCTACACTTAAGCGAAATAAAAAATTGAAATCAACGACAAACTTTCCATTCCTATTCTCTTCTTTATTAATAACCATCCAGTTCTTAGATTTCTCAAGTTACCATAAAAAACCGACTTCCTTAACTTCTAATTTATATGTTATACAGTCCAATATAGCCTATGAGTACATCAGAGTTAAAGACTGGATGTCCGTGGATTTGCAACAATGCATGAACCCTAAGTCTGTCGACGAAGTTGCTGCTTTCATCAAATTTGCACGCGAACATCATAAGGAACCGTATGGGAAGATCTTTTGTCCGTGCGACAGGTGTGGAAATAAGTATTGGCAGAATACAAAACTGGTAGAGATTAACATTGTTAAGCATGATTTTACCAGATTTTATACAACTTAGCTATTTCATAGGGAAGGAGAAGAAGAAGATGGTAATGCGGCAGAAGAAGAAGAAGACGGTAATGCGGCGGAAGAAGAAGAAGATAATTTCTTTTCAGGAGAGGAAATGAAAGATATGATAGAGGCTGCTCTCGGTAATAGTTATCCTATCGAAGAAGAATTCCTTCCGGTCAAGGGCAGCGTGCAGATAAGTATGAGAAGTTCATGAATGATGTGGGGAGACCAATTTATGTAAATGCAAAGTATTCCACATTATCTTGGTTCATCCACCTTTTTCAGATTAAGTTCCTAAATGGATGGAGCAACAAATTATTCACAATACTTTTGAAGTTCCTGAAAGATTTTATGCCCCCAGTAAATAACGTTCTCGAGAGCCGGTATAAAGCCCAGTAGATGATGTCCGATTTAGGTCTGAACCATGAGAAGATTCATGCATGTCCCAGAGAATGTATGTTATACCGGAAAGAGAATTCAGATTTGAAAGAGTATCCCACCTGTGGAGATGACATGTATAAGCCGAAAGAATCTGATAAAAAGCCAGATATACTTGTCAAGATAGCACGATACTTTCCTATAACATAGAGGCTGCAGAGACTATTCAAGTGTAAGAAGACATCGGAGACAATGATTTGGTATCACCGTGCTGCTCAAAGCGAAGACGGAAGAATGGATCATCCAAGAGATTCGCCGGTATGAAAGAATTTCGATAGGAGATACCCAACATTCAGTAGCGATCCTCGCAATATCAGGCTCGGACTGGCTAGCGATGGATTCTGCCCTTTCGACTATATGGGTGGAGGACACAGCACATGGCTCGTTGTAATGAGTGTTTATAATTTGTCGCCATGGTTGGTTATGGATCGGTCCTACTTTATGATGCCTCTTCTTATTGACGGACCGAAATCACCGGGAAACAATATCGACATCTATCTCCGCTCTCTGATCGATGAGTTAAAATCCTTATTCATTGATAATGTGGAGACCTGTGATGCAAACACAGATACAACCTTTATGATGCATGCTGCTTTAATGTGGACAATTAATGACTTTCCTATGTATGGAATGCTATCAGGTTGGTCCGTACATAGTTACAAAGCATGCCCTTACTGCCACAAAGATACAACATCGAGACGATTGAATTTTTCAAAAAGGGTTTTTTATTGCGGTCATATCCCTACAGGTTTGACGGTACTCACTTTGATGGTCATTAGGAGATTTTTGGGCCTTCAGCCCCATTTTCCAGAGAGGATGTGATTGCTCAGTAGAATGGTTACGATAACGTGACCTTCGGGATAGATTCGGCAAGACAGGTCACTCCACCTTACTGGAACAAGTTAAACATTTTCTACGAGCTGTCGTACTGGTCAACAAATTTATTGCGTCATTTCCTGGACGTCATGTATATCGAGAAGGGAGTATCTGAGCACGTATTTAACTTACTTCTTTGTAAAGATGGAAAATCGAATGACAACCTTCTTGCTTGGATGGATCTTCAGGACTGGGAAATTAGAAGTGATTTGTATCCTAAACCGATAGCGGGTAAACATGGAAAGTTTGTACTTACCAATACCGCTTATCATATATCAAATCAAGAGAAGAAAAGGTTCCTGCAGGTGTTATAGAATATGAAAGTTCTTACAGGTTTCTCAGGGTCATTTAGTAAGAAGATCAAGATTATGAAAGGCAAGATAGATGGGCTGAAAAGTCATGATCGGCATGTTATTATGGAGCACCTTCTCCCATTAGCCCTCAGAATTTCACTTCCCGAATCGGTTAGTCTAGTAATCTATGACCTTTGCTGCTTCTTTAGAGAATTGTGCACTAAAAATATCGATGTTGTGAAGCTGGAGAATCTAGAAAATGCGATTCCCTTGATCATCTGCAAACTTGAGCAGATTTTTCCGCCACCGTTTTCCGATATTATAATACATCCGACGGTCCATCTTGCAACCGAAACTAATCTTGCCGGACTGGTACAATATCGATGGATGTATCCCGCCGAAAGGTAATTTGAATTTTGCGGTTCATGCATCTTGTAAATTTTTTGTTGTTTTATATGCCTGAATTTCTTTATTTAACATATGTTTCTTTAGATATCTCTACACCCTAAAAAATTATATACGCAATAGCAATCGACCAAAGAGTTCAATTATGCAAGGTTGTCTCCTAGAAAAAGTAACCACATTTTGTTCCCTCTATCTGGAAGAGGACATTGAGACAAAGCTTAACAGGCCTCAGAGAATTCAGGACGGGCCATATGGTAAAGCAGATTACAAGAAAGTAGAACCCATGTTGATCAACAAGATATATTGGTTTATCCTCCTGAATAGCGTATATCTTGAAGAAATTTGAGAGTAAGTCTGTTTTATATTAATTGTTCTTTATATTTGCGCGCGCGCAAGCACGCGCATGTGTTTGATGCGGAAAAATCCATCAAATAACAAACATGCATTCAATTATTTATTTCAAGTTACAGGGAAGAGATCACCAAACATGGGAACATAATTATAAGGGTTAACAAAACAGTAAACAAAGTTCTCTAACTCCCTCTCTGCCCTCTTTACCATGTCGTAATGGCGATTCTCACGAAGAGTCCCTCCCCATCTATCAGTGCCGTGCTCATCGGCAAAGGAAGACATGGCATCCAGCCGAGCTCGGATCTGACTCAGCATATAAATTGAGCGGTCCTTAAGAGGCTTTGTAATCAAGCACGCCTCATGAATGAAGTCGATCTCATCTTCCGCTGCGTCGAACATCACTAGAGTCATCTCCGCCGGATGAGGGGAAATGCTGTCAAGGATGGCTAGAAAAATCATGCGAAGCCAAATAGAACCGGCGGGGAGAAGAGATCCCCTACGAATCATAAGCTTATGCATCACTGTGTCAAATTGATCATCCGGGAGAGCAGGATTCGTCAGACGAGTAGCAAAACGAGGAATAATCTCCTCAATGGGCACCTCCCATGGCTTTCGATGAGCATGTGGGCGATTGCAAGCCATGGTTCTTTCTCTGTTAAAGTAGTTCTTCCCTGTGAAGAAGAAGATGAGCACTGCTTCAGATTATAAAGAGAAGTATTTAAGTCTTGGCACAAAAAATGTTGTGCATGGCAGTATTATTTCCAAGCTCTGACTAAAAGAAGGTGTTGGAAAAGAAGAGCAAGAAGGTGAAAGGATTCCCTCATATAATAAGGCAGTGCCTCATGTGAAACACACGTGAGCACCGGCGCTAGTTTCTAGTAGGATTAAATCCTATACCAGCACCTTATGTGAAAGGAACATGAGCGCTAGTGTGTAAAGCACATAGACGTTTGATTGAGTTCTAAGACCAGCGTCTCACGTGAAAGGCACGTGAGTGCCGGCGTGTATAGCATGTAAGCGTCAACACCTAAATTAAAGCGGGTAAGCTGGGTAGAATTAAATTCTACATGGAAAATATTTCCTTGAATATTCCTTATTAAACAGATCCGTTGGATCAAAGACCCAATGGTGATTAAAAAAGCATCAAAAGATAGAATTAAATTCTATATGGGAAAATATTTTCCTAATCTTTCTAAACTAAAAAGATATACTCTGTTAAACAGATCCGTTGGATCAAAAATCCAATTGCGATTAAAAATCATCAAAAGCTAGAATTAAATTCTATATGGGAAAATATTTCTCCAATCTTTCTAAACCAGAAAGATATACTCTATTAAATAGAGAACCCTTAGATTAAAAATCCAATGGTGATTAAAAATCACCGTTTGAATTAAAAAATAAAATTAAATTCTATGCATGGGAAAATATTTCCCTAATCTTGTTAAAAACAAGAAAATATATTATGTTAAACAGAAAATCACTGGATCAAAAATCCAACAGCGGATAAAATTTCTTGAATAATCTTCGAGACTAATTAAATCAATTGGTATATCTCAATTAGAGATTTTCTCAAAACTGATCAACAGTTTGCAATCCCTATATAAAAGACTTGAGACTTCAAGTCACATACACACACAGACACATAGATAGAGATACCCCCCATAAGTTTTGGCAGTTATAACTGAGAATTCAATTCTCTTCCTGAAGAAAAGTCCTTGTTCCTCTCAAAACCCTAGGTAAAGAAAAAATGAGATAAAAATATCTCCTTTGCCTAACACATAAAAATATACAAGGGTTTAACCCTAAAAAAAGAACTTAGTTCTTTCTTTGGATCTGTGATCTGCAAGGTAAATCTCCCATAAGTTGAGAATTTAATTCTCATCGGGATGATTTTGTTCTTCAGACTCAAGATCTAGGGGAAAAACTGGGTATGAGAAAAGAAATAAAAAAAAAAGAAGATGGAGGTTATATTGCAGGAATTTAATTCCTGTGAAAACAGAGTTTAACCCTATATGAAGAACATAGTTATTAACAAGAAGAACTGAAAAACTTTGTTCTCAAAGGAAATCTGATCCTCAAAACAATGATCTCGATGATCGTTAATGGCCAAAGTGCCATTAATAGAAGTTTGACTTCTTATAAAAAAAGATAAACAGAGAGTAAATCTCTAAAAGGCTCAGCGTCTCTTGTGTTTCACACGTGAGCACCCAAAAAGAAAGCTTAGCGCCTCATGTGATAGCACGTGGGCGCCAGAAAGCAAAACAGATTAAAGCTTAGCACTATTGCAGCACCTCACGTGAAACACACGTGAGCGTTAAGAAGCTCAGTGTCTTACGTGAAACATACGTGAGCGTCAAGAAACTCAGCGCCTTATGCGGCAAAACATGAGCGCTGAACAAAAGTGCTTAGCACTATATATACAGTGAAAAGACTAAGTGCTTGGCACTGTAAGATGATGGGAAAGGCCCAAGACTGAGCCTAAATTGGCTAAGTCTTTGAAACTTCTTTACAACCGAGCCCATATGCTCTGTTGATGGATCTTAACAAAATTTAATAATCCTTAAATATATTTCTAAGTTGATCTTAGTCTCATACAAGACTAACGTATTCTTAGTTAAAATAAATCGAACCCATATGCTCACATATATTTAAGTTGATCTTAATTTAAAACCAGATTAATGGTCCTTAAATAAAATAAAATATTCTTTGAACTGACAGAACAGACAATATAAGTTCAAATTCTAAATCTAAAATATATGGATTTGGACTAATCCGCGCCCTATGGGCGATGACATATACTAGTCTCTGTATACAATCCATGGGAAACCAAAAAATAAATAAAATATAGCACGACACGAAATGACCTACTGGAGCAGGAGAAAGTTGTTATCACAACGTGATAATGTAATTAACCGCAGGGGCTTGCGCATGCATGGAAGAGTGTTCCCACAATAAAAAAAAACCCCTCACAAATGAGGGGGGATCTGATAAAGTCTGCTACATCGGTCACATCTATCCAAACCTCTGATATATGGTGCCATAAATCCACTTAGTATTTTCGAAGAGGTGGATGGATATGTCCAAATAGCATTTGTCCCTAAATTCAGGCTAGATGTCTCAATTTCTCAATCTGTTCTTCGGCAGTAAATAGATTCTGGCACGCTCGGTGGGACCTCTTCCTCTTTCCACTCCACACTTCGTATGTCGTGTTTCGCGAAAGAAATCGCGGTTGCCCTTAAATTCGAGATACGAAAACTTGGTATTTAGTTTCTGTGCAGAATCAATGGCTTCTCATTGCACTTCTTGCAACAACTCCCTCTCCACCCCAGCTGGAGGAGTGACGTATGGGCCTAATGTGGCCTCCGTTTTCTTAATGCCGGCGGGGCAGGTCACGCAGGCTACCACTAGACTATTCTTCGGGACTATGCTCCCACTCGTGAGCTTTGGCGCCATAACACTCCAAGAAGATGCTCCCCAAAAGTCGATCTTCGATCGGCTGGCTACTTAGACGGCTCCTATTAGTAAGTCGTCAAATTCTGAAGTGTCAGTCTTCAATAGGTTGAAGAGAAACTCAAATGGGCTTGTAAAGAAGCATGTGATTCCAGAAGGGGTTTCCCTAAAATGGCTAGCCCTCCCTGCTCCTACTATACGTGAGGCTAATAAAAGTGCTTCGCCCCCAAAATGGTCGGTCTTCGATAGATTGGCCAACTTTGCTTTAGCTCCAACAAAAGTGTAAAGAGGCTGATACCAAGAGAAGCTCCCTAACAATGCCGGGGGCATGACGAAGACGCCTCAAATACTGAGGCATTTCCTACTGCATGAAATGATTGATGTTGACACTAGCATCGAGTGAAACAGGGTGGAGGCAAGTCCCCCTCTAGGCTTACCCTACCAGCTCCTATGGTGAATATCGACGCCGTTGTTCAAACTAGGAACAGTTTCGACCTGCTTAGGAGGGTGCGCAAGAACTCCCTGACGGTGGTACTGAAAAGCACCTCACCGGCAGAAGCCCCAGTACTGAAGCAGCCAGAGCAGTCTCGCCAACGGCTCTCCTCACAGATACATAGAGACCGGCGAAAAGTACATGACTCTGTGCTTGATGAAAGTTACTTTTATCGACTTAAGAAATCTAACGGCTGATAAGAAAAAGACTACTGATCCGCTATACAACGGGGGAATTCTCCTAGAAAGGCACTTGTCATAACGGCCCCTTCAGTTCCAACCTCTAATAAAAGAACGAGGACGGAGAAAATTCTACCGCCAGGAGTAAGAAACCGATACAAAGTTCTTACGACGAGTGCTGGAGAAGAAAGACAAAGAAGCTGCGGAGCAAGCTACTAACATCAATCATATAGCTCTTTTATTCCAGGATATGGTTGGAATGATGATCCAACCAGAACCACCAGTTAAAGATCCTCCGGTGATTATCGAAGATGACAGAGGAGAAATATCAAACCCTCCCCCAGCCTTATCAACGGTTAAGGAGAAAACAATCTCCAAGGCAGCTCTGGATAAGTACATTGCTCAGCAAATTAGAGCTCACCAGGCTAATGAAGACGCCAACCAACGCGTCAAAACCGAGCGACCATATCCGGTCTAGTATGACCAAATAAAGTACCCACTGAGATATACGATCCCGAAGTTCCACATTTACAAAGGAACGGGTAATCCCAACCAACACGTCGCACAACTCAGAGCTCTATGCGGCAATACTAGAGGCGACGACAAATTGTTGCTTCGCCAATTCGTCGAAAGCTTATCAGAAACAACTTTCGAATGGTACTCGGAGCTCCTAAATAACTCCGTGAAAACCTTCTCTGAAATGGAGCTGCTATTCACGCAATAGTTCACCAGCGGGAGTGAACGCACTCCGATCATGGCGCTAATCAATACCAGGGTTAAGCGGGGAGAAACATTGGTCCAATATATGATTTGATAGCGAAACCTATAGTCCAAATGCGAACAACACATTGAGGAGTCTCCGACTGTGGGAATATTTATTAAGACGATAGATCCTCAATCATTCATGACATTCTTCAAGGCCACCACGTTCCAGTCGCTGATTGACAAGTTAGAATAGATGGATCAGATGGGTCATGGCCCTTTCTCCTCAAAATAACAAGGGAAAAGGAAAAGTGGCGTTTTTTTCCAACACACAACAATAACCGAGCGGTTTAAAATCCAGCTGCTCGCCAAAACAACACACGTGCGCGCCTTTCCTTAGAAGAAAGATTAAGACATGCTTACTCATTCTCTCGCGATAAAACGAGGAGATTGTTTGAGTTCGTAGTGTGAAATAATCTGAACATATTGCCAGACCCATGGTGTCCAACACAAGCCAGCGACGTCAATAACCCTAACTACTGCTCCTATCACAGGATGTTAGCCATCCAATTGAGAATTGCTACATCTTCAAAAACTGGGTCGAGGACCAGTACCAGCAGGGGAAGTTCACACTATCTGATAGCTGGAGGGTAGATCTGCCCCAAAAGCATGTTCCTAAAAAGGTGGATGCGCAGGGGGCATCATGCTCACTCGTGGAAGAAGCTTCAAGAGAAGTAGTTCTTTTAGTAAAAACTAAAAGAATGCTGAAAGATCTGTAAGCATGTCCAGCGATCAAGTGGAAGAACCTGCTTGAACCCGAAATTATAGAAGGGATGCTGAAATCACATCCCACACCGAAAGTCGTTGACAAGGGGATGTTCCCCTCCGAAACACGGAGACGCGACCGCACGGGTCCGTCTTGCCTGAATTTCGGGGCAGATGCTAGTTGGTGCTATCCGTCTACCTCTCTGAAGATGCTAAGTTGATTTATGACACCGTATATCGAAGGTTTAAACGGATGCGGCCGATGTAGCAGACTTCGTCAGATTCCCCCTCATTTGAGGGGTTTTTGATTGTGGGGACGCTCTTCCCTGCAGGCGCAAGCCCTTGCAGTTAATTACACTACCGCATCGTGGTAAGCACTTTCTCCTTCTCCAGATGGTCACTTCGTGTCGTGTGTGTTTGTTTTGTTTTTTTGGTTGCTCGTGGATTGTATATGGAGACTAATTTATGTTGTCGCCCGTAGGGCGTGGATTAGTCCAAATCCGTATTTTCTTAGATTTGGGTTTAGGGTTGGGTTTAAGGATATGTTAGTCTCATTTGAGACTAAGATCAACTCAAACGTTTGTTAAGGATACGTTAGTCTAATTTTAGACTAAGATCAACTTAACGGGATCATTTAGATCCAACAAGAGAACATTTGGGCTCTATTGTTTAGTTTAGGGACATTGCGGCCGATTACCAGTTTAAGGACATTGTGGTCCAATATTAGTTTAAGGACATCTCGGTCCAAGGTTAAGGACATCATAGTCCATGGGTTTAAAAGGACCCCACAGTCCGAGGTTAAGGACATCATAGTCCATAAGTTTAAGGACCCCACAGTCCGAGGTTAAGGACATCATAGTCCATGAGTTTAAGGACCCCACAGTCCGAGGTTAAGGACATCATAGTCCATGAGTTTAAGGACCCCACAGTCCATGGAATGATTGGTTATCATGACCCATCACCTTTCTGAAGACGTTGAAGGATTACAACGGCAAATATCAAAGGAGTGAAGAGATGTACCCTTGAACCAAAGTTGACTGGGAGATCTGTAGTCCAATTTGGAACTAAGATCAATTAAATAGATTATGAGCACATTGGCTAAGTTAAATTTGAATTGAGGACTTATGGCCAATTTGGGCTAAATCCAATTAAGTTTGAAATGTTGGCCTTTTGTTGGACTGTTTGAACATTTGTCTGGATTCAGCTTCCCCATTATTTAGCAATGCTAACCAGGGGTGGTTTGAGGGCTCTGACAACAGTTTGTCTTTTATTGGGTATTGACCATTCATCATGACTCTGAAGTTTTCATTGAATGTCATATGAAATGATCAAGTTTGAAAGAATGCAGTCGGGGTTTAATCAAAGGGGAGTCTTGACTCAGAAAGACTTAGCCAATTTAGGCTAAGACCGGTTTGAGAATAGTGTTAAACACTAACATATATTTGGCGATCACGTGTTCCTACGTGATGTGCTTTAAAACAGTGTTGAACACTAGGGACAAAATGCTCAAAATAGTGTTAAACATTAAAAGTGGGGTGGTCACGTGGGGTCACGTGAGGCGTCTGAGAATTGGGCCAAACCTCCTTTATTTTGTTCTCAGAATATTCAAATAAGTATTAAACACTTTTAGTCTTCAGGCCATTGCGTGTTGGCACGTGATGGGTATCCATGTATTGATTATTAAAGTGTTTATTAAGGGGTCACGTGGGGACACGTGAGGGCGCCCAAAATTGATTCTGCCTTTGGCTTTGTTCCCTTTATTTTGAGGGTCACGTGGGAGCACGTGAGGCATTGCCTCCAAGTTTTTCTTTCTCATTTTAAGGGATCAGTTTTAGGGGTCACGTGGGGGCACGCGACCTAGTCTTGTTCTTTCTTTTTTACTCATTGAGGAGAAGGGTCACGTGTTGCCACGTGACCAAGTTCTTTATATGCATGGAGGGTTTCAAGTCTCTTTGTTTTAAGAATTAAATTCTCTGTAGGGTTAAACCCTAATTCTGTTTTAGAGGAATTAAATTCCTATGTATGTGGAAGAATTAAATTCTTATATAGGGTTAAACCCTAATTTCATTTAGAGGAATTAAATTCCTATGAATCTGGGAGAATTAAATTCTCATATAGGGTTAAACCCTAGTTTTATTTGGAGGAATTAAATTCCTATGAATTTAGGGGAATTAAATTGCTTAATCTCAATTCTCCCTTTAAGTTTTGGATCTGCATGGCAGAATCTCCCCGATGAGAATTAAATTCTCAACTTGTGGGGAGATCTACTTCTGCAGATCTTCAACCAAAGGAAAAACTAAGATCTTATTCAGAAGAGTTAAACTCTTAAATTTAGAATTAAATTCTATTTTTGTTTTATGGAGTTTAGAACTCTTTCCCCTTTCTCACCTAGGGTTTCTTTTCTCTGAAAGGAACTTCTTTTCTCTCTTGAGAATTAAATTCTCCTCTCTTTTTCCTCTCTGTTGTTGTTTTTCTCCAGAAAATCAAAATTCCCAAAGATCCCTCTCTTCTCTTCTTGGCTCCTATTTATAGGAGAAAGAAAAGAATCAATTTGTTTAATCAATCTTTCATTGAAATATTTTGGTTGTTTCTGTAACTAACATGATCTTTTAGATCACTCAGTGAATCTTATTCACCATTGGATTTTTAATCCAAAAGATATTCTGTCTGTTATTCTTGGTGAATTTCAGGGAAATCTTTCCTTGTATAAAATCTTTCGATAAATTGGTGATTTTTAATCACCTTTGGATTTTTAATCCAACGGTGCTCCATTTTACAGAGCACCATCTTTTTATTTGGAAAGATTTAGAGCGATCTTTTTCCAGTTAAGGTTATGGATTCCCATTTAATTAGAATTTAATTCTATTAGTTCAGAAGGATTAAAACCTCATCACGTGTTGGCACGTGATCCCACTGTTTGATCATTGAAATAGAATTTAATTCTATCAATTAAAGAGCTTAGGAACTTGTCACGTGTTACCACGTGACCCCCTGGATTAAACATTTTAATCAGCATTTAATTCTTCTGTTTAATAGAACTAAGGAATCATCACGTGTCAGCATGTGACCCTTGGTCATGTGTGAGCACGTGATGCCTCATTGGGGGTTTTCCTTAGTATTTTATTATATCTTTTAATCCCTTTTCATGGGTTTTAAAGGCCCATCACATGGGGGCATGTGACTCTACTAATTGCCTGCTTGATTAGAATTTAATTCTATTATAACAGAGTCCCAGGAAACCATCACGTGTCAGCACGTGACCCTTGGTCACGTGTGAGCACGTGATACCTCCATTGGGGAATTTCCTGATATTTTATCCGGGAAAAAATGCCCCCACAGCGTTGTTCTCATGTGTTTGCACGTGAGTGCAACGCTGTCATCTTTGTGACCATTAGATCTGTCTAGGAAACATGGGAGATGAACCGTCCCCCATCACATCCTGTAAATGCAGGAGTCCCTTCAGAAGCGCCTCCACTTTTTCCATCTTCTTCCTTGCTCGTTTTTCCTCTGAGAATTTAATTCTCTTTCCCAGAGCTTAGTTCTCTGATTCAAAAATTTCTTGAGTTTAACTCTGTCAACAAAGATTTCCTTTTTCAGGTAAGAATCTTGAACGACTAAGGAACTCCTTGTAGAAATTTGGATTTTAAATTCACACCAAGGTTTTTCCCTTTAACAAGAACCCATATTTTCCAAGTTCTTTTTAAAAAACTGCTCAATCTTTAAATAATAAATCCCTTTTGTTAGGGCTCTTTTGATCTCAGAGATCGATGGTAATACTTGACCTTTCTCTGGAATTTAATTCCATTCCAAAGAATCTTAGCTTCTGAAAAATTTCTTCTGGGAATTTAATTCCCCTGTTCAAAAGGAATTTAATTCCTCTAAAGAACTTAGTTCTTTAAAAGAAGACTTCTTGGGATTTTTCCTCCTGAGTTGTTCTTCGCAAAAATATTTTTTCAGAAAGATCCCGCATGATTTTCAAAGGGTTCTGCAGTGGGTCTTCTCTCTGTGTGAAATATGTAGAGTTGTTTGAAATCTACTGTTGATTTATTGAGAATCTTCCTTTTGTTCTCATAATGATTACTCTGCCTCATCATTAGTAAGCCGCCATCTTAATTTTATGGGGCCCTTGTGTTTTGTAATCAATGGTCCTATAAAATAAGTTATTTGTCATTTTCTTCCACTGTCTTTATATATACACATATATTTATAAATACATATATACGCGTGGGCTTCACTAACAGTTTCCTTTCCTTTGTTTCAGGAGTAATGGCTTCTCTCCCATACTTTCCCTTTACTCGCTCGGAGATGGCTTTTCCTCAATCACCGTCGGACGAAGAGGTGATGGCGATGATCAGGGCTCATGACCCGAATTGCACCAATCTACTTTTATGGGGGACCTGGTACGGTCATATCATTCGCGGTCGCCGCAGCTTTCTTTGCGAGATACCGATAGAGCCTACCTATCCATTTCTACCGATGGATCATCCACGGACCACCTTTGCTGTGGAGATGCTGAATTGGACCCCTACGGGACGGCTTGAGCCATCAACAACTGGGATTTCGAACCATCCTGTGCTAGCTATAGACATCTTAGGGCGCCGCATTTGCCAAGGCGAAGCCCACCCATGGGGACAGATTTACAAAATAGGGCTTACCCCTCGACATCCTACGTGCTACCTTCTCTGGGCCCGTTATATCCTGTCCGCCCATCGTGCGCGACTATAGAGGGTCGGACTCTATCAGGTGGTATATGCGTCTCTCTTCCACTATCAGTCCCCCCATGTCTAGTAGGTTAAGGCCTTCTTAAACCAATGGAATCTTCCCACCAATACCTTCTTTCTAGGGGACCGCGAAGTTTCAATTTCTCTGGAAGAGTTTCGCGAAATCTTGGGGTTGTCGGTCAGGGGGACACTCTATGAAGAACTACTACCTCCCGATGAGTATGTCTTCAAAACTGAGCCTGCCATGCTTGGCCTGTCGACTGAGAATGCCGTCCGCCACAAGCGCCCAAGTTTGATCAAAACTCTGAGCATTTTTGAGAAGCTATTCACAGAGTCAGAGGAGCAGGGCGTCACTTTTAAAAGCTTTATCGCCTGCTTCCTTCGCGAAGACGTTCTATCAAAGACGGCTCCGATGTTCAGAAATATCAACACCCCTTTGGGTTCGGTTTAAATAAGCGGTCGGCTAAAGAAGAGGACTTGCTGCAGTTCTACATTCCCATCATGTTGGCCGTATCATTCGAGTCGATCACAGCTCCTGGTATGGATGAGGAGACTTTCTTCATGGGCTTCATCAATGTTTGGCTCAGTTGGTTCTCTATTCCCATGCACCGTCGTTTCATGAGAGCCTCAGTTATTTACCCCGCTCATCGCATTGCCGAGGGGACACGACTAGCTGTGGGTATTGAGGGGCTAGCGCATCTGTATCATGGGCTAAGCGCCGTGGCCAATACCTCAACCCCAGGCGTAGATGTGGTAAATTTCTCTCTTCATTACTTTACGTCCTGGATTGAGATGCACGTGCTGTTTATATATATGTGTGTGTATATATATATATATATATATATATATATATACATATCCTTATCCTCGTGCAAACTTTGCAGGGCCTTCGGCGATGGCCGAGGATCTGAGTTCGAGTCGCGCTTTGACTGTGGACTTCGCGAATATCCCCGATGAGACACTAATCAGTGTGCAGGGGGTCGATGCAACTGTTGTTCTTGCGATGGAGCTTTCCTCGGTGATTCCCGCTCCCCAAGTGCTTGCTCCCCCGGAAGAGGCATCTTCATTGGCTACCGATTCAATGGATCTTTCTAGGGATGGCCCGGAGGCCATGGGGCAGGTAGTTGAGGCCACCATCCTTTCATCGGAGCCTGTGGCAATGGTCACTGCTCCACAACCGGAAGTTATTATACTAGCCTACATCCCTGATGATGTGCCTGGGGGCACGGAGGAGGCCACCGAAGCTGCTATCCCTCCAGTCCAAAGCGGGAGAAGCATCTAAGTTATCCTTCTATATTTTATTTTGACAATCTCTCCATTATCTGAACCTTTTCGTCCTTTCAGAATTGCGCGGGTTGGCGGCGTCTATTGCTGATCTGTCTCCCAGGAAGTCTTTTCAGCGTCTGCTAGAGATGGCCGCTCCGCAGGCGATATCTCCTCAACACATCGTCCTCTCTTCCGGGAAAGGTTAGTGTCGTTTGCCTTCTTCTCACAGTATTATTATTATTTCATATAATGACATTGATGTCTTCTACAGTTTTGGAAGCCGATGACGAGGTTGAGATTCTTGACGGGCCTAGGGAGCTTTCAGACCCTTCTTGCATGACCGTGGGTAAGTAAAGTCTCAACATTATTCCATCTGCTCTTTGCCTATAAGTCTTGCTGATTGTTTATAAATCTTAATAGCTTTGTCGGTTCTTGCCACGCTAGAATCTCGCATCGTCATGCCACCCTGCTCCTATGCTCTACATGCCTCGGAACGGATTGCAAAGCTAAGCCTTCACTCCTTATCAGCCCTGATTGAAGACCTTCGTGCCGGCAGTCTGATCACGGCCAAAGCATTTTTCGCTGAAGCCAACAGTTCTCTTCCCTTTCTTACCACTTACTATAGCGAAACATTGGTGCAAGTCTGGGTTGAGTTTTGTCGGCAGGTGGAGGCTTGCTTGCATATTCTTGAATGTACACGCCTTCCTTCAGAGGTTGTGGCCGCGAAGGCGAGCTTACGGGGGCTGATTGAGCGGTGCGCTGCGAACATGATATCATGCGAGAAGAGGCTCTGCCGAAAGTTTTCGGAGAGGGAGCTGGCTTCTAAAGCGCTGATGGAGATTCAAGCCAATCTTACGGCCAAGACCACTTAGGCATATGAACTTTGGCGGGTGCTTCAAGAGACTATCAAGGAGGTGGTAGCCATTGATAAGGCCATCATTTTTACTCGTGAAATGGTCGAAGCCCATAAGGTTACTGTAAAAGAGCTTGAAAGCCGGCTTGCCTCATACCAGGCCCAACAGGCTCAAGCGGAGGCCCGTCTTTTGACGATAATGAATCATGAAGCTGAGGCCCAGCGGAAAAGGGATGAACTGGAAAATCTACTAAATCGTCCGCCGACTTGAAGAATTGTATATATATTTTTATTCTTCTTTTCTATATACTCTTGAATGAGAGTATATTTTTTTTGGTTCTTTCATAAATTGTACTCTGTATTCATTTTGATTCATGAATAAAAGACATATTTTGCTTCATGATGGTGTGTCCCTTTTAGTAAGTGCATTTTGTGGATAATTTATTTTGATTTCTTTGTGGGACAGCGATGGCTTAGGATTCAAGGTTAAGATCTGTCTCCTAAGACTTTCAACTTTATGAGCCGTGAGGGTCTCATAAAGAATTTTCTATCTACATGTCGAGAGGATCCCGTAGGTGTAATTTCTCCTTAGGAATCATGAGGATTCCTAAGTGCGTTTTCTTCTGAGAGTCATAAGGATTTCACAAAA
Organism: Agapanthus africanus; assembly: GCA_030015575.1. Lineage (NCBI taxonomy): Eukaryota > Viridiplantae > Streptophyta > Magnoliopsida > Asparagales > Amaryllidaceae > Agapanthus > Agapanthus africanus. The sequence goes on along the minus strand of JASDDO010000014.1, from coordinate 190,140,825 downwards.
GAGTTTTCTCCCTTACAAGTCATGTGGACCTGTAAGTGATGGACGGGGTTGACATTATCCGCATTTCACGGAGTCAGGGGTTGCTCTGGCCATTTCCCACGGGGTCAAGATTGACTTTAGCCGTGTTCTATGGGACCAGGATTTGCTCTGGATGCTTCCCACGGGGTCAAGATTGACATAGCCGTGTTCCGCAAGAACCAGGATCCACTCTGGACATTTCCCATGGGGTCAGGATTGACATAGGTCGTGTTCCTGTAAGTCCACAGTAGCGCCCCGGCCGTCTAACATACGCCAAATGCGGAATAAAAACTTTTTACAACTGGCGCTATCGTATACTATCACCCGGATCTGCCATTAAAGCTAAACTAACAAACTACAAAGTGGGTAGAAATGTTATACCGAACGATCCGAGTCCTTCGGTCTTCAACCATCATCCCACGCTTTGTTGCGGCTGCTCCGATCTCCTGCATCTCCAGTCTCCTCGTCCAGGTGGCACCACGTCGACGGATCTTTAAATGGGCTCCCGCCTCTGAACCGAGGCAACTCGATCATCAAGTTTGCTAAAAGAGATGACCAAGATTGATGTAGAGAATGAGTAGAACATTTTGTCTCGTTACATCCAAAGCTATGGATGAACGGTTAATGAAGTTGCCATTTGAATCGGGTAAATGAGAAATTGGCATATCAAATTTTCATGAACCTAAACTACTATCATCATCTTTTTCTTCAAATGAATAACCATCATCTTTTCTAGAGGGGACCGGCCACTTTAAGAAGGTCGGGGGGGGGGTGAGTGTAGGAACAAGAGAAGGGTAACCATAAGCTATCATACTTATCATGACTCATTACTTCATTAATGCATAACCATGAGTCACCAAAACACATCATCAAGCATTAAAAGCAACCAATGAATCAAGAACACCTCACTAATCCTAGTCACAACTTCTAGAAGTTTCCACACACATCACCCTCATGACTCACCCAAGAAAAGATAAATCCGTATTTAACCGAATGTCAAATACGGGTGATAGAAAACTAGAAACTGGCAACTTCCAAAAGCGATCCCGAAACGAATTTCAGGATAACCCCGTAACAGTATAAACATACCCGCATTTGTATTACGACCGAATACAAATGAAACTGAGACAAAGATATTATATCTACACAGTATAATACTCAGATCCGGCTTAAACCAAAGCCTACCAGTATTATCTGCTCGAAATATGACACGTGTGAAAACGCACGTGTATTTTCCGAACCTCCATAAAACCATACGGCCTCTACAACGTTTCGCCCGAACTTGGGAAACTGCCTGTGGGGGACTCGAATGACTCATCAACACACTGGCACTGGGTATAACCACTAGCACGTCAGAGGTACGAGTTGTACGTAACGGTTGCCTATGTATTGATTGGAAGGGAAGCTGACGAGCGAACTCATCCATAAACCCTACAGAGCCTAACAGTGACAATATACATACAGTCCGGTCCATTCATCTAAAAAGTATCGCATATCGAGTCTAGGGGGGTGGATGAAGTCAGACCACTAATAACGCGATAATTCGTATCGGTATGAAGCCCATCACCACCTGAGAAACTACTGATCCAAATCAGTAATTCTCCACTACCTCGGCCGAGGATTTCTAGTGATGGCCACCCGTGCACTGTGCGACATCAACCCCCAATACCGGGAGAGACGAATCCCCGACGATCCGCTCGCTGCCTCCATATGGCTCGGGACTGTACCTAAAAAATACCTGTTTGCACGTCTCCTTTGAGCGTGGTAGGGTAGAAATCAAAGCACAATGGGAACTCACACGAGACAAATGACGATCTCAGGTCGACAAACTAACCTGTACACATGTCACCAGGGAACTACTATCTGACGATATGTATAATTCCAACTAGCATGTTCCCGGCGAGTCTTGTCCGGTGTACTCATAACCCAATAAGCACCTGTATACATCTTAGGTGAACCAACTGACACCAATGGCTTGACCGGCCACCGCCCCTCGTCGGGGTCTCGACTGTATACACTAGTCTACTCTGGAGTATCGATGCCCTGTCTCGAAACTCCCACGACTAGGGACACTTTAAGGATGTGCTTACAAACCCCAGCTCCCACGTATATGATCGCCATCATACTGCTGGTAGTCAAGCAAGAATCCTATGGGCTCTATCATCATGCAATAGTGAACTAAAGCATGTATACGATGATAAAGACAAACCAGATAGCATACTATCATCTCGAGCAAGACTGTCATATCGGTATAGGTCCTGCCTCAATCATTGCAATCACGTACCTGCGATCCAATAATTGACTTTGAGGGCACTATATCCAACAATCTCCCACTTGCACTTAAGGCTAATTATTGCGATGTCGCATACTCATAGCCCGTGTGATACAGAACACCCAACTCCTCTACTAATCAGTTTCACAAAGCTAGTTTGTAAAACTCTTGTGATCGAGAAATAGCCTCAGTGAGTGGATCTGCCCTGATATTTCTTTCTATGTCTCTCTTAATCTCAAGTTCGCGGAGAAAGCCATCTCCCGAATCGAGTAATAGGTGTCTTAGAATATGTATGAATATCTGATGGGACCTAGTTCATAAATGAACTCCAAATCCAAGCTTCTTAGACTTTATTGATAACTGAACCTAATCAGTATCCAGCACCATGCCTCCCACAGTATCCTCTTGGACCACCTGTCCATAATACTGTCCCTCATCAGAGGGAAAACTATAACTCTGACAATCACTCTGTCATCCATGTCACCTTGGAAGCCTGGAATGATAACCGTCTCCTGAAGGAGGCTGCCGTCATCAAATCCGTAGAACATACACTCATGTTCTAAAACAGCTTCCTTATGTTTCTTCAGGATTGGATTAATATAAACTTATCGCAACTAGTGCGAATACTACATCTGATGTGGTACTTGACATCTCACGATTGACTCAATTGCCTAAGCAAGTGATCTACCAATCATGCACATCCCTCTCTCCTTTAGTCTGCAAGACACCTTTAGAGAGGGTGACTCCATCACCTGCAGGTACACCACCATTCCAGGAGTCATCTATTCTAAATTACCATTATAATACTGTCAAAGTACCCAGATTGGGAAACTACCCAATTCTAGATCTAAAACCATAGATCTAGTAACTAGAATGTCTGGATATTATATCCATGTCCTTTGTGGAGAAACAACTGTATGACGACCAAAATACAACTGATCGTAATATAGGAATTTTACTTCCTACTCTGTGTATGTCATCCAAATACCAGGACATCACACCCTACTACCTTCTTAGCAGATCCATCCCATATTCTGATGAAGTCAAAACCATGACTTTCACATCAAAACTAGATGATCTAGTCTCCATTTTATTTGCTCAAGCCTATAAATAGACATAAGCAACTTGTCCACTATGCTTCCGCTGCTCCCACTGACCACAACAACCCTCTGGCAGAATAATATATACGTGTACTTCTAAAACTAGTTTAGAACGACGCTATACTTATCCTCCTGCCGGGTCTCATAGTCTGGAACAACAGTAGTGTCAAGTCTGGGTAAACAAGAACCTCCCTGTCACCGTCCTTGATGGTACCGGAGTACCTCTCGGGTGTCTGAGGTTACCCACCATATCTGCGGAGTGGCTATTGGAATGTCAAACCTGATTGAATATATAGGTTCTATTAAATTTTCCGTAATCATTTGCGGTTCTGGAATCACTTCCAGTTCTACCATTCTCCCACTGCTGTTTTCTGAAAAAATTCATTTTAATAAAACTGTAGCGAGTCAAGAACAATATCACTATTGATCTGACATATGGTAGAAAGTCAACCCTCGTCAAAGCCAGGGTCAACCCATAAACTGCCATTACAGAAACGTGCCTTGAGTTATCCAGTGTCTGGTTTTAAGCATAAGCTAGACAACTCCCCTTACTTTAACATCGTTAAGATATGAAGCATTCTATATCCAATATAGAAACTTTGGCACTTATTTAATTGCAACCAGATTCAAATCATGCAGCTGTCTCCAGTGCATATCAATTTAATGGAGAGAGGCTAATCAGTATTACTCAACTTAGGAATCCATCCAATTATGAGTAACCTGAAAGAGAAACAAGTTTCTCAAAACCATTACTATCAACCGAATACCAATCACAAGAATCTACATCTTCAATTTCTTTGAAGAATCCTGATACTTGCGACACCTGGTTCTCTACTTTATTCCTATACCCATAACTTCTCAAAACTTAGACATTGTATTTCTACGAAACACTTGTCTAAAAACTAGAGAAGTCATAAGTGAACAGAACATAGTATGATGACCTACCCCTTTGTCCTGACGGACACTGGACAATATACAATACTCTGTATAAGTCCGCTGAGTTGAATAACTCAAAACCTGTGCGTCGTAGGTTTAAAACTGTACCCAGGCGATTTCCTCAAATATCACCAATTACAACGAATTCCGATATAATGAGGATGATCACCTAATTCCCAATAACATACTCCCTCTTATCATCTGTAAAACCATACAGATATGAGAATGAAACCTGGTAAATACATACCCTAGAGTAAGTATGTAATCGGGAAATCAGCTTTCCTTTAACAATGCACTGAAACATGAAAATGTTTCGTAGGGGTATCCTGGTATTCCTAGTAATGCCTCTTCCATAAACCAATTCATGACTATAACCGTATATTTCTCTGCCACCTCTCCAAATCCCTTTATTTGTCTTTATTCATTATCTTCTGTACACCCCTTAAGCTAAGTGGTTTTCTTCCTTCCCTACCGTTCGGCACCAGCCTATGGTTTGGAAGAAGACTATCCAGTAAGTATAATAGGTGTACTCTCCTAATCCTAGTAGTACTCGCAACTTGAGAGAAGGTGATGATAAAAGACAACCGAATAATACCTTATTCTTTTAAAAGTGAAATAGGAGTGGCGATGAAGTACGTGGTTTGGTCGTGAATGATAACAGTCGCAATTTACTTTGCCCTCTTTCTAATCCCTTTATTTTTGTCTTTACATATTACCTTCTGCACACCCTACTTAGGCTAATTGGTTTTCTTCATTCCCTACCTTTCGGCACCTGCCTATGGTTTGGAATAAGACTATCCAATAAGCGTAATAGGTGTACTCTCTTAAACTAAGGAGCCCTCGCAACCTGAGAGAAGGTGATAATAAAAGACAACTGAATAAACCAATTCTATTTCTCCTGAACCTGGATCCATCCTCGAAGAAATCCCTTCGAGTTCGTATATAACCATACGATGGATCTATCTAATGGAATTGGAAGTCCGTAGTAATATGGGGTGTTCTTGAGAAATACAAAGGGTAAAAGAAGGAGCGGCAATGACTTATGCAACTATAGACAATCCAAAAGTCAGTATTTTAAGAAGGTTCGGTCAACTTGGTAACTGAGTCATAGTCTAGGGTCGGCCAAAGGTCGCTGCCAAAGAGAGGGAGAGAAAAGAAACACTCTGCGTGCACTCTAAACTAGATCAGAATGGTTATCACTTCATCTAATCAGAAAACCTCCCACTGTAATCTCAAATTCTCCTCCAAACCTGAAAGAAGAATTAGTCGTGATCACCTGAAGAGTAAACCAACTCATTAGTGAGAATAGGGATTCAACTCTCATCATATGATAACGTGGCGGAATCCACTCACGTTATCACACTCCAGAAGGTATGCGCATACTTGGCAAGTTTCATTATGTTTGAAACTCCCGATGTTATTTTTGCCCCATGCTCTTATGCCTTGGCGTTGGTCAAAATATCATAAGTCACATGCCAAGTTCTACCCGTCACTATCCAGGTCAATTTGAACCCACCCGCACATGCTCTTGACGTTGGCCAAAATGGCAGAACGACTGTCCCAAACCAACTCATCTATCTATGCAACAAATGAATACCCAGTAACTACCAAACACTATGCCTTGGCGTTGGTCAAAATACATAGCTTGAATACTGAATACCTAAAAGAAATGACGGAGGGCTATGGCTGGTTTTTGGCGAAAAACCTTTAACGTAATGAGCTTGATCTCGTTGAAGGAACCCGATAGCTTTTTATAAAAAAATATAGTGACGAAACACCTTTTGCAAAAGAGGTCACTCCCGGTGAAGGGATCTCGGCTCTTTCCTCGTGGAATGAGGTGCAGGATATTTCAACTGAATACCGCGATGCAAAGTAACTTGTAATCGACTATAATGAAGTTATTACCCTGACACAAACTTCTGTCCAAGGGGTCTCTCCCGGTGAAGGGATATCAGCCCTTGCTTCGTCGAATGAGGTGCAAGATATTCCAACTGAATATCATTATGCAAAACAAAAGGAAATGTCTTTGTAATAACACTTTTTAAAATTGGTTCCAACAACATCAAAAATAGGTTTTTTTTTATCTTGCATTGATAAGAATCAACGCAGTCCTATCAATCAATCACACCAGAAAAGAACGAAAAATAAAATGTACGTATATGCCATCCGCATTCGTCACTGGGTCCCGTCATCACCCGTTAGGTTACTTAACTAACGACAGAGAGGGGACTGGACTAGCGCGGGTGTAAAATATATACAACATCTAATAGTATATATACCAATATACAATAATCGCTCCAGGCGTAATAATATGCAACATTACAGAAAAGTAATAAGCATCACAGAACAATACAGATAATCTGGGATCTCCGGGTTTCACAGAGCCGCTTCTGAAACCCGACGTTTCCCTGGTCGTGTAGATAGCCTGTGCAATGAAACCTAGAACCCTATGGGTGCGGAAAGTTACCCGCCAAAACCTGAAGCGAGACAGCCCCCTACAGCAAAGTGAATGGACCACCCGGCACTTCACGGAATCCGGTAATTTGAGCACCCCTCCTTAGGTCAACCTATACCCCTATGAGTGCGGCGAATAGTCTGCCAATTCTAGAGTAATACCCCTCTGCCTCTCAAAGCCATGAGATACGGACCCGTTGCCCTCCAGAACCCGGCTATCCGTGCACCCCTCCGCGGGGTAATCCTAGTACATAAAAGAAAAAAATATATACAACGGGTACATCGACCTCAGCCCAGTCGTGCCCCAAAAGAATATTATACAAACAGGCAGTGATGGTAGTCCACATGTTGGACGCTCGTCCCGCAATATCAAATGTATAAATAAATCCAAACAGCACTACCATTGCACACTGCTATCCACCACGACATATCCGCAACATCACAGCACAACACAGAACATCAACGCGAATGTCACGTTCATAAATCCGTTTAAAAGGACTATAGCAATTAGACGCAATTTACCGCTCAAATGACATTCCCGGTCTGAGATATAATGTAAATACAACATACTAACAAGTTTAAAATTTCGATCGACAAAACTTTCCGAAGTAGGCCCCACGAACATCTTTTGTACAGTAATAAAATCTGGGCCCAAAAGAATAGTACCAAAAACCACAATTTCCAATATGAAGCTCTCAGGAAAAAGTTGGAGCACTGTTACCACAAAAGGGCCGCGGTTCCGCGGTCAAACCCTAAGTTTGACCGCGGATCTGCAGTGGTAATGAGGGATCACGTGCCCAAATTTTCCCAGAATGCTTAGAAAAGCCTGCTTTGTTTTCTGTGATATGTAAAATTAATTTTAGACCCATTTAAAAATCGACAGAAACTTTAGACTTAGAATTTGCGGTTTTCGAAAATCCGTTCGATCGATATTTTAAACGCATTAGCACAAGTTAGTAAAGCTTAATGGTGAGTCTATGATACCACTGTAAGTCCACGGTAGCGCCCCGGCCGTCTAACAGATGCCAAATGCGGAACAAAAACTTTTTACAACAGGCTCTATCGTGTACTATCACCCGGATCTGCCATTAAAGCTAAACTAAAAACTACAAAGTGGGTAGAAATGTTATACCGAACGATCCGAGTCCTTCGTTCTTCAACCATCATCCCACGCTTTGTTGCGGCTGCTCCGATCTCCCGCATCTCCAGTCTCCTCATCCAGGTGGTACCACGTCGACGGATCTTTAAATGGGCTCCCGCCTCTGAACCGAGGCAACTCGATCATCAAGTTTGCTAAAAGAGATGACCAAGATTGATGTAGAGAATGAGTAGAACACTTTTTCTCGTTACATCCAAAGCTATGGATGAACGGTTAATGAAGTTGCCATTTGAATCGGATAAATGAGAAATTGGCATATCAAATTTTCATGAACCTAAACTACTATCATCATCTTTTTCTTCAAATGAATAACCATCATCTTTTCTAGAGGGGGCCGGCCACTTTAAGAAGGTGGGGGGGGTGAGTGTAGGAACAAGAGAAGGGTAACCATAAGCTATCATACTTATCATGACTCATTACTTCATTAATGCATAACCATGAGTCACCAAAACACATCATCAAGCATTAAAAGCAACCAATGAATCAAGAACACCTCACTAATCCTAGTCACAACTTCTAGAAGTTTCCACACACTTCACCCTCATGACTCACCCAAGAAAAGATAAATCCGTATTTAACCGAATGTCAAAGACGGGTGATAGAAAACTGGAAACTGGCAACTTCCAAAAGCGATCCCGAAACGAATTTCAGGATAACCCCGTAACAATATAAACATACCCGCATTTGTATTACGACCGAATACAAATGCAACTGAGATAAAGATATTATATCTACACAGTATAATACTCGGATCCGGCTTAAACCAAAGCCTACCAGTATTATCTGCCCGAAATATGACACGTGCGAAAACGCACGTGTATTTTCTGAACCCTACCATAAAACCATACGGCCTCTACAATGTTTCGCCCGAACTTTTGAAACTGTCTATGGGGGACTCTAATGACTATCAATACACTGACACTGGGTATAACCACTAGCACGTCAGAGGTACGAGCTGTATGTAACGGTTGCCATGTATTGATTGGAAGGGAAGCCGATGAGCGAACTCATCCATAAACCCTACAGAGTCTAACAGTGACAATATACATACAGTCCGGTCCGTTCGTCTAAAGAGTATCACATATCGAGTCTAGGGGGGTGGATGAAGTCAGACCCCTAATAACGCGATAATTCGTATCGGTATGAAGCCCATCACCACCTGAGAAACTACTGATCCAAATCAGTAATTCTCCACTACCTCGGCCGAGGATTTCTAGTGATGGCCACCCGTGCACTGTGCGACATCAACCCCCAATACCGGGAGAGACGAATCCCCGACGATCCGCTCACTGCCTCCATATGGCTCGGGACTGTACCCAAAAAATACCTGTTTGCACGTCTCCTTTGAGCGTGGTAGGGTAGAAATCAAAGCACAGTGTGAACTCACACGAGACAAATGATGATCTCAGGTCGACAAACTAACCTGTACACATGTCACCAGGGAACTGCTATCTGACGATATGTATAATTCCAACTAGCATCCTGTCCGGTGTACTTATAACCCAATAAGCACCTGTATACATCTTAAGTGAACCAACTGACACCAATGGCTTGTGAGACCGGCCACCTCCCTTCATCGGGGTCTCGACTGTATACACTAGTCTACTCTGGAGTATCGATGCCCTGTCTCGAAACTCCCACGACTAGGGACACTTTAAGGATGTGCTTACAAACCCTAGCTCCCACGTATATGATCGCCATCATACTGCTGGTAGTCAAGCAAGAATCCTATGGGCTCTATCATCATGCAATAGTGAACTAAAGCATGTATACGATGATAAAGACAAACCAGATAGCATACTATCATCTCGAGCAAGACTGTCATATCGGTATAGGTCCTGCCTCAATCATTGCAATCACGTACCTGCGATCCAATAATTGACTTTGAGGGCACTATGTCCAACAGTTCCACATGACCAGGAATTGCTCTGGATGCATCCCATGGGGTCAGAATTGACATAGCCTTGTTCTGCGAGGACCAGGATCCGCTCTGGACGTTTCCCACGGGGTCAGGATTGACATAGGCCGTGTTCCACGTGACCAGGAATTGTTCTGGATGCTTCCCACGGGGTCAGAATTGACATAGCCATGTTCTGTGAGGACCAGGATCCACTCTGGACGTTTCCCACGAGGTCAGGATTGACATAGCCATGTTCCACGTGACCAGGAATAGCTCTGGATGCTTCCCACAGGGTCAGAATTGACATAACCGTGTTCTGCGAGGACCAGGATCTGCTCTGGACATTTCCTACGGGGTCAGGATTGACGTAGGCTGTGTTCCATATGACCAGGAATTGCTCTGGATGCTTCCTACGGTGTCAGAATTGACATAGCCATGTTCTGCGAGGACCAGGCTCCGCTCTGGACGTTTCCCATGGGGTCAGGATTGACATAGGCCGTGTTCCACGTGACCAGAAATTTGCTCTGGATGCTTCCCACGGGGTCAGAATTGACATAGCCGTATTCTGCAAGGACCAGGATCCGCTCTGGACGTTTCCCACGGGGTCAGAATTGACATAGGCCGTGTTCCACGTGACCAAGAATTGCTCTGGATGCTTCCCACGGGGTCAGAATTGACATAGCCGCGTTCCACGAAACCAGGATTTTCTTTGGATGCTTCCCACGGGGTCAGGATTGACATAGCCATGTTCCACGTAACCAGGATTTGCTCTGGATGCTTCCCACGGGGTCAGGATTGACAAGGCCGTGTTCTGCGAGGACCAGGATCCGCTCTGGACGTTTCTCACGGGGTCAGGATTGACAAGGCCATGTTCCATGAAACCAGGATTTGCTCTGGATGCTTCCCACGGGGTCAGGATTGTCAAGGCCGTGTTCTGCGAAGACCAGGATGCACTATGGACGTTTCCCATGGGGCCAGGATTGACATAGGCCGTGTTCCATGAAACCAGGATTTGCTCTGGATGCTTTCCACCGGGTCAGGATTGACATAGCCATGTTCTGCGAGGACCAGGATCCGCTCTGGACGTTTCCCACGGGGTCAGGATTGACATAGGCTACGTTCCACGAAACCAGGATTTTTCTATGGATGCTTCCCACGGGGTCAGGATTGACATAGCCGTGTTCTGTGAGGACCAGGATCCGCTCTGGACGTTTACCACGGGGTCAGGATTGCCATAGGCCGTGTTACAAGAAACCAGGATTTTGCTCTGGATGCTTCCCACGGGGTCAGGATTGACATAGCCGTATTCTGCGAGGACCAGGTTCCGCTCTGGATGTTTCCCAAATGGGGACATGATTAACATAGGCCGTGTTCCATGAAACCAGGATTTTGCTCTGGATGCTTCCCACGGGGTCAGGATTGACATAGCCGTGTTCTGCGAGGACCAGGATCCGCTCTGGACGTTTCCCACGGGGTCAGGATTGACATAGGCCGTGTTCCACGAAACCAGGATTTGCTCTGGATGCTTCTTACGGGGTTAGGATTGACATATCCGTGTTTTGTGAGGACCAGGCTCAGCTCTGGACGTTTTCCACGGGGTCAGGATTGGCATAGGCTGCGTTCCACATAACCAGGAAGGGTTGACTTTATCCGCATTTCATGCAGTCGGGGTTTGACTCTCGGTCATCTGTGCACCGCCGAGTCATGGAACTAGGAATTGCCGCGGTTCCGCTTTGCTTGATGTTGCGTCTGTTATAATGAGACGAATGTTGAGATGATCTCCAGGCTGTCTGTGAACCGTTGAGATTTGGCTTCTTCTTCTGATGGAGCCTGGGGAGGGAAGGTGTGATTCCCTCTTTGTTTGCGCCCCTGGATTGTATACAAGGATTGATGTGATATCTCCTGTAGGGCAAAAGGTTTCATTATATATATATTTTTTTCCGCGATGCTCTATCATTTCAGCTTTTATATAGAGAAAGTCGCGATTGCCCAATCATTTCGGCTATTTTTCGCGGTGCCCAATCATTTCGGCTATTTTTTTAATTTTTACTCGCTGCTTTTTATTGCGAGTTGCCCAATCATTTCGGCTATTTTTGTATGCATACATTTTTACTTGCTGATTTTGTCGCAAGTTGCCCCATCATTTCGGCTATTTTGTATGCATTTGTGGCCCGCTGGCTTTTCGCTGCGAATTTTGGGATTTGACACCGATTTTGGCATCAGCATCGCTGCAACTGGGATATTGCCAGGAGCGAATTATCATTTGCCTTCGTCGATGTCGAACAAAGGTGGATTAGTAGACAGGGTTAGGATCCTTTCGACTAAGGTTTTTGACTTCATGAGCCGTAAGGGTCTCATAAAGGTATTCTCCCTATGAGTCGTGGGGATCTCGTAGGTGCGTTTTCTCCTTAAGAATCATGAGGATTCCTAAGTTTATGGTCTGTTATAAGTCGTAAGGATCTTACAAGAGTGCTTTCTTCTTATAAGTCGAGAGGACTTACAAGGGCTGTTCACTGTGTAAACATATCTCTAGTCCCTGATGGGACTTTGCTAGGGAAATGTTTATTCGCGCCCGTGGATTGTATACAAGGGTCAATATTGAACCATTTGTAGGGCAGAATTGGAGGTTGTGATGGCTTAAGAACAGGTTCAGATCCTTGTAGCTGAAGACTTTTGAATCTTATGAGCCGTAAGGGTCTCATAGGAGGGTTCTCCTTACGAGTCATGAGGATCTCGCAAGTGTAATTTCTCCTTAGGAATCGTGGGGATCCCTAAGTGTGTTGCTCCCTTGTGAGTCGTAAGGATCTCACGCAGGTGGTTTCTCCTCACAAGGTCGAGAGGACCTTGCAAGTGTCTTTTAACGAAGTTGCGCCCTTTCGGGTTTTCACAAAAACTCGCCGGTAGCCCTGCTGGTTTTACCCACGGAGCCCTTTCGGGTTTTCATCCGTGCCTATTTTGTTTATGGACATACCGTTTTCTTTTTTTTTCTTCTTTTTTTATTTTATCTTTTTTGTGTCAGCCTTGGGATGCTGCTGTCCACAGTAGTTTATCGACGTCTCGGTCAACAGCCAGTTTTAGGACATAGTGGTCCATCGTTAGATTAAGGACGTTTCGGTCCGTTGCTAGTTTTAGGACATTGTAGTCCATCGTTAGTTTAAGGACGTTCGGTCCATAAGCCGGCTACTACTTATAGAGTTTGGGCTTAGGAAGATAGCGAGTGGACATAGGCGTCGTCATCTATCATTGACCTAGGCCATGACTCGTCAGGCGTAGTATTTTTTAGGAAGCGACCATTTATTGGCCTGAAAGGTCTTTCACCATGCATGTCCATGAGTAGGTAGGTTCCAACCTGGTAAACTTTGTCTATGATATACGGGCCTTCGTAGTTCGGCTCGAATTTCCCCCGTTTAGCACGATTAGGGATCATAGGTCTTTTGACCGCTAGCACGAGTTCGCCTTGGCGGAATGTTCTCGGTCCAGTCAATCTCTTATATGAGCGCGTCATCTTTGCTTTATAACCCTCCAGATTTTGTTGCGCTATGAACCGGGTTTCATCAAGGGCATCGAGCTCCTCAAGCCGAAGGTGAGCATTTTCTTCGTCTGTTAGCTAGTAGTGAACCGCCACTCGTAGAGAGGGTAGCTCTATCTCGAGGGGGAATACCGCTTCCGTACCGAATACCAACACGTACGACGTTGTGTTGATACGCCCAGAGAGCTTTATGCAGTCTCTCGTGCCAGTCCTTCTTATTTTGAGACACGGTCTTTTTCACGATCTTTGTCAAGGTCTTATTGAAAGCCTCAGCTAGACCGTTAGCTCGAGGATTATAGACTGAAGAGTATCTCCAGTCTATGTTATGCTGTTGTGTGAAGCGGCTGATCTTGTGGCGTCTGTAGGCTGGCCCATTATCGGAGATGATCCATCGCGGAGTTCTAAACCGATAAATGACGTGCGTCTTGAAGAAATGGAGGATATTCTCCATCTTCACTTCCCTCAGCGGTACTGCTTCTGCCCATTTTGAGAAGTAATCAGTTGTCGCCAAAATGAATCGATATCTTCTGGACGATGCTGGTTCGATGGGGCCGATTATGTCAGTTCCCCACATTTCAAATGGCCAGCTAGCCACCGTTGGATGCAGTGGATTCGGATGCTGATGGATAAAGTCCCCGTGAATCTGGCATGAGTGGCATTGCTTCGCGTATTCGAGGCAGTCCCGGATCATCGTGGGTTAATAGTAGCCCATCCTTTTGATCTTCAGCTTCATCTTCGGGCCGGCTTGGTAAGAACCGCAGAGTCCATCATGAGTTTCTTGGACGACTCTCTTTACCTCTTTAGGTCCCAGGCATCTTAGCCACAGAGAGTCAAACGATCTCTTATACAGAGTATCATTGACGAATGCAAAAGAAAGAGCTCGTTTCATGAGCTGATGCCTTGAGGATGCATCTTCAGGTGTTCGACGGGATTTGAAGTAATCTATAAAGACTTCTATCCAATCCTTAGCCTTTTCCTGGTCTTTTATTTGCAGAGTCGTTTGCTCGGTCGCTCTCTTTTCTTCGGACAACTCTGGAGATATTTCTGCCGGTGCAAGAACCCGACAGCTTTGCACAATGATCCTCGCGTCATCGAGATTTTTGTCGGCCAGTTCTTTAGGGAGCTTGGGTAATGCATCCGCTTTGCTATTTTCCGCACGCGGTATACTTTCCAAGATGTAGGAAGGAATTTGAGTCAGCAGTTGCTGTACTCTCTCGCCGTACTTCACCAACTCTGGCTTGCTCGTTTGATAGTTGCCGTTTACTTGACTAACGACCAGTTGGGAGTCTCCATATATGAGGAGGTTTTTAATTCCCATGTCGATAGTGATCTCAAGACCTGCTATCAAAGCTTCGTACTCGGCTTCATTATTCGTCCTCGGCTCTGTTAAGGAGAAGGCAAAGCGCATTATCCCTCCTTGTAGAGTCACGAAGATGAGGCCTACCCCTGATTTGATTATGGGGGTGCTTTGTTTGCGCTTCTTCATGGAATATGCTCCATTGAAGTAGAGTTCCCATTGGGTATCATTCACTCTTCTCTCCCCGTTGATCGTGTCAAACGCGTGTTCGTCCGGCAATTCGCAGTTCAAGGGAGAGTCGGCAGGTATCGGATGCTCAGCGAGAAAGTCGGCGATGGCCTGGCCTTTCACTGCCTTAAGAGGCCGATAAGTTATCGAGAACTCTATCAAGAGCAGAGCCCATTTAGCGAGCCGCCTCGTTAATATGGCCTTTGACATCAAATACTTGCGAGGATCTACCTTTGATACGAGATGGACCTCATGTGCCAATGCATAGTGTCTGAGCTTCGTTATCGCAAAGATCAACGCCAGGCAGTGTTTTTCAATGGAAGAGTAATTGCTTTCTGCCCCCAGGAGAACTCGACTTAGCTAATAAAGGGCTCTCTCTTTTCCTTGGTCGTTCTCTTAGGCCCATAATGTTCCTAGAGAACCTTCGAGGGTTGTTGTATACAGAGTGAGAGGCTTTCCTTTGATTGGAGCAGTCAGCACCGGAGGATTCTGCAGGTATTGCTTGATTTTGTCTAGCGCGCTTTGGCATTTACGATCCCAGACAAAAGGGGTCCCTTTCATCTTTAGGTGACTATAAGGACGGCACTTGCAGGAGAGATTGGCTATGAATCGTCAGATATACGCGAGCTTTCCGTGGAGAGACCGTAGTTGCTTAAGAGTCCTTGGCGAAGGCATTTCCATAATCGCCTTGATCTTTGACGGATCTATCTCGACGTCTCGGTGTCGGACGATGAATCCTAGGAATTTTCCCGAGGAAACTCCGAACGTGCATTTGAGAGGGTTCATTTTCAAGTTGTATTTCTGAAGGTGCTGGAACACGATCTTCAGATGCTCTAAATGTTCCTCGTATGATTTGCTTTTAACTAGGAGGTCGTCGATATAGCATTCGACGATTTCATGTATGAGATCATCGAAAATCTTCGTCATTGCTCTCTGATAGGTGGCACCGGTGTTCTTTAGACCGAAAGGCATCATCTTGTAGCAGAATATGCTCAAAGGGGTCCGGAAAGCGGTATGCTTCTGGTCTTCGGGATGCATCTTTATCTGATTGTTTCCTGATGAGCCGTCCATGAAGGAGAAAACTTCGTGAGTGGACGTATTATCTATCATCAGCTCAGTGACTGGTACTGGGAAGTCATCTTTCGGGCAGGCTTTATTGAGATCCCGAAAGTCCACACATATGCGCACTGTCCCATTTTTCTTCATCACTGGGACGATGTTGGCGATCCAGTAAGGATACTGAACTTCTTGGATGAAACCGGAGTCGATTAGCTTCTTGACCTCGGCGTTGATGCTCATCTCAAGCTCGAGCCGCATTCTTCTCGGTGCTTATTTGATCGGTTTGACGTCCGGGGATATTGCCAATTTGTGTACAGCAATCTCTGTATCTAGTCCTGGCATCTCAGAATAGTTCCATGCGAAGCAATCTCTATGCTGCATGAGCACGTCCTTTAGCGTAGCCACCCTTTCTTCAGACAACAGCTTACTGACGAATGTCGGCCGCGGGTCACTTGCCATCCCCAAATCAATTTTCTTGAGGTTATCTGCAGTAGTATGTATTCCATCTTGCAGCTCTTTTGGCACTGGTGGAAACTCTGAGATCACCTCGCCATCATCATTTTCGAAGCACCAGGGGAGATCATCCATATTCTCAGGCTCTTCTTCTGACAGTGTTATCGCGTGACAGGTACGAGATCGTTTCCAAGATTGATGTTGATCTGGTTCTATTCTCGCTGCATACGGGGCTTTCGGTTCATGCTTCTGCGGCGGGATTACCCTCCAACTGTTGGATAGAGCGAACCTGTCGAGTTGATATTGGTCTTCAACCCAGTTCTTGAAGGTGAAGCAGTCTTCGAGAGGATGCCCTATTGCTTGGTGATAAGAGCAATAGTCTGGGTGAGAGACCTCGTTTGCTTGCTCGGGATGCTTTGACTCCGGGAGTGTCATCATCTAATGTTTCATGATAAGATCAAATATCTTCTTTGTCTTGTCTTGATGAAAAGAATATTCTCGACCCATCTTCTTTATAAGTGACGGATCCCGGCTGCTCGACTCTTGATTGCGTGGCTTCTTAGACCTGTTATGCTGCCGTCGAATGTTTTTTCCGTTCTTTGGTTTATTTTTGCCTCTGCGCCTGGTCTTTTGCATGACGGGTTGGCGACGAGGAGCATTGTCATTCTCAGCGGTCTGTTGAAGGAGGCGCTGCGTCCTGGCTTTTTCGTAAATGGCCATTTCACGGTTATAGTCATCCCGGACTTTTGACCTGCTTCCCTTATTAGCTTGTCCATCCGTTCTTCAAACGACAGACTCGACATTTTGATGGCGGGACCTTTTTTGGGTTTATGGTCAGCATCTTTTAACAGAACATCTCCTTCTTCATCGAAGTCATGTATGACGTAGCTGCCATGGACTCGCTCCCGTTTCTTGGATTGAACATATCCAAGCCCGATCATTTTCATTCTCCCGTTGGGCAACTTTCGCTGAGTTCCGGGGATGTCCCAGATCCTGTTGTAAAACCGAGCTTGTCGAGCAGTCTGTTTGAAGGTTACACCTTGGCGCTTTAATAGCCTTTTTAAGCATTCTGTGTAATATCTAGGCAGACAGATGGGCTGAAGTCTGTCAAGTATTGAGTCAGCACCATGCCAGACTTCTTTCTCCACTTTGGTTTCCATGGATTGGTAGAATAGGATCGCCTTTTCACCTTTTTGCCTGGGGGTGACGTAGAATGTCTGCAGTTCTTGCACACTATAGGTATCAAGCGCGTCAAGCTCTTTGTAATGCTCTTGCGGAACCATAGCGATTTGCAAACTTCGATCATTGCCAGCGAAGGCTTCTATTAATGGCCGAACAGAAAATATTGCATTGACCTCATCTTCCGAGTCGCTGCCAAAGACCAGAATAGGGGTGGACGGTCCCGGCTTGTTGCATTGGGGCGGCCCTTAATAAACTATTTCTTCTTCCTCTTCGGTATCACTCCCAAAGACCGGAATAGTGGTGATAGCTTTGTTCTTCGGTTTGTGACATCTTTCCGTGTCCTCAAAATCTGGTAAGAACTATTTTGCATCTTCGTACTTTTGGGCTTCATTCATGGAGAATGGGTTCAACTCCCCCGTCACAGTGTACTCGAGACCATCCTTGAAATACTTCATACACTGATGTTGTGTAGAGGGGATAATGTTGTACTCGTGTAGCCAAGGCCTACCGAGCAAAGCATTATAGCAGGTCTTAGCATCAATGACGTGAAACTTGATATCAGTGACTACCAGCCCAAAGCGCAGCGTTAGTATCACAGACCCGAGCGTCCATGATAACCGGGAGTCAAACTTGGAGATGGTGATTTTATCACGAGCGAGGTGTTGAACACTCATGCAGATTTCTTTCAACACTTTTACATTGAGGAGATTGACGGAGGACCCATTGTCAACCAGGATTTTGCCTATCTTGATATCATGACAGTATCCGGAAACATAGAGGGGACGGTTATGCTCACACGTCCCGAGGAGGAGGTCTTCATCACCGAAGGTGATATCGGCCGTGTGCACTTTTTCAACTCGTCCTTCATCTTTTCTTCGGAGAGGAAAGCTTGGAACTGTTCGGGCTCTTGTAACGCCTTGATCAACGAATCTCTCGCCTTTTTGGATAGCAAAAGGGCATCGAGAATGCTGAGCTGCGAGGGTAGCTTCCTCAAGTGTTCCAGAACGTTGTAATCCATCTTGCTTTTCTTTGGCGGGTCCTTGGCTGTCAGCTCTTTAACGACTTGGTCATCTAGGGCGATATTCTCAGGACTTTTTCTTTCCCCTTATCTTTTCTATTCGACCCACTGTTCGCGGGCCCGAGATTCTTTTCGGGCAGCATACGATTGCGCAGCTGAATGTTCTCATAGCTCTTCGGTTCTTCCTCTTTTCCTGAGGTGGATCCTTTAAAGAGAGAGCCAAGAGTCATTTCTTCGTCAAAGTCGTTCCCGAAGGTGAGAACTTGCGATCCCCCAGTGTCGACAATATGACATTTGCCGGTAGTTCTTTTACGCTCCTCGGTCGTATTTCTTTGCTCCCGACGAGTTTTGCTTTTCATCCACTTGAAATGTTGCCGGTGAGCAACATATCCCTGCCATCATGTTTTAAAAGCGTTGCACTCTTCGGTGGGGTGCGCAATCTTTCGATGATATAAGCAGTAGCTAGGATGTATTTCCGCTTCACCAAGAGTGTTTCCTTCGGAGGGTGACAGTTTCATTCCCATCGATATGGCTTTGGCGAACCTCTTCCTCGTCTTGAACCTGCTTTTACTTGCGGCGGATGTACTTTGATCTGGCCGGAGTGTTTCAACCCTTTCATCCAGTCGCCGGCGTTTGGCTTTTTCAAATATGGCCATCTCATGCTCTCGAGCAGCTTTGGTTTTAAGAAGAGCTTCGTCCAGAACTGCATCAATCATTTCGTCTGATGGCCCTAGAAGTTCCAGCTCAGGATCTGCCCCCAGTTTCTCTGTGTAAGGAGCTTCTTCATCGTCTATCGACGAGTGAGAGATTACATGGCAGCTTGCTACATAATCTTCAGGCTCATCCGACGAGTCTTCTCCATTGTCATCATCTCCGTCCTTAAGGACGTAGCTTAGAATTTCTTGGAGTGTGACTGGAGTCCGCGCTTTTTGATTATATTCTTCCAACGCGTCAATCTGTTTTTTCAGGTCCGTGCGCTTGTCACCAGGCTTCATGGGCTTTTTGGTCTTCTTCTTCTTCTTCGAAGACTTTGACGGCTGGGTGTGAGCGCTTTGGCTATCACCACCAATCTTTGGAGTTGGGTGCGGTTTCAGCATTCCCTTGATGATCTCGGGTTCCAGTGGACTTTTCTATCTAATCGCCGGGCATGTTTGGAGATCCTTCAGCATTCTTTTAGTCTTGGCTGAAAGAACGACCTTCCATGGAGCTTCTTCAACAAAAGAGCACGATGCCCCCGGTGTGTCCCCCCTTTTAAGAGCATGCGGTTGAGGCGGGCTTACTTTCCACTTCTCAGACAGTGCGAATTTTCCCTGTTGATACCGGTCTTCAATCCAGCCCTTGAAGACGAAGCAATCTTCAATTGGATGGCCTATCGCTTGGTGATAGGGGCAATAATTGGGATTATTAGCCTCACCGGGTTGCAATGGGTGTTTTGGATTCGGAAAATTGATGAGCCTGTTGTGCACTGCTAGTTCGAACAATCTCTTCGTTTTGTCCCGGGGAAACGAATAAGAGCGCTTTATTTTCACATTATAGAATTGCTGTCTCTTGTCCAGGCGATCAGTTAGTTTTGGGCCGCTGGGCTGCTGTTGAGTATTCGCGACGAAGGTCGCCTTCCCTTTACCCTTTTTCGTTCCACGGCTTTGGCTTTGAAGGAGACGGTCTATGACCCATCTGGTCCATTTGGGCCAGTTTGTCGATCAAGGCCTGGAACATGGTCAGCTTGAAGAACATCATGAATTGGGAAATAGTTGCTTGAGGGTCAAGAGTGCCCACGAACATGCCCACTGCCGGCGCTTCTTCGATGCGCTGCTCACACTTTGACCATAGATTCCACCATCACCCACGTTTCACCTGGCATCACCCTGGCATTGATCAATGCCGTTATTGTGGTGCGTTCACTAGCACTCACGAAACGCTGGGTAAATAGTAGCTCCATCTCTGCAAAAGTCTTGACAGAGTCGTTTGAAAGTTCAGAATACCACTCGAATGCCGTCTCCGACAAGCTGCCAACAAATTGGCGGAGCAAAATCTTATCATCACCTCCAGTGTTGCCACATAGAGCCCTGAACTGGGCGACATGCTGATGCAGATTTCCCGTCCCCTTATATACATAGAATTTAGGGATCGTGTATCCCGACGGGTACCTTATTTGGTCATATCATCCTGGATATGGTCGCCCAGTTTTAACAATTTGGCCGGCCGCTTCATTCGCCTGGTGAGCTCATATTTGCTGAGCAATGTAATCATCCAGAGCGGCCTTAAGATGGTCTCCTCTTTGGCTGCTGAAAGAGCAAAAGGGGGGTTCGATGTCTCCCCTTTGTCGTCTTCAATGATGATCGGGGGATCTTCAGCTGGAGGTTCCGGCTGTAACATCATCCCAGCCATGTCTTGGAATAAAATAGCCATTCGTTTTATATTGGCTTCCTGCTCTGCAGCCTCTTTTTCTTTCCTCTCGAGCATTCTTCGGAGGAACTCATTATCAGTTTCTTGTTCCCGATGCTGCTCTGAAGTTTCTGGATTTTCTTTTGGCCCAGTGAGTGTGGCTATTGTAATCAGCATCTCCTGAAGTTTCTGCTGCTGTTGTTCCTGAGCCTTCGTTATCGATCGGGTAAACGGTCGATGACCCATAGAAGCATGGCTTTCTTCTTTTCCGGAAGCCATATAAATGGTATGTATTACCATGCCCCCGAACTTGGGGCGTTTAGATTCAACGTCCTTGCGGTTTGCCGCGGTCACAGGGGATTTCTCTGGCCTCCTTCTCTTGTGAGCAGTTGAGGTCGAGGGGGCCGTTGCAGCGGGCACCCAGACGGATGACATCTTCTGTGGTACCGCGAGCTAGCTCTTTTCTTGCTGAGCTTTAAGCTTCTTTGGCCGGCGAGAGTAGTCCTGGTTAATCACCGATTCCTGGACCTGTCGCCAGAATTTATAAATTTTGGAGGACAGCCGCTGAGGGGGCTGCTCCGGCTTCTTTTCTGTAGTAATCTCCATAGGTGGAGTAGATCTCTTCAGCACGGCAGTCGGAGAGTTCTCGTGAACCCTCCTAAGCGGTTCAAAGCTGTTCCCAGTTGGAACAGCAGCATTTCTTTCCATCATGGGAGCTGGCGGAGTTAGTCCAGAAGGGGAGCTGCCCCCAGCCTTCCTTACTCGGCGCCAATGACGACGGCGAGAATGTCGTGCAGATGGGATTGTCTCAGCCGTAGGGGTGACTCCCTCATGCCCCCTGTGTTGGTCAAAAGTTATCGTTGTCAGCCTATTGAAGACCGATGTCCGCTGAGTGGGGATGGCCAACCTATCGAAGGCAGAGTTCGGAGTAGGGGAAGCAACCTTGACGATTTCACCTGGAACAAGAGCTGAAATAGTCAGTCTTGTGAAGACCGACCCTTTAGCAGGAGAAGCCGCTTTGACGACTTCGGGTGTAGGGATGGCTATCCTTTTTGGGATAACCTTTTCTGGTATCGCGGGCTTCTTCACGGGCCCACTTAAGATTTGGCCCAGTCTATCAAAGACTGAGGCTTTGGAGCTGGACGACCCGTTGAGAGGGGCCGCAGTAGTTGTAAGCCGATCAGATACCAACTTCTTCTGAGCTTCTTGTGATGGTACAGGAGCGCTGAAGCTCGTTGGAGGGAGCATGGTCCCGAAGAACAATCCAGTGGTGGCCTGAGTGACCTGTTCTACCGGCATAGCGAAGATGGAGGCCGCTTGGGGCCCGTAAGTCACTCCTCTGGACGGGACAGAGCGAAAGTTGCAGTTGCAGTTAGTGCAGATTGAAGCCATTGATCTTCTTTTTTCTGCACGGAGCAAGACACCAAATCTTAGTACCTCGAACCCAAGGGAAACTATATCAATCTGCGATTCGTTCGCGAACACGACACACGAAGTGTGGAATGGAAAGAGGAAAAGGTCCCACAGGGCATGCCAGAATCTGTTCTCCGCCGAAACACGGAGACGTAACCGCGCGGGTCCGTCTTGCCTAAATTTCGGGGCAGATGCTTATTGGTGCTATCCGTCTACCTCTCCGAAGATGCCAAGTTGATTTATGACACCGTATATTGGAGGTTTAAACGGATGCGGCCGATGTAGCAGACTTCGTCAGATTCCTCCTTATTTGAGGGGTTTTTGATTGTGGGGACGCTCTTCCCTGTAGGCGCAAGCCCCTGCAGTTAATTACACCACCGCATCGTGGTAACCACTTTCTCCTTCTCCAGATGGTCACTTCATGTCGTGTGTGTTTGTTTTGTTTTTTTGGTTGCCCATGGATTGTATACGGAGACTAATTTATGTTTTTGCCCGTAGGGCGTGGATTAGTCCAAATTCGTATTTTCTTAGATTTGGGTTTGGGGTTGGGTTTAAGGATACGTTAGTCTCATTTGAGACCAAGATCAACTCAAACGTTTGTTAAGGATACGTTAGTCTAATTTTAGACTAAGATCAACTTAACGGGATCATTTAGATCCAACATGAGAGCATTTGGGCTCTATTGTTTAGTTTAGGGATATTGCGGTCGATTACCAGTTTAAGAACATGGTGGTCCAATGTTAGTTTAAGAACATCTCGGTCCAATGTTAAGGACATCATAGTCCATGGGTTTAAAAGGACCCCACAGTCCGAGGTTAAGGATATCATAGTCCATGAGTTTAAGGACCCCACAGTCCAAGATTAAGGACATCATTGTCCATGAGTTTAATGACCCCACAGTCCGAGGTTAAGGATATCACAGTCCATGAGTTTAAGGACCCCACAGTCCATGGAATGATTGGTTATCAGGACCCATCACCTCTCTGAAGACGTTGAAGGATTACAACGGCAAATATCAAAGGAGTGAAGAGATGTACCCTTGATCCAAAGTTGATTGGGAGATCTGTAGTCCAATTTGGAACTAAGATCAATTAATTAGATTATGAGCACATTGGCCCAGTTAAATCTGAATTGAGAACTTATAGCCAATTTGGGCTAAGTCCAATTAAGTTTGAAATGTTGGCCTTTTGTTGGATTGATTGAACATTTGTCTGGGCTCAACCCCCCCATTATTTAGCAATGGTAACCAGGGGTTTGAGGGCTTTGACAATATTTTGTCTTTTATTGGGCATTGACCATTCATCATGGCTCTGGAGTTTTCTTTGAATATCATATGAAATGATCAAGTTTGAAAGAATGTAGTCGGGGTTTAATCTAAGGGGAGTCTTGACTCAGAAAGACATAGCCAATTTGGGCTAAGACCGGTTTGAGAATATTGTTAAACACTAACATATATTTGGCGATCACATGTTCCCACGTGATGCGCTTTAAAACAGTGTTGAACACTGGGGACAAAATGCTCAAAATAGTGTAAAACACTAAAAGTGGGGTGGTCACGTGGGGTCACGTGAGGCGCCTGAGAATTAGGCCAAACCTCCTTTATTTTGTTCTCAGAATATTCAAATAAGTGTTAAACACTTTTAGTCTTCAGGCCATCACGTGTTGGCACGTGATGGGTATCTATGTATTGATTATTAAAGTGTTTATTAAGTGGTCACGTAGGGACACGTGAGGGCGCCCAAAATTGATTCTGCCTTTGGCTTTGTTCCCTTTATTTTGAGGGTCATGTGGGAGCATATGAGGCATTGACTCCATGTTTTTCTTTCTCATTTTAAGGGATCTGTTTTAGGGGTCACGTGGGGGCATGTGACCAAGTCTTGTTCTTTCTTTTTTACTCATTGAGGAGAAGGGTCACGTGTTGTCACGTGACCAAGTTCTTTACGTGCATGGAGGGTTTCAAGTCTCTTTGTTTTAAGAATTAAATTCTCTATAGGGTTAAACCCTAATTCTGTTTTAGAGGAATTAAATTCCTATGTATGCGGAAGAATTAAATTCTTATGTAGGGTTAAACCCTAATTTCATTTGGAGGAATTAAATTCCTATGAATCTGGGAGAATTAAATTCTCATATAGGGTTAAACCCTAGTTTTATTTGGAGGAATTAAATTCTTATGAATTTAGTGGAATTAAATTCCTTAAACTCAATTTTCCCTTTAAGTTTTGGATCTACATGGCAGAATCTCCCCGATGAGAATTAAATTCTCAACTTGTGTGGAGATCTGCTTCTGCAGATCTTCAACCAAAGGAAGAACTAAGTGCTTACGCAGAAGAGTTAAACTCTTAAATTGAGAATTAAATTCTCATTTTGTTTTATATAGCTTAGATCTTTTTCCCCTTTCTCACCTACGGTTTCTTTTCTCTGAAAGGAACTTCTTTTCTCTCTTGAGAATTAAATTCTCCTCCTTTTTTTTTTCCTCTCTGTTGTTGTTTTTCTCCAGAAAATCAAAATTCCCAAAGATCCTCTCTTCTCTTCTTAGCTCCTATTTATAGAAGAAAGAAAAGAATCAATTTGTTTAATCAATCTTTCATTGAAAGATTTTGGCTGTTTCTGTAACTAACATGATCTTTTAGATCACTCAGTGAATCTTATTCACCATTGGATTTTTAATCCAAAAGATATTCTGTCTGTTATTCTTGGTGAATTTCAGGGAAATCTTTCCTTGTATAAAATCTTTCCATAAATTGGTGATTTTTAATCCCCTTTGGATTTTTAATCCAACGGTACTCCATTTTACAGAGCACCATCTTTTTATTTGGAAAGATTTAGAGAGATCTTTTTCCAGTTAATGTTCTGGATTCCTATTTAATTAGAATTTAATTCTATTAGTTCAGAAGGATTAAAAGCTCATCACGTGTTGGCACGTGATCCCACTGTTTGATCATTGAAATAGAATTTAATTCTATCAATTAAAGAGCTTAGGAACTTATCACGTGTTGGCATGTGACCCCTGGATTAAATATTTTAATCAACATTTAATTCTTCTGTTTAATCGAACTAAGGAATCATCACATGTCAGCACGTGACCCTTGGTCACGTGTGAGCACGTGATGCCCCATTGGGGTTTTTCCTTAGTGTCTTATTATATCTTTTAATCCCTTTTGGTGGGTTTTAAAGGCCCATCACGTGGGGGCACGTGACTCCACTAATTGCCTGCTTGATTAGAATTTAATTCTATTATAACAAAGTCCCAGGAAACCATCATGTGTGAGCACGTGACCCTTGGTCACATGTGAGCACGTGATACCCCTATTGGGGAATTTCCTAATATTTTATCAGGGAACATGGGAAACCCCCCAAGTCAAGCCTTCAAAGTCTTCTAGAAAAAGAAGACTAAAAAACCTGTGCAGCTTGTCGAGTAAGATGACAAGCGCACAGATCTTCAAAAATACATCGACGCGCTGGAAGAGTATAACCAGAAGGCGCGAACACCAGCCACGCTCGAAGAATTTACTAAGCATATTCTTGAGGACGGAGACAGTGACGATAATGAAGGAAATGACTCATCAGAAGTAACAGAAGACCGTGTAGCAAGCGGCCACATGATCTCACATTCATTGTTATATGATGAAGATGCTCCGCCAGTGTCAGAAAGCGATGTTGACGAACTGAGGGCAGAACCGGCACTAAAATCCCCATAACTGCCAAAAGAAGACCCAATTGAGAGGCTGCTAAACGAAGCCTTTCAAAAGAGTAAAGATGACCGAGAACGCGAAACGAACATATACGAGAAGGCCAAGCGGCAGTGTCTAAACAAAGAACCCGCGACAAGGACTGGTCATGAAGTTCTCCGGACAAATCAAAGCACGCCTGCAACAAATAAGAGCAGGAGTAAAGCTAAGAAGTGGTTCGCCAAAGCCCTGTCCATAGGGATGAAACTGCCACCACTCCTGATGTACACACCCGTGATCCCATACTTCGACGGAAGAGAATCACATCCAAAATACTGCCTATATCACCGAAGGGTCGCCCACCCTATTGAGGAGTGCAATGCCTTCAAGGGTTGGTGGCAAGGATATGTTGCCCATCGAAAACACTTTAAGAAAGAGAAGCGCGAAGCTCGCGCTCGTCAACGTGAGGGCAACGAGAAGTACACGCATAAAAAAATAATTGGCAACTGTCATATGGTTGGTACCGGTCCGGAAGGGGAAAACCTCAAGTTCTCACCTTCGGGACCGATTCCGAGAACGAAATTCCCCTCAACCCTCTCTTTGAAGACTTCGCCTCGAGAAAAGAAAAGGAAGAGAAGAATTGCGAAAATATTCAGCTGCGTAATTGTACACTACCTAAGAAGAACCTCGGACTTGCAACAAAGGTTCGAATAAAAAAGACAAAGGGAAAGGGAAGATGCCCGAGGAAATCGCCCTTGATGAAGAAGCAGTCAAAGAACTCTCCACAATGGACCCGCCTAAGAAAAATAATGTGAACTACAATGTCCTTTTACATTGAGAAAAATACCCTCATAATTGAGCATACTGGATGCTCTTCTCCTATCCAAAGAGGTACGAGATTCCCTGATCAAGGCCTTATAAGAGACAGATCGGTTCCAAGCTTTCCTCGCAGAAGAGAAGATGAAAGATGAACTGGAAGAGGTCCACACAGCTGATATTATATTCAGTGATGAAGTCTACTCCTCAGTACGTGCGAACATAATCGACCGTTATACGTCACCGGGTATTGCTACGACATCAAGATAGGGAAAATTCTTGTCGACAACGGATCCTCCGTCAATCTTCTTAACGTAAGAGTGCTGAAGGAAATACGCATGAATGTTCAGCACCTTACCCGAGATAAAATTACCATCTCTGTATTTGATTCACAGTTATCATGGACGCTGGGGTATGTAATACTCATGCTATGCTTCGGGCTGCTCGTCACTGACATCAAATTCCATGTCATTGATGTCAGAATTTGCTACAATGCCCTACTCGGCAGGCCCTGTTTATACAAGTATAACATCATCTCTTCTACACAATATCGGTGTATGAAGTATTTGTTACTGTATATGCCCTAGAGGCCATTACTGTATCATACTAGTATGTATATTGCTTGATGGAAGCTTGGGATATTCACAGTTGTACAGACAGTCTTGCTCAATATAGTAGTATGCTACTTGGTTTGTCTCTGCTTTAATGTGTACTTGTGTGTTTATTTATTATATCACCTATACGCATTAGTAGAGCCCTTTGGATCTTTGCTTGATTACCGGCGTTGTGATGGCGATCACACTCATGGGGGCTGGGTAATCTATAAGCACATCCTTATACACGTCCCTAGTCATGAGAGTACCGAGATAGGGCATCGATACTCCGGAGTAGACTAGCGTATGCGCTTCTCATCCCAGCACGGGAGACGGTCTGTCCCACAGCCGTCGGTACGTCGTACTTGAGATAGTATGCGGGTGCTCGTTGGGGTACGAGTACACTGGACAAGACTCGTCGGGAACTGATGGTTGGTATTATACCTATCGTCAGTTATCAGTTCCCAGGTGACATGAGTACAGCTTAGTCCGCTGACTTGACACTGTCACTTCGCCTCAAGTGTGTTCCCACTGTTCTTTGATTGCTACCATACCACGGCTCTTCTGAGTCGTGCAAACAGGTAGTGGTTGGGAGCAGTTCCGAAGCACTTGGAGGCAGTGACGGTTAGACAGGATTCATCTCTCCCGGTATTGGGGTTGACATCGCGCTGTGTCTAGGAGAACCATTACACGAGTAGTCCCTGGCCAGGGCAAGCGAGATATACTGGTAGGCTTCCAGTGTTATCTCAGGGTGTTTTGGGCTTCACTCCGACACGACTTGTACCGCTATTGGGGGACTGACGTTTACCGCCCCCTAGGCCCGACATGTGATGTATCAGACGAACAGACCGGACTGTACGGAGAATGTCATATTCAGACTCAGTAGGAGTTCAGATGGGGTTCACCTCGTCAGCCTTCTTGTCGGCATCTACCTGGGGACCGTTACGCACAGCTAGTGCCGCTTGCGATCTGTGGTTAAACCCACTGCCAGCGTAGTGTCGAGTCTTTAGAGTCCCACACAGAGGGTATTCGCCTCTGGGCAAAACAGAGTAGAGGTCGCATGGTTTTGCGGCAGGGTTCGTTCTCATCCGCGCACTTGTGCACGTTTGGAGTCCGGACGGATTATACTAGCATGCTCTGGTTTGAGCCAGATACTGGTATATGTTTTGGGGTTGCTTTTATCTCTCAGTATTCTTGTTCCTCGGAACGAGAATGCAGGTGTGTATGCACAGTTGCTTGAGGCGGAGGATGAGCTCTTTCATTAGGGTTTCGGAACGGGTGCGTATGCACAGTTGACAGTCGTCTTTTTTTCCAAACCCTAATGGATTTATGAAATATCAATTAATAATAGTAATTAAATGAAATAATGTTATGGTTGATTTTGTTGACTTGTTGACCATGGTTGACTTGTTGACCATGGTTGAATGTTGACCATCATCATTGCTTTGCAAGGATACTCCTTGATTCTAGCTTACATTCATTTAATGAAGTGATGATGGTGGTCATTCCAAATACAACCATCAACTATTTCATTTTGATTTATTATTATTAATTAGATAAATCATTTTCCTTTTGTTATGGTTGCAAGAGGAAAATAGCTCATTCTATCATTTGGTTTCTCTCTCTTCACTTCATCTTCTTCCTCCTCTTGTTCAAGGAGAGCAAATCTCATGTGTTGAGAATCATCTCCTTGAAGATATAACACCCCAAAGCACACTCTACTCACTCTAAGGTAGAAGGTCTAGCAAGCCGAATACCTTAGTTCTCTCAAGATCGAGAAAGGAGCCCAAGGATGAAGCCCTCAGGTGGATCTATCTTCGGCAAAGAGGAGACGAGGAGGGGAAGCCATTCAAGCTACTACAAAGAGCAAGAAAGAAGAAGAACAACAAGAAGAGAAGGAGTTCAAGTTGAGGTATAACCACTTTGCCGAGTAGTTAACTCTTCTTTGCAAGTATGCTAGTTTAGTTTAGCAAAGATCCGGCTTTTACGGTCCATGTTACAAAGTTTAGAAAATTTTTTGTTTTACCGTTTCCGCATCCTCGAAAGTACCGGGAGAGGTAACGTGGACCTAACAGTGGTATCAGAGCCTAACTAAACATAAACTAGCTTGGTAGTGAAGTGTATCGAAGTTCGAAACGAAAAAATTGAAAAAACCGAGTTATAAAAACCTGAGTTTCTGTTAAAATTTTTTCTGGTCAAAAAAAAATTTGTTATACTCCAAAAATCATCTCAGGGTTTTTAGAAGAAAGCCACCAAAAACGAGACAACGACTCGACCAAAGCGCCGCGTTTCCGCGGCAATAGCACGCTATTGCCGTGGAACCGCGGCCATCTTGGTGAGTTGCTGGGTCATTTTTGGTGCAGAGTGTTTCTGACATGGTTTTAGGATTTTTGAGATGGTTTAAATGTGCCCAGATTTTCCAGAATAGAAATTTGTTTTTGGGGGCCTATAAATCCGTATTTTTTCCGAACTTCAATATACTTTGACTATAAAGGTTATATCTGTGATGTTCTTATGTATTGAACGTCGGCTAATCGCTATATGTCGATTAGTCGGGGTTATACATATCTGTGATCTGTGATTGTTGTTGATGGTTTGTGTATATGAACTCGTTGGATTGTCGCGGATGAATAGCCGGGGTGGATGTGAGATGAGAGTTTCTTTTTCTTTCATTCATGTAATAAATTTGTAAATTGATGTAATATTATTTGTTTGGCCGCACAACCGGGTCGGGGTTGTAGCCGTCATTGTATAGTTCTTTTTACTGTTTATGCTCCTAGGATAGACCCATGGAGGGGGTGCACAAACTACCGGGTATCTCGAAGTGCCGAGTGGCCTACTCACGGCGATGAGGGAGGTTGCTTCGCTTCGGGTACTTGGCGGGTAGTTTGCCGCACCCGTAGGGGTCTTGGGTGGGGTTTTTTGGCTATTCATCGCGACCGTGTAATCCGTTTTTCGTTGCAGGCTTGAACGAATCGCGGGTTCCTAGTATATCCAAAGTGTTCATCTGTGATCTGGAATGTCTATCATTGCTATATTTATAACTATTTAGGCGTTGCTTATGTTTTACAGCCGCGCTAGCCCAGCCCCCGCTCTGTCGTTAGTTAAGTAACCTAACGGGTGATGACGGGGCCCAGTGGCGAATGCGAATGGCATAAGCGTACGTCATATTTTGGTTGTTTTCTGCAATGGTAGGATTTAAATGATGGGACGCATTAAAAGAACTAATGCAAGAAAATAAACCTAAAAGACGTTGTTGGAATAATTTTTCAAAAAGCTGTTATTGCAAGGACGTTCATTTTTTGTTTTGCATCGCGGTATTCGGTTGTGAATGCCCAGCACCTCAGTCGACGAGGCAAGGGCCGAGATCCCGTCATCGGGAGTGACCCCTTGGAAAAAAGTTTGCGTCAGTGTAATAACTTCACTATAGTCGATTATTCTTGCTTTGCATCGAGGTATTCGTTTTGGAATATCCTGCACCTCATTCGACGAAGAAAGAGCCGAGATCCCTTCACAGGGAGTGACCTCTTTAGCAAAAGTTTTCGCCACTATATTTTCAAAAAGTGTATCACGTTCCTTCAACGACATCAAGTTCATTACGTTAACGGGTTTTTCGCCAAAAACCCAGCCGTAGCCCTCCGTCGTTTCTTATAAGTTATACTTATTATTCGTGCTGCGTTTGTTGACTGTGTCAAGGCGCAGTGAACGGTAGCTAAGTGTTGCTTATTTGCTGGATACAATATGATTGGTTAGGACATTTGTGTAACCTTGTTGACTGTGTCAAGGGTTATGCAGGTGGGTTTAATGCAATCAAGACAACGACGGGATGAACTTGACTAGGACTCTTTGATTTGTTGACTGTGTCAAGATCACTTGGGTCCTAGGGGCAAAAACCACATCGGGAGTTTCAAAAGAACTGAAACTTGCAGATTTAGCATACCTTCTGGAGTGTGGTGACTACAGTGGATTCCATCTAGGTGATCACACAATGACAGTTGGATCCCGATCCCACTGATGAGTTGGTTTACTCTCGGGAGATTATTTCACTTAACGATCAATGCTATAAACCTAGTAGGTGTCTAGAAAGGTGTTAGCGGGGCTACGCCCCCAGGGAAAAGAGGTTCTTTAATTAAGGAACTTCGCGAAAGCGTTGGAAAACCTCCCTCGAAGTACCGACACTAGCCTGACTGAAAGGTTAAGCAAGTATTGTGACGTGAATTAAAACCCGGCTAGTTCTTCTTTTAAAAAGGTTTTAAGAAGAATTTGAGGAAACAGTGGGAGACATCCTGGTTAGATAAATAATAAACCAATCTAATCTTGCAAGAGCATACGCTGAGTGTTTCTTTTCTCTCTCTCCAGACAGCAACCTTTTCACGCCCTAATCAAGATAATAAAATGTATCGCTTGACCGATCCGAATTCTTATTCGGGACTGGGGAAAATTGGTTCAGCTCTAACTTGTGACAACAGTCATGAGTATGAGAAAGGGAAAGGGGATTGTATGGATTTCCAGGATACCCAGTCGAAGAAGAAGCATGGTTTTGCATCTACTCAGGTGTTCTTGTAATTGAGAACTGTTTTACGGTCAGCCCTACCTCCTGGGTACTTGATACTAGATCAGGATCTCATATCTGTAATTTATTGAAGGGACTGAGAAAAAGTAGGAAAGTTGCACCGGGTGATATGTCGCTCAGAGTAGCGAACGGAGCACAAGTTAATGCGGCAGCCGTCGGTGAATATCACATAGTATTGCCAAATGGTAAGACTATGATT
The DNA here is from genome assembly GCA_030015575.1 of Agapanthus africanus. Lineage (NCBI taxonomy): Eukaryota > Viridiplantae > Streptophyta > Magnoliopsida > Asparagales > Amaryllidaceae > Agapanthus > Agapanthus africanus. The sequence goes on along the minus strand of JASDDO010000014.1, from coordinate 190,108,573 downwards.
TTGAACGATTGCTACTATGTACCCTCCATGGTTTGCAACATCATATCAGTTTCTTTACTCGATAAAGATGGATATAACTTTGTTCTTGAAAAAAATATCATGAACATTTACCTTGATAAGGTACTGGTTGCAGAGGGTACACTGTGTAATGGTATCTACGTTCTAAATCAGAATACAGTTCTCAACATACAAAACACACGCAAGAGGAAGAATTCAGATACGAATGAATCCTACTTGTGGCATTGTAGACTTGGTCATATCGGAGAGAAAAGACTGAGTAAGTTGCATAAAGATAGACTCTTGGATACGTTCGAGTTTTCATCTTATGAAACTTGTCAGTCTTGTCTCAAAAGAAAGATGACCAAATCTCCGTTCACCGGACATGGAGAAAGAGCAGCAGAGCTCTTGGGACTCGTACATAGTGATGTATGTGGTCCGATATCTATACATGCAAGGGATGGGTTCTCGTACTTCATCACATTCACTGACGATCTCTCTAGGTTCGGATATGTGTATCTGATGAAACAAAAATCTGAAGCTTTTGAGAAATTCAAGGAATTTAGAAACGAAGTAGAGAACCAGACAGGCAAAAGTATCAAGATCCTCCGGTCAGACAGGGGAGGGGAGTACTTAAGCACGGAATTCCTAGATTACTTAAAAGAGAATAGTATTCTCTCTCAGCTTACTCCTCCTTATACACCACAGTACAACGGTGTTTCGGAGCGGAGGAATCGTACCCTATTGGATATGGTTCGCTCCATGATGAGTAGTGCTGAGTTACCTCTTTCATTCTGGGGATATGCACTTCAAACTGCAGCACATCTATTGAATCAAGTTCCATCCAAATCCGTGCCTAAGACTCCGTATGAAATATGGAGTGGTAAGAGTTTGTATCTTAAACGTGTTAAGATTTGGGGTTGCCCAGCTTATGTCAAAAAGCAGAACCCAGACAAACTTGAGGCACGGGCAGTTTTGTGTAAGTTTGTGGGATACCCAAAAGATTCAAGTGGGTATCTGTTCTACCATGCAGAGGAACAGAAGATAATTGTTTCAAGAAATGCCACATTTTTAGAAAAAGAATTTCTTGTTAAAAACATTAGTGGCAGCACGGTAGAACTGGATGAAATTCCAGAAACACAAACTTTAACAAAAGATTTGGTGGAACCGCTAGATTCAATAACCCCAAACGAACCTCAGCCACTCAGCAGATCTGGTAGGATTTCTCATCCGCCCGAGAGATACTACGGTTTTCTCATTGACGGGGATCGAGAGGATTGCATCTTGGAAGAAGATGACCTTACCAGTTTCAGGCAGGCCATTATCAGTAGGGACTCTGATAAGTGGCAGGAAGCAATGCAATCCGAAATGGAGTCCATGTACGCCAATAAAGTGTGGACCTTGGATATTGCTCCACCTGGGGTAAAACCCGTTGGATGCAAATGGATCTACAAAAGGAAACTTGGTGTAGATGGGCAGGTGGAAACCTATAAAGCTAGACTCGTTGCAAAAGGTTTTCGTCAAAGACCTGGTTTGGACTATGATGAAACTTTGTCTCCGGTGGCTATGCTCAAATCCATTCGGATGCTACTTGCCATTGCTGCCTTCCATGACTATGAAATCTGGCAGATGGATGTTAAAACGGCTTTCCTAAACGGTTGTTTGGAAGAGTGCGTTTACATGGTTCAACCAGAAGGTTTCGTAGACAGTGGGAGCAGCGGAAAGGTGTGCAAGTTGCTTAAATCCATTTATGGATTAAAGTAGGCATCGCGGAGCTGGAACATCTATTTTGATGAGGCAATCAAGGAATTTGATTTCATCAAGAACGAAGATGAACCCTGTGTATATAAGAAGATTGTAGGACGAACTGTCGTATTCCTAGTCTTGTACGTAGACGACATTCTTTTGATAGGAAATGATATTCCTATACTACAATCGGTCAAGCTATTTTTGTCACAAAGGTTCTCCATGAAGGACCTGGGTGATGCCTCGTACATTCTGGGGATCAAGATCTATAAAGATAGATCTAAGAAACTATTGGGACTTTCGCAGTCCAGGTACATAGAGACTGTACTAAAGAGATTTAGTATGGAGGGTTCCAAGCGCGGTAACATACCCGCATTGCACGGAATTACCCTCTCCAAGAAGATGTCTCCTAAGACTGACGAGGAGAGGGTTCGCATGAGCACTATACCCTACGCTTCGGCGGTAGGATCTATAATGTATACGATGCTATGTACAAGACCAGATGTAGCTTACGCGTTGAGCACGGTAAGCCGGTATCAGTCAGACCCAGGGGAGGACCACTGGACAGCAGTGAAGAACATTCTCAAGTACCTAAGAAGGACTAAAGAGATGTTCCTGGTTTACGGTAATGGAGACCTCAGGGTCGAGTCTTTTACCGATTCAAGCTTTCAGAGTGACAAAGATGACAGTAAGTCTGTCTCGGGTTTTGTGTTTACCCTCAACGGAGGGGCGGTATGTTGGAGGAGTTCCAAGCAGGATACCGTCGCAGACTCGACGATGGAGGCTGAATACATTGCTGCAAGCGATGCCGTAAAAGAGGCGGTCTGGATGAAGAAGTTCATTTGTGAACTTCAGGTGGTTCCATCCATTGTTGACCCAATACCTTTGTATTACGATAACAATGGGGCTATAGCTTTAGTGAAGGAACCAAGGTCCCATCAGAAATCCAGGCACATCTTAAGGCGGTATCACTTGATTAGGAAGATCATTGATCGACAGGAGATCGAGGTGCGGAGAGTGGACACAAAGGACAACACTGCGGACCCATTCACAAAGGCTTTACCCCAGACTCAGTTTGAGCGGCTGATCGAGATGATAGGTCTTCGATACGCCAGTACAAGGCCTTAGTGCAAGTGGGAGATTGTTAGTGTATATGCCCTAGAGGCCATTACTGTATCATACTAGTATGTATATTACTTGATGGAAGCTTGGGATATTCACAGTTGTACAGACAATCTTGCTCAATATAGTAGTATGCTACTTGGTTTGTCTCTGCTTTAATGTGTACTTGTGTGTTTATTTATTATATCACCTATACGCATTAGTAGAGCCCTTTGGATCTTTGCTTGATTACCGGCGTTGTGATGGCGATCACACTCGTGGGGGCTGGGTAATCTACAAGCACATCCTTATACACGTCCTTAGTCGTGAGAGTACCGAGATAGGGCATCGATACTCCAGAGTAGACTAGCGTATGCGCTTCTCATCCCAGCACGGGAGATGGTCTGTCCCACAGCCGTCGGTACGTCGTACTTGAGATAGTATGCGGGTGCTCGTTGGGTTACGAGTTCACTGGACAGGACTCGTCGGGAACTGATGGTTGGTATTATACCTATCGTCAGTTATCAGTTCCCAGGTGACATGAGTACAGCTTAGTCCGCTGACTTGACACTGTCACTTCGCCTCAAGTGTGTTCCCACTGTTCTTTGATTGCTACCATACCATGGCTCTTCTGAGTCGTGCAAACAGGTAGTGGTTGGGAGCAGTTCCGAAGCACTTGGAGGCAGTGACGGTTAGACAGGATTCGTCTCTCCCGGTATTGGGGGTTGACATCGCGCTGTGTCTAGGAGAGCCATTACACGAGTAGTCCCTGGCCAGGGCAAGCGAGATATACCGGTAGGCTTCCAGTGTTATCTCAGGGTGTTTTGGGCTTCACTCCGACACGACTTGTACCGCTATTGGGGAACTGACGTTTACCGCCCCCTAGGCCCGACATGCGATGTATCAGACGAACAGACCGGACTGTACGGAGAATGTCATATTCAGACTCAGTAGGAGTTCAGATGGGGTTCACCTCGTCAGCCTTCTTGTCGGCATCTACCTGGGGACCGTTACGCACAGCTAGTGCCGCTTGCGATCTGTGGTTAAACCCACTGCCAGCGTAGTGTCGAGTCTTTAGAGTCCCACACAGAGGGTATTCGCCTCTGGGCAAAACAGAGTAGAGGTCGCATGGTTTTGCGGCAGGGTTCGTTCTCATCCGCGCACTTGTGCACGTTTGGAGTCCGGACGGATTATACTAGCAGGCTCTGGTTTGAGCCAGATACTGGTATATGTTTTGGGGTTGCTTTTATCTCTCAGTATTCTTGTTCATCAGAATGAGAATGCAGGTGTGTATGCACAGTTGCTTGAAGCGGAGGATGAGGTCTTTCATTAGGGTTTCGGAACGGGTGCGTATGCACAGTTGACAGTCGTCTTTTTTTCCAAACCTTAATGGATTTATGAAATATCAATTAATAATAGTAATTAAATGAAATAATGTTATGGTTGATTTTGTTGACTTGTTGACCATGGTTGACTTGTTGACCATGGTTGAATGTTGACCATCATCATTGCTTTGCAAGGATACTCCTTGATTCTAGCTTACATTCATTTAATGAAGTGATGATGGTGGTCATTCCAAATACAACCATCAACTATTTCATTTTGATTTATTATTATTAATTAGATAAATCATTTTCCTTTTGTTATGGTTGTAAGAGGAAAATAGCTCATTCTATCATTTGGTTTCTCTCTCTTCACTTCATCTTCTTCCTCCTCTTGTTCAAGGAGAGCAAATCTCATGTGTTGAGAATCATCTCCTTGAAGATATAACACCCCAAAGCACACTCTACTCACTCTAAGGTAGAAGGTCTAGCAAGCCGAATACCTTAGTTCTCTCAAGATCGAGAAAGGAGCCCAAGGATGAAGCCCTCAGGTGGATCTATCTTCGGCAAAGAGGAGACGAGGAGGGGAAGCCATTCAAGCTACTACAAAGAGCAAGAAAGAAGAAGAACAACAAGAAGAGAAGGAGTTCAAGTTGAGGTATAACCACTTTGCCGAGTAGTTAACTCTTCTTTGCAAGTATGCTAGTTTAGTTTAGCAAAGATCCGGCTTTTACGGTCCATGTTACAAAGTTTAGAAAAATTTTTGTTTTACCGTTTCCGCATCCCCGAAAGTACCGGGAGAGGTAACGTGGACCTAACAGTATTTCAAGGATGGCTCGGAGTACACCGTTATGGGAGAACTCAATCCGTTCTCAGTGAATGAAGTGCGAAAGTATGAAGATGCTAAGTAATTTTTGCCGGACTTCAAGAATACCGAATGATGCCACAAGTCGGAGAATAAACAAAAATCCGCGGGCACCATCACAATCTTTGGAAGCGATACCAAGGAAGATGAAAAAAATAGTTTACTCAGGGCAACCTCAAAGGGAAAACAAAAATCTGGGCCATCGACCTGTATCTTGGTCTTTAGCAGTAACTCCGAGGACGAGTCAAATGCAGTGTTCTCCATCCGATCGTCGACGTATACTCTTGCCGAAGTGGATCAGTGTCTACAAATTATAATACCTCTGCTTTGACACTATAGGGAACTTGACGCGCCCAATACATACATCGTGCAAGAACTGGAAACTTTCAACGTGCGTCTTAGGCGAAGAAGCGAAAGGCAATCCTCTTCTATAAATCTACTGAAACTAAGGAGGAAAAGGAAGTCTGGCATGGGGCCAACCCTCTCTTGACAAGTTCTAGCCTATCCGTATGCCAAGTGTCACGTCCCGTTTCCCGGTGTACGGAGAAGGGATTGAGGCGAGGCCCGCTACGTATTTATTCAGAAATAAACTCGCTAAGCGTATCTAACCAATATAAAGTAAATGTACAAAAGAAAATAACAATAGATATAATTGAACAACAACTTTATTTATTTAACATTCTTTTTACAATACAACTGAAATGTAAATATATAAGTAGAAAGCAATGCCTAAACAATGTCATAACTGAAATAGAAATAGTACGTAAAAGTATCTAAAGCTCTGGGTCGAATGCTAATAGCTCCAAATCCTCAGTACTGGGCTCGATCTCTAGTGAGTCCGATCCACCTGACAACATTCTAAACAAAGAAGAGAAGGAATGTCGTCAGTGAACAATCACTCGGTAAGTCCCAAAGATGAGTAGAGATAGAATAGACAGAAGAAGAAAGTAACTATAATGATTTATTATAATGTTAACCCAGTTGTTTGTAGCGTGGTACAGAAAATACCAGTGTATACGAAAGGATTCCCACTATTCCGGAGAGTAAGGTATACGGAGTACAATGAACCGTTCAGCCACGGTACAACGGCAATGGATATTCAGATTAGGTGTATTATGATACAGTCTCGTGCCACTTTTAACACCTTCCGTACCAATCCACCCCTTTAAAAACCCCGCGATGTCTTTTGTATTGATCGTGTTGTTTTGTTATTTAGATGGATGGCTTGCCGAAACCATGATATCAGATAAATGGAACAGATATAATAGATAGACATGTAAACAGAGTATATCCATGGTTCGGTTCAGTCAATATAGATTGATATAGATTGAATAGACGGATTCATATTGAATTGTAGTGTTATACTTGAATCATATTCAAGTCATATTGATTATATTGAGACTCAGTCTGAGTCAGACACTTTGAAAGAAATTGAAGTCCTGAATTAGTTTTGACGTTATCGGTAACAGCTGCACATGGACGGCAGGATTTGTATCTTTTTCCAAGACAATTACCGTATTGATAACACCGTTTGTTAGATTGTCTACCTTAGATAGGCAAGCACCCTCTTTCTCCGGCTCCCTGAGGCTCAAGAGAATTAGTCCCGCTTAAACCTATATTTACTAGGGTCCTTATTGTAATTTATATAACTTGAGGGGGTTTTATATAAAAATAATTTTGATATACTTTCAAAGTACACCTAAAGTATTTAATTATCGTTTTTAGGGTTTTCATAGATGCATATTTTATAAAAGTGAAATTTCTAGTGAGTAGAACCTAGTTTTCATAGTATATGGTATTTTATTGAAATATTGGATTTTTTTGTACTTGGATGGTAGTTTCATGTAATGGTGATCCCTTTGATTTAGAAAACTTGGAATATTTGTATAATATATTTAAAATAAATCTTTTTATTATACTTATATATATTTATATAAAAATAAATTTGATTTATTTTCTAGAAATCTTATTTTTAAAAAAATAGTATTAGAAATTCCATCAGAATTCGAATGCTCCTTGCGGAGGTCTGAATTCTGCTCCACTAGGTCCGAGGACGTGCGATAACCCTCACCATCCCGATCGGGGTCCCCAAAAGTGGGTTGTAGAGGCGCAATTGTAAGGAATTAGATAATACTTTTCTTAAAGAAAACGGTTTTGTAATAGTTTAGGGTATTATAGTGTTACCCGTAATATTCAACATTGCCCAAAATTAAATCGTGATATGTCCAATATGTGTGTTGTGAGAACGTAGGTCATTACCTTGTGAGCTATCTAAAGGTAATACAAGTATTATGTTGATTGTTGTCGAAAATAAATATATGGTGTTTTACCGTAAAACTACGATAAAAGTTGCATAAATGATTCTTTTGAGATGAAACTTGTTTTAATATGTTTGTTAATGTTTGTTAAACATTATATGAGAGTATGGTATTTTATTGTTTAAAAAAATATAATTTTTAAAGAAAAACCGAATCGGAAGTCGGATTAACTCCGCTTCCGTCAGGTTTTAGAAATGAAAGTTTCTAGAATAGAAGATGAGAGGGGGAGAGGGCACTTACTGGCTATTGAGAAAGAAGAGAGGGATGAGAAGACTAGGGAAGCGTTGGGGCATCGTTTCTTCACCGGAATCTCCTTGGATCTTCGCCAGAACTTCACCCTTCGCTAACTCCACTTGCACACTATAAGGACTTGAGAATTTTGTAGAGTTTTTGTACTTGATTTCAGAATGAGGAGTGCTAAAGGATAGGGTTGTATTTATAGGGTAGGATTAGGGTTTAGAGAGTTAAAGAATGCATTAAAATTCGCATTAAAAATTGGATTAAATTGTGTTTTTATTGTTCTCTAAATGAATACAGAGAAAATAAACAATATGAGAGAAGTGGGGTAGGCCAAGGGGTGCTCGGGTGAAGAGATGGGAAGCATTCCCCACGGGGGGCCCGACGGTGCCCGTTTTTCCTACGGTTCCGCTGGTTGGAATCCGGTGGAAAGGGTTGGGTTTGCTGCCATGTGTCCCTATCTCCTCATATACCCTCGTGCACATGTTTGATTATTCTGTAGCTTATAATCTTACGTGTAGTGCACGTGTAAACCCATGGGCTTCTAAAAGATGAAAAGAAAATTAAATAAAAAGATAATGTGGCTGACGGGATTTGAACATAGGTGCTATGTCTCAGCAGTGCAAGGTCTTACCAATGAGCTACAAGTGTTTTTCTTGCTGTTCAGAAACAAAACAGATACTTATAATGTATACAGGATTTGCAAATACCCCAGTTGTACAATAATTTTTAAACAATTTTCTGTACATTGAATTTGGAGTTGTTACAGTCAACCCTCCTTACAAAAATTTGTCCTCAAAATTTACAATTTATTTTAAGGACTGGTTTACAAATAATAAGAGGATCTTGCACGCATCTTATCTTCCTTTTCCCATGTAGATTCTCCTGGTGTGTCTTTTCTCCACACCACTCGAACCAAGTTGACTTCCTTGTTCTAAAGTGACTTCACTTTCCTATCCAGGATCTCAACAGGTTGCTGCTTACAGGATAAATCTGGTTGTACAGTGAGCTCAGAGTGATCAAAAATATGGCTGGGGTCACTCAAATACCTTCTGAGTTAAGATATGTGGAACACATTGTGCACCCCTTCCAATGAAGGTGGAAGTGCCAAGCGATAAGCCACTTCACTGACTCATTCCAGTATGTCGAACGGTCCAATATACCTCGGACTAAGTTTACCCCATCTTCCAAAACGAATCACTCCACGGTTCGGAGATATCTTCAAAAATACATGTTCTCCCAGTTGGAACTCCAAGTGACGGCGTTTTGTATCAGCCCAGTGCTTCTGTCGATCTTGGGCTATGCGCATTCTTTCCCTGATAGTGCGGAACACATCTACAGTTGCCACTATCATCTCAGGTCTAAGGAGTTCTCTATCTTCGATGTCATCCCAACTTAATGGTGATCGACACTTCCTTCTATAGAGCGCTGCAAAGGGTATCATTCCAATGCTTGCTTGGTAGCTGTTATTGTATGAAAAATTTACAAGATGTAGGTGATCTTCCCACGATCCTCCGAAGTCTAGCATACACGCTCTTAGCATATCCTCCAAGATCTGAATAGGTCACTCAGATTGACCATCAGTTTGTGGATGATAAGCTGTGCTGAAGTTTAGATTTGTTCCCAAGCTAGCTTGCAGACTCTGTCAAAATTGCGATCGGAATCTGGTGTCACGATCGGAGACAATGCAAACCGGTACTCCATGTAATCTCACGATTTCCTGTATGAGTTCATGGGTATCAGAGATAGTACATTATGAAGATTTTAAATCTTAATTAGATTCTTACCTCTATGTACTTCTTTGCTAATGTCTCAGTAGATTGGCCAACTTAAAATGGGATGAAGTGTGCCAACTTTGTGAGTCGATCCAAAATAACCCATACCGCATCGTTACCTTTCGTGCTGCGAGAAAGAGCAGTCACGAAATCCATTGTGATGTGTTGCCACTTCCATTCTGGGATAGGTAACGGTTGAAGTAATCCAGCAGTCCTGTGATGTTCAGCCTTTACTTGCTGACACACCAAGCATTTAGCGACGCTTCTGGCTACTTCACGCTTCATTCCATGCCACCAGTTATTTTGAGATCTTTGTATATCTTTGTACCTCCAGGGTGTACTGAGTAGGGAGAGCTGTGAGCTTCTTTCATTAACTCGTCCCGAACAGAACCTTTTGGTACACACAGTCTGCTGCCGTATCTTAAAGATCCTTCTTCATGGATGATGAAGTCTGTTCTAAGTCCACTTTTTACTTGTTCTCTGATCTTTTGCAACTTAGCATCACTTGCTTGAGCTGCTTTGATCTGATTGACAATGGTATATTGAACTTGTAAGTTCATCATACTTGAAGCATTACCTGGCATGACCACTTCAATCTCCATTTGATGCAAGTCTTGTTGAAGCTTTCACTGAGCGGTGAGATGCATTGCTAATGGTTGGCGACTAAGGGCATCGAGTACTACATTCACCTTCTCTGGATGATATTGTAGATTAATGTCAAAGTCCGCCATAAGTTCTAACCATCTTCTCTATCGCATATTCAACTCTTTCTGAGTAAACACATATTTCAGACTTTTGTGATCTGTGTATATGTCCACCCGCTCACTAAGAAGATAATGGCACCAAATCTTGAATGCAAAGATTATGGCTGCCAACTCCAAATCATGCGTCGGATAATTGCGCTCATGAATCTTCAGTTGTCTTGATGCATAAGCTACAACCTTACTGTGCTGATATAGAAAACATCCTAATACTTTACCGGATGCATCATAATACACTATGAAACCTCCAGTTTTGTCCGGTATAACAAGGATAGGCGCTGATGTCAATCGTGACTTGAGTTTTACGAAAGTTCGTTCGCATGCTTCTGACCACACGAATTCTTCACCTTACGTGTAAGCTTGGTCAGGGGTGTTGCAATCTTGGAAAAGCCTTCAATGAATTTTCTGTAATATCCTACTAAACCTAAGAAGTTTCGAATGTTCTTCACTGACTTTGGTGTCGGCCATTCGCTTACGGCTGATACCTTTGCTGGATCTACAGAGATTCTTTTGCCCGATACAATATGTCCGAGAAATCCGACTTGATCTAGCTAAAACTCACACTTGCTGTATTTGGCATAGAGTTGATGCCATCGCAAAGTCTACAGGACAATCCTCAAGTGTTCGACGTGTTTTTTTCCGACTTTTTGAATACACTAGGATGTCGTCGATGAAGATGACAACAAACCTGTCTAGGTACTCTCGTTAAACTTGATTCATCAGGTTCATGAATATTGCTGGTGCGTTGGTCACTCCAAATGGAATCACGAGATATTCGTAATGTCCATAGCGAGTTCTGAAGGCTGTTTTATGAATATCAGCTTCCTTGACCTTCACGTGATGATAACCCGAACGGAGATCTAATTTAGAGAAAACACAAGATCCACTTAGCTGATTGAATAAATTGTCGATGCGCGATAGTGGATACTTGTTCTTTATCGTTACTTCGTTCAAGGCTCTATAATCAATGCACATTCGGTATGAACCTTCCTTCTTCTTCACGAGCAAATCTGGAGATCCTTGACTTGAAGTGCTGGGACGAATCCATCCTTTCTTCAATAATTCGTCCAACTGAGTTTGGATCTCCTTCAAACCTTCAGGACTTAGACGATAAGGTGCTTTGATTACTGGTTGTGCTCCAGATACCAAATCAATGCTGAATTCAAGAGCTCGATCGGGAGGCAAACCTGATATGTCTTCAGGAAATACATCATCGAACTCTCGAACTACCTCTGGCCTTGTCTTCTTCCGCCTGATGCGTAGCAATTGTAGGGCTCCTAGGCACACTAAGGAAGTCTCACAAGGCATCAACCATGCCAATTTCAAATTTTAGAGGTGCCGAGAAACCCTAGACTAGATCGTTAACTAGAATTTTAGGCGAAACTAGCAACTAGTTAACTGCTTAACTAAGTGAACGGAAATACAACCTTTGTAGATCCGGCTCTTCACTTCCTTAGCTCCACGTAGACATCCCTCCGCTGTACAAATCGGATCTTGGACTCTAGTGTCGGCTTCATCGGGGAAATGGGCGGGCTAGGTCATCGACTACGATGCCGAAGATGATCTACGTCGAGGCATCACAAGATCAAGCTCCCACTTCACCAAGTCATGAAACTTGTGAAGAAAACACCCTATACTACTTGGCAAAAGGTAGAGGATGAAGAAATAGGAAGTGGGTTCACTTTAGAATTGGATTTCTCACTCATTTTCACAAGTTGCCATTGATGGAGGCAAGCTTCTTTCTTGAAGAAGAAGAAGAAGAAGAAGATGATGATAATATCATTAGTTATTTTTCAAAAAGAAAAATAATATGATTACTTATCATATCCTAACCATGGTTATGTGTAGAGAATAGACTATGGTTAAGTGGAATGGTTAGGGTTAAGCATGGGACAAAATGGTCACTTAGTCAAAGCTTCATGAAGCTTCAACTACAAACAAAGAAACCCACCATTTTCTCTTTATCATTTTCTTTTGCCAAAATAAACAAAATGAATAATAAATAAATAAATGAATAAGAAAATGAAAACCCTAACCATTACACAACCATGGTTTAATCTTTACACAAACCCTAGTGAGCATGTATCATCAAACATGATACAAACAAATGCACAAAAATATATCATATATACAATGTGCACATCAAGTGAGAAAATCCTTTTTTAAGTGAACCAATACTAGTTAATGCAAAGTAATATATCAGATATATAATTATACATTAAATCATTAAATCAATACTTGATTCAATGATCCGGTCATATCGCATATAACCGACTAGTATCCAATGTATCGACTTATCGAATCAATCCTCGATTCGATAACTAGGTTATATCACATATAACCATTCGATACATTCATCGCGAGAATAGAATACGGTATCATATACACGCATTATTCTCGGTCCCGCACATATCTCATATGCGCTCCTATTTCGTTTCGCTTGAGCCAGGAAACCTCTGTGTAGGACTCTAAAGACTCGTCAATACGCCGGCAGCAGATGATGATCATATCAAACACCCACAAGCCGCAAGCGGTCTGCCAAACATAACGGCCATCCGGGTATTGAGCGATCAGAAGATCGACGAGCAAGCCCGCTCACACTCCTGTGAATCCAACCAGTAACACTTACCGTACAGTCCGGTCTGTTCGTCTGATATGTCGCATATCTCGCCTAGGGGTGGTAAACGTCAGACCCCAATAGCTCGATAAGTCGTGTCGATATGAGGTCTATAACAGTTCGAGAAACTACTGATAACACTTACCAGTAAATCTCAGCAACCCTGGCCAGGGATTTTTGGTTATAGCCAATCGAACACAGCACGACATCAACTCCCTATACCGGGAGAGACGAATCCCCGCCTATCGCTCATTGCCTCCATGTGACTCGGGACTGTACCCAAAAACCACCGTTTTGCACGCCCTCTTGGACGTGGTAAGGTGGAAATCAAAACACAGTGGGAATCACACAAGACTCTATGACGATCTCGGGTCTACAGACTAACCTGTACCAGTGTCACCAGAGAACTGCCATCTAACGTAAGGTATAATACCATCTGGGAGTTCTCGGCGAGTCCGTCCAGTGTACCCAGTTTCCACTGAGCACCCGTATATCATCTCTGATGTTAAACACCAATGGATATGGGATCATCCATCGCCCATCTGTATGGGTCGAGAAGGTATACGCTAGTCTACTCTGGTATATCGATGCCCCATCTCGACATACCCATGACTAGGGACCTTGAAGGATGTACTTATGGACTACCATATCCCCACTAGTATGATCTGCATCATAGTCCAGGTAGTCAAGTACACATCCTAAGGGCTTTACCAACTTGTAACAGGGTGACAATCAGTATACACGTTAAGGTAAAGAGTAACCAGATAGCATACTATCATGTCGAGCAAGAAAGTCCTCCCTATATATGTCCCAGCATCCACTACAATGTACATCCTATTTACAGTAATGGCCTCTAGGGCATACATATAACTAACAATCTCCCACTTGCACTAGGGCCATCTGTAGCAATGGTTGTAGTATCTCATACTCAACCATCCCATAAAAGTCTCTCTCTGGGAATAGGCCTTCGTGAGTGGATCCTCCGTGTTATCTTCTAAGTCTGCTCTCCTAACCTCGATCACCCTGGAGATCAACTATCTCCATGATCAGGTGATACTGCCTTAGAATATGTCTGGATCACTGATGGAACGGACATTCTTTGGCATAAGCCACAACTCCATTGTCATACAATGGGGGAAACTAAGTTCATCTCATGAACTAATATACACCCAGACTTCCTCTTTGGTAGCATCTTAAGTAGCGATGTATCCAGCCTTTATCGTCTAGTATGCCACGGTATCTAGCTTGGAACTCTTCCCACATACCGTCCCTTTTCTGAGGGTAAAGACAATGCCTGTGACTGACATTCAGTCGTCTTTATCAACCTGGAACCCTTCTAGTGATTCTCCCCAGGATCAATTGATACCATCTCACTACAACTAGTGAGTATCCTAACATCCATTTAGATCTATCTCATAGATCCAAAACTCAGGATTTAATAGGTATCAGTTTGATCCTATATGGAGAATCATAGTGATAAGCGGAGATTGATCGAGCGTAGCATAGGAAACTCCTTCCCTATCAAGAGTATGTCATCCACGTACTCTACGAGGATCGCCACTATACTCCCTACTACCTTTTTGTTTATACAAGGTTCATCTACCATTTTGATGATATCAAACTCTTTGACTAACTCATCAAGACAGATGTTCCAACTCCGCGATGCCTGCTTTATCATATAAAACATCTTACACACGTTTCCGCTGCTCCCAATGTCTACGAAGTCTTCTGACTGTGTACTTATAGACGCTCTCTTCTAAAACATCATTTTAGAAAAGCTGTCATGACACCCAACCACCAGATATCGTAGTCATGGTATGTAGCCGTGGCAAGTAGGATCTGGATGGACTTAAGCATAGATCCTTAGAAAAGGTTTTATCGTTATCCACGACTGGTCTATGATGCAAACCTTTAACAAGTCTAGCTTTTGAAAGTCTCAACTTTTCGATGTACACCAAGTAATCTTCTCAAGATATACTTGCTCCTGATGGGGATTTAACCCTTCAGATATAGCAACCAAAGTCCATTCTTTGTTGGTGTATAAGGATTCCATCTCAGATCGATAAGCATCCAGCCATTCTTACAGAGTCTCACTCCTGATGGCCTGCTCGAAACTAGTTGGGTTATCATCTCATGATGCATTCCTCGCTCCCACTGTCATAGAGAAACCGAAGTATCTCTCAGGTGGGTGAGGAACCCTACTAGATCGGCAGAGAGGCTGAGGTTCGTTGGAAACTATTGAATCCTTTGGTTCTATCAAATCATCTGCTGTAGTTTGTATAGCTGGAACGTTTCCAGTTCTACAAAACTGACCTTGCCTCGATCTTGTCCGGATTTTGCTTTTAGACATAGGCCGGACAACCCCAAATCTTAACTAACTTAAGATATGGGCTCTTCCCATACCATATCTTATATGGAGCGGTAGGCACAGATTTGATTCGAACCCTATTCAATAGGTATGCAGCTTCTCAAGCGCATAACTCCCAAAAGGAAATAGGTAACTCAGTAGTACTCATGATAGAGCACACCATATCAAATAGGGTGTATCTGCTCCGCCATGATACACCAACGTGCTGTGGTGTATACGGAGGAGTAATGCTGAGAGAGAATCTCATTCTCCTTTAGAATAGTCCAGGAATTCCATGCACAAGTATTCTCCTCCTTGATCATATCAAAGGACATAATACTTATACCCGTTTTTGGTTCTCTACTTCTAACTTATATTCTGTGAATATCTCAAAAGGTTCGGACTTGTGTTTCAACAGGAACATATGTCTGAATCTAAAGAGAATGTAATGAAGTACAAAGAACCGGTCTTGGCATATGTAGTCAGGGGACCTTACATACATCAACATGTATCAATCCCAAGAGTTCACAAACTCTTTCTCTGTTTCCATTAAACAGAGCTATGGTCATCTTATCTCTGTGACATGACTGGCAAGTTTCACAAGATGGAAATTCAAACTGATTTAAATATGTATCTACATGTAACTTCAGCTAGTCGGGTCGCATTGATATGACCCAGTCTACAATACCTCAAGAAGGATTCGTTCATTTCTGAACTCTTCCTCTTATGTGTGTTCTGTATACTTAAAAACTGTAGTTTGATTTAGAACATCAATGCTTTTAGATAACGTGCCTGAACCGATCAACTTTTGATATAGGAAATGTTCAAAACATTATCCAACAATACAAAATTTTATCATTTCTTTACTTAATAAAGAGACTGATATGATTTTGCATATCAGGTTCGGTATCTAATAACATTCGTTCAGAATCAATGTATTGAAAATACTGGGTTTCAGTGACCAACAGACTTGGCTGCAACACTTGCCCCGTTTTCTGCCTCATGAAACTTATCACCCGTTCTCAGTTCTCTACCTATCTGTAGCCCTATGTAACAGATTACATATCTGGGATCTTGATCCGGTATCATATACCCAGGACGTAAAGGATACTGAGAAACAGTTCTGTGTAATGAACACACCCGAAGGAGATGCATCATCATGCACTTTCTTCGTTTGGGCGGCACGGGAAATCTGGTATTCCTCAATTTCCTACTCTGTCTTATAACAATTATAAGTAGGAGCGGGACCAACGTTCCCCAGCTCAGTATAACAAGCGGGTTCGGTCAATATATCCGTATTGTTATCTTGATTAAGGCGTGGCATGGTCGCTACCTGGAGAGAGAGAAGAAAACACTCAGCGTATGCTCTTGCAAGATCAGATTGGTTATTATTTTATCTAATCAGGATGGCTCCCACTGTTTTTATAAAATCTTCCTTCAAACCCTAAAAGGAAAGACTAGCCGGGATTAATTACACGCTACAAGTTCGCCAATCTTTCAGCCAGGCCAGTGTCGGTACTTTGAGGGAGGTGCCCCGTGCTTTCGCACGGACCTAATTACTGTAAACCTCGTTTTCCCAGAGGCGTAACCCTGTTGACACCTTTCTAGACACCTACTTGATCGGCTAATTGTAATGTGTAAAACTCTCCCAGGAGTAACAATTACTCACAGCGGGTATCGGGATCCAACTATCTCATAGAAGGTATGCAATTTCATTGCAAATTTCAACACTTGAAATTCCCGATAATATTTTGCCCCTAGTGTCCTATGACCTTGACGGAGGTCAACAAACCATAGGCTACTAGTCAAGTTCAACCCGTCATTTCTTGATCGAATTAAACCCACCCGCACGACCCTTGACGGAGGTCAACAAGGCCGCACGACTACCCTAATCCAATCTGCATCATATGCATAAGTAGATAAATACTAGTTAGCTACCGCACACTACGCCTTGACGGAGGCCAACAAACGTAGCACGAATACTAAGTAGGACTTATCTGAAATGGCGGAGGGCTACGACAGGTTTTTCTAAAAAGCTATTGCGTAATGAACTTGATATCGTTGTAGAATCAAATGATTTTAAAAATGGAGTTCTTTTGAGGCTTTTCTAGTTTTGCTAAAGGAGTCACTCCCGGTGAAGGGATCGTCGGTCCTTTCCTCGTCGAATGAGGTGCGGGATATATCATATATATCACTGTGCAAAGAAGAAACTATAGGAGCAATCAAAAGACAAACCGAGTGTGTAGCATCTACCAGTTATTGCTAAAGGAGTCACTCCCGGTAAAGGGATCTCGGTCCTTTCCTCATCGAATAAGGTGCAGGATGTTCTACAAGGAACACCGCGATGCAAAGCAAGAACTGTAGCTACCTGTTTTATTTTGAAATTCGATTCCACAACATCTTAGGTTTCTTTTATTTTCATTAATCACATTAATGAAGTCCCATCATTTAAGCACCTAAACATCACAGATAAATACGACGTACACTTATGCCATCCGCATTCGCCTCGATGTCCCCTCGTGCACCGTTAGGTTAGGTAACTAACGGCAGAGCAGGGCAGGGCTAGCGTGGGTGTAAAACATAAGTAACGTCTATATAATATATCATATATACTAAATACTGTATCTATCACAGAACATCACATGATCACATCACAGATATCGCAGCAGAAGAAACATATGAAATATTGGATATACTAGGACGTCCGTGTTTTTTAATACGAGCCAGTATAAAACATGGATTCCACGGTCGCGATGAATAGCCAAACCCACACCCCAAGACCCCTACGAGAGCGGCAAGCAACCCTACCAATTCTAGGGTTAGGAGACCCGGACTCGACTCCTCGAGTTGGTCTCCCACTGGACCCCAGAACCCGGTTACTTGTGCCCTCCTCCTTGGGTCTATCCTAGTGCGGAAAAGTAAATAATATACAAATGGTGACATCATCCGCAACCTGGAAGTGCCCCAATAAAAGAATATTACATACAAGTTTTTACATGAATGAAAATGAAAAACACTCATCTCACATAAAAACCCCCGGCTATTCAAACGCGACGATCCAATATAACATATCCAGCAACACATAACATCACATGTCATCAACGTAAGTAAGTATGCATACACCGATTGTCGTCGACGTATAGCAACGACAATCGGAAATACCACTACATACTACACTTACGGTCACAGAAAAGAAAGTGTAAAACTACAACAGTTGGAATCCGCAACCTCCTTAGACATCGCATGCCTAAACCAATGAATTCCTTAGACATCACATGCCTAATAATTATAAACCCCGCATTTTAGTTTCATTATTGAAACATTTTTCAATATCAATTCGGGCAATTCAACAGGATTCCCGACATATTGATCGAATGCTCGTCGCAAACTTTAGTAGACGGCCGCACCCCTGATACCGTCGACGAAGTGCACCAAGGCGGAACACCGCTGCCGCGAGCACCCTCACGGATACTTTCGGCGATGGGGTTCTCCTACAGTCACTCGGTCGGGGCTATGGGGTGTAGCTGTCTATTAAGTTTAGCCGGCGAGTATCCGCGTACGCTACGTGATTGCGACGGACTTTTGATCACATCAAAATTCCGTGGCAACCGATCAAGTGAGACTAAACCCCTAGATTTATAACATTCATTCAGTTATCTCATAACAACTTGTGAATTCCAATTATTGTATCACATTCCAGATAAATAGAAAATGTTAAACTTTCCGATCGAACATTCAAACACCCAAGTTTTCCCGAAACAGATCAACACATGAAATAAGTTTAAAAACATCCAGTTCATGCCTCAGTACCAACGGTCCAGCCGTAGAAGGGTCAAGCCAACGCCTCACATGTGGCATGCCGTACAGCCCCAAACCCTAAGGTTCAAAGGGCAGTTCAAGACGGTCACATAATCGAGTTAAGGTTTGTTGTCTTCTAGAGGGACCATCGAGTTACTTGCACTACTTAGAACGTGATTAAACTACAGAAATATCCAACAATTGGAAATTTCCCGGCAGGGGAAAAAGTGGGTATTTACATCCGGTCGAACATTTTAACATATTCAAAAATTATCCGGAAAGCACATAGACAAAGTTTGAAATTTCCGATCGAATCATTGAAGTCCCAAAACACCCCAGAAAACTCAACTCTTGAGTGCAAATTAAAAATTCCCAGAAAACTCAGCACCTGAAAACATGAATTACTGTGCAAACTTTGGAGGCTAATCCCATCAAGTGGCCGCGGAACCGCCGCAGAAGCCATGCTTCTGCCGCGGTTCCGCCGCACTTTAGAGGCATCATTAAGTAATTTTTGCACCGTAATTCTTAGAATTCCCTGCTGAATTTTTTAAGAATTTTTAATCTTGAAAAAACCCAGATTTTGAAAAATGTCCAGAGAGCATGTTTGTGTTAGGGTTTCGGTTCGATCGGACTTCTAACTCCGTCTACACATCGCCTAAGGCTCTAGCTAGGCTCTGATACCACTGTAGGGCTCCTAGACACACTAAGAAGTCTCACAAGGCATCAACCATGCCAATTTCAAATTTTAGAGGTGCCGAGAAACCCTAGACTAGATCGTTAACTAGAATTTTAGGCGAAACTAGCAACTAGTTAACTGCTTAACTAAGTGAATGGAAATACAACCTTTGTAGATCCAGCTCTCCACTTCCTTAGCTCCACGTAGACATCCCTCCACTGTACAAATCGGATCTTGGACTCTAGTGTCGGCTTCATCGGAGAAATGGGCGGGCTAGGTCATCGACTACGATGCCGAAGATGATTTACGTTGAGGCATCACAAGATCAAGCTCCCACTTCACCAAGTCATGAAACTTGTGAAGAAAACACCCTATACTACTTGGCAAGAGGTAGAGGATGAAGAAATAGGAAGTGGGTTCACTTTAGAATTGGATTTCTCACTCATTTTCACAAGTTGCCATTGATGGAGGCAAGCTTCTTTCTTGAAGAAGAAGAAGAAGAAGAAGATGATAATATCATTAGTTATTTTTCAAAAAGAAAAATAATATGATTACTTATCATATCCTAACCATGGTTATGTGTAGAGAATATGTAGGGTTCCTAGGCACTCTAGTGAAGTCTCACAAGTGATCAAACATGCTAATTTCTAAAAATTACGGTGCCGAGAAAACCTAGAACGGATCGTTAACTAGATATTTAGGCAAAGCAAGCATGTAAACGGAAATATAGAAATAGGGAAGGGGCTACAACCTTTGTAGATCCGGTCCACCACTTCGTAAGCTCCGCGATGATCTCCCTCCGCTATCCAAATCGAACCCATGACTCTAGCATCGTCATCATCGAAGAATGGGCGGGCTTGATCGTCGGTTCGATGCCGAAGATGATCTATGTCGAGGCATCGCAAGAACAAGCTCCAACTTCACCAAGTCGGGAAAACTTGTGAAGGAAACACCCTATACTACTTGGCAAGAGGTAGAGGATGAAGAAATAGGAGTTGGGTTGACTTTAGATTTGGATTTCACATACTTTTTCATCAATCACCATTGATGTAGCAAGCTTTTTTCATGGAGGAAGAAGATGAAGAAGAAGAAGATGATACGATAACCTTATTAAAAAGAAAAGAAAATATAATACTTATCATATCATTAACCTTAGTTAGGTGTAGAGAATTGACAAAGGTTAATTTGAAGAGTTAGGGTTAAGAAAGAAGACAAAATGGTTACTTAGTCAAAGTTTCAAGAAACTTCAACTACAAACAAAATAAGCCACCATTTCATTTTCTTTATCATTTTCTTTTTCCAAAATAAATAAATAAATAAATAAGAAAAAGAAAACCCTAATCTTAATCTTAACCATGGTCTAATTCTTTACACTAACCCTTGCTTGCATGTATCATCAAACATGATACAATCATGTGCACAAAATATATCACATATGCAATGTGCACAAACTAAGTGAGTAAATCCATTTAAAGTGAACCAATACTAGTTAATGCAAAGTAATATATCAAATATATAATTATACATTAAATCATTAAATCAACACTTGATTCAATGATCCGGTCATGTCGCATATAACCGGCTAGTATCCAATGTATCGGCTTATCGAATCAATCCTTGATTCGATAACTAGGTTATATCGCATATAACCAATCGATACATTCGTCGCGAGAATGAAATACGGTATCACATACACGAATTATTCTCGGTCCCGCACATATCTCATATGCGCTCCTATTTCGTTTCGCTTGAGCTAGGAAACCTCTGTGTAGGACTCTAAAGACTCGTCAATACGCCGGTAGCAGATGATGATCATATCAAACATCCGCAAGCCGCAAGCGGTCTGCTAAACGTAACGGCCACCCGGGTATTGAGCGATCAGAAGATCGACGAGCAAGCCCGCTCACACTCCTGCGAATCCAACCAGTAACATTTACCGTACGGTCCGGTCTGTTCGTCTGATATGTCGCATATCTCGCCTAAGGGTGGTAAACGTCAGACCCCAATAGCTCGATAAGTCATGCCGACGTAGGGTCCATAACATTCGTGAAACTACTGATAACACTTACCAGTATATCACTGCAACCCTGGCCAGGGATTTCCTGTTATGGCCAGTCGAGCATAGCACAACATCAACCCCCAATACCGGGAGAGACGAATCCCCTCCTATCGCTCATTGCCTCCATGTGAATCGGGACTGTACCCAAAAACCACCTGTTTGCACAACTCAGTAGAGCCGTGGTAGGGTGGAAATCAAAGCACAGTGGGAGACACACAAGACTCTATGACGATCTCGGGTCAACAGACTAAGCTGTACCAGTGTCACCAGAGAACTGCCATCTGACGTGAGGTATAATACCATCTGGGAGTTCTCGGCGAGTCCGTTCAGTGTACCCAGTCTCTACTGAGCACCCGCATACCATCTTCGATGTCAAACACCAATGGATATGGGATCATCCATCGCCCATCGCATGGGTCGAGAAGATATGCGCTAGTCTACTCTGGAATATCGATGCCCCGTCTCGATATTCCCTCGACTAGGAACATTTCAAGGATGTACTCATGGACTACCCAGGCCCCACTAGTATGATCTGCATCATAGTCCTGGAAGTCGAGTACACATCCTAAGGGCTTTATCAACATGTAATCAGAGAGACAGAAAGTATACATGTTAAGATAAAGAGCAACCAGATAGCGTACTATCATGTCGAGCAAGAAAGTCCTTCCTATATATGTCCCAGCATCCATTACAATATACATCCAATGTACAGTAATGGCCTCTAGGGCATACATATAACTAACAATCTCCCACTTGCACTAGGGCCATCTGTAGCAGTGGTTGCAGTATCACATACTCAACCATCGCATAAAAGTCTCTCTTTGGGAAAAGGCCTTCGTGAGTGGATCCGCCGTGTTGTCCTCTGAGTCTACTCTCCTAACCTCGATCACCCTGGAGATCAACTATCTCCTTGATCAGGTGATGCTGCCTCAGAATATGTTTGGGTCACTGATGGGACCAGGGTTCCTGGGCCAAAGCCACAATTCCGTTGTCATACAATGGAAGGAAACTAGTTCATCTTATGAACCAATATACACCCAAACTGCCTCTTTGGTAGTATCATTAATAGCGATGTTACCAGCCTTTATCGTCTAGATTGCCACGGTATCGAGCTTGGAACTCTTCCAACATACCGTCCCTTTACTGAGGGTAAAGACAGTGCCTGTGACTGACATTCAGTCGTCTTTATCACCCTGGAACACTTCCAGTGATTCTCCTCAGGATCGATTGATACCATCTCACTACATCTAGTGAGAATCCTAACATCCAATTAAATCTATCTCATAGATGAAAACTCAGAATTTAGGAGGTATCACTTTGATCCTAGTTGGGGAATCCTAGTGATAATAGGAGATTGACCGATCGTAGTATAGGAAACTCTTTTCCTATCAAGAGTATGTTGTCTCCGTACAATACGAAGATGACCACCTTACTCTCTACTACCCTTTTGTAAATACAAGATTCGTCTACCATTTTGATGAAGTCAAACACTTTGACTATCACATCAAAACGGACGTTCCAACTCCGCGATGCCTGCTTCATTATGTAAAGCATCTTGCACACGTTTCCGCTGCTCCCACTGTTTACGAAGACCTCTGGCTGTGTTCTTATAGACGTTCTTTTCTAAATCAGTATTAGAAAAGCAGTCATGGCACCCAACCGCCAGATATCGTAGTCATGGTATGTAGCCGTGGTAAGTAGGATCTGGATAGACTTAAGCATAGCTACTGGAAAAAGGTTCCATCATTATCCACGCCTGGTCGATGACGAAAACCTTTAACAAGTCTAGCTTTGAAAGTCTCAACCTTTCCATCTATACCAAGTAATCTTCTCAAGATATACTTGCTCCTGATGGGGATTTAACCCTTCAGATATAGCAGCTAAAGTCCATACTTTGCTGGTGTACATGGATTCCATCTCAGATCGCTAAGCATCCAGCCATTCTTACAGAGTCCCTGCTCTCGATGGCCTGCTCGAAACTAGTTGGGTCATGATCTCATGATGCAATCCTTGCTCCCACTGTCATCGAGAAACCGAGGTATCTCTCAGGCGGATGAGGAATCCTACTAGATCGGCGGAGAGGCTGAGGTTCGTTGGAATCTACTGAATCCCTTGGTTCTATCAAATCATCTGCTGTAGTTTGTATAGCTGGAACCTTTCCAGTTCTACATAACAGACCTTGCCTTGAGCTTGTCCGGATTTTGCTTTTAGACATAGCCCGGATAACCCCAAATCTTAACCAACTTAAGATATGGGCTCTTCCTTTCCATATCATATATGAAGCGGTAGGCACTGATTTGATTCGAACCCAATTCAATAGGTATGCAGCTTCTCAAGGGCATAACACCCCAAAAGGAAATAGGTCACTCAGTAATACTCATCATAGAGCACACCATATCATATAGGGTGTGATTGCTCCGCCCTGATACACCATTGTGCTGTGGTGTAATCAGAGGAGTAGTACGGAGAGAGAATCTCATTCTCCTTTAGAATGGTCTAGGAATGCCATGCACAAGTATTCTCCTCCCTGATCTTATCATAGGACATAATACTTATACCCGGTTATTGGTTCTCTACTTCTAATTTATATTCTGTGAATGTCTCAAAAGGTTCGGACTTATGTTTCAACAAGAACATATGACTGAATCTTAAGAGATTATCAGAGAATATAATGAAGTATAAAGAACCAGTCCTGGCATGTGTAGACAGGAGACTTTACATACATCATCATGTATCAGTCCCAAGAGTTTACTAACTCTTTCTCTGTTTCTAGTAAACGGAGCTATGGTCATCTAATCTTTGTGACATGACTGGCAAGTTTCATAAGATGTAAATTCAAACTGATTTAAATATGCATCTAAAATGTAACTTCAGCCAGTCGGGTCGCATTGATATGACCTAGTCTGCAATGCCTCAAGAATGATTCGTTCATTTCTGAACTCTTCCTCTTGTGTGTGTTCTGTATACGAGGAACTGTAGTTTGATTTAGAACGTCAATGCTTTTAGATAACGTGCCTGAACCGATCAACTTTTGATATAGGAAATGTTCAAAACATTATCCATCAATACAAAATTATATCCTTTCTTTAGAAATAAAGAGACTGATATGATTTTTTATATCAGGTTCGGTATCTAATAGCATTTGTTCAGAATCAATGTATTCGTAATACAGGGTGACAGTGACCAACAGACTTGGCTGCAACACTTGCCCCGTTTTCTGTCTCATGAAACTTATCACCCGTTCTCAGTTTTTCTACCTTTTTGTAGCCCTATGTAACAGATTACATATCTGGGATCCTGATCCGGTATCATATACCCTGGATGCAGAGGATACTGAGAAACAATTCTTTGTAATGAACACACCCGAAGGAGATGCATCATATGCACTTTCTTCGTTTGGGCGGCATAGGAATTCTGGTATTCCCCAATTTCCTGCTCTGTCTTATAACAATTATAAGTTGGAGCGGGACCAACGTTCCCCAGCTCAGTATAACAAGCGGGTTCGGTCAATAATCCGTTTTATTATCTTGATTAAGGCGTGATATGGTCGCTACCAGGAGAGAGAGAGAAGAAAACACTCTGCGTGCGCTCTTGCAAGATCAGATTGGTTATATATTTTATCTAATCAGGATGGCTCCCACTGTTTTTATCAAATCTTCCTTCAAACCTTAAAAGGAAAGACTAGCCGGGATTAATTACACTCTACAAGTTCGCCAATCTTTCAGCCAGGCCAGTGTCGGTACTTTGAGGGAGGTTCCCCGTGCTTTCGCACGGACCTAATTACTGTAAATCTCGTTTTCCCAGAGGCGTAACCCCGTTGACACCTTTCTAGACACCTACTTGATCGGCTAATTGCAAAGTGCAAAACTCTCCCAGGAGTAACAATTACTCGCAGTGGGTATCGGGATCCAACTATCACATAGAAGGTATGCAATCTCATTGCAAGTTTCAACACTTGAAACTCCCGATAATGGTTTTTACCCCTAGCACTTATGACCTTAACTATGGTCAAAAAATCATAAGTACTAGTCAAGTTCTACCCGTCATTTCGTGATTAATTAGACCCACCCACATGACCCTTAACTAAGGTCAACAAAGTCACGCGACTGTCCTAACTAATCGCATCATATGCGGTGTAGGAAGACATCACTTAACTACCGTACACTGTGCCTTGACTATGGTCAACAAACACAGCACGAATACTAAGTACTCTACTTCCTAAAATGATGGAGGGTTGCGGCTGGTTTTTGTGAAAACCTTTAACGCTTTGAACTTGATCTCGTTGCGGAATCAAATGGTTTTTAAATGGAATGTTTTTGAGGCTTTTCTAGTTTTGCTAAAGGGGTCACTCCCGGTGAAAGGATCGTCGGCCCTTTCCTCGTCGAATGAGGTGCGGGATATATCATATATATCACTGTGCAAAGCGGAAACTATAGAAGCGATCAAAGACAAACCGAGGGTTGTAGCATCTGCCAGTTATTGCTAAAGGAGTCACTCCCGGTGAAGGGATCTCGGTCCTTTCCTCATCGAATAAGGTGCAGGATGTTCTATAATGAACACCGCGATGCAAAGCAAGAACTGTAGCTACCTGTTTTATTTTGAAATTCGATTCCACAACATCAATAAGGTTTATTTTCTTTCATTAATCTCATTAATGAATATCCCATCATTTAAGTCCACCTAACCATCACAGATAAATATAACGTACGCTTATGCCATCCGCATTCGCCTCGATGTCCCGTCTGCACCGTTAGGTTAGGTAACTAACGCCAGAGCGAGGCAGGGCTAGCGCGGGTGTAAAACATAAGCAACGTCTATATAATATATCATATATACTATATATAATATCTGCCACAGAACATCGCATGATCTCAGATAAAACACAGCAGAAGAAACATATGAAATATTGGATATACTAGGACGTCCGTGTTTTCAATACGAGCCAGTATAAAACACGGATTCCACGGTCGTGATGAATAGCTAATTCCACACCCCTAGACCCCTACGAGAGCGACAAGCAACCCTACCAATTCTAGGGTTAGGAGACCCGGACTCGACTCCTCGAGATGGTCTCCCACTGGACCCCAGAACCCGGTTACTTGTGCTCCCCTCCTTGGGTCTATCCTAGTGCAGAAAAGTAAATAATATACAAATGGTGACAACATCCGCAACCTGGAAGTGCCCTAATAAAAGAATATTACATACAGATTTATTTACATGAATGAAAATGAAAAACACTCATCTCACATAAAACCCCCCGGCTATTCAAACACGACGATCCAATATAACATATCCAGCAACACATAACATCACATGTCATCAACGTAAGTAAATATGCGCATCCCAATTGTCGTTGACATATAGCAACGAAACCGGCGATATCACATATTACACTTACGGTCACAGAAAAGAAAGTGTAAAACTACAACAGTTGGAATCCACAATCTCTTTAGACATCACATGCCTAATCAAATGAATTACTTAGACATCGCATGCCCAACAATTATAAACCCCGCATTTTAGTCTCAAAATCGAAAACACTTTTCAATATTAAGTCGGGTAATTCAACAAGATTCCCGACATCCTGATCGAATGCTCGTCGCAAACTTTAGTAGGCGGCCGCACCCCCGATACCGTCGACGAAGTGCACCAAGGCGGAACACCGCCACCGCGAGCACCCGAACGGATGCTTTCGGCGACGGGGTTCTCCTACAGTCACTTGGTCGGGGCTATGGAGTGAGGCTGTCTATTAAGTTTACCCGGCGAGTATCCGCGTACGCTACGTGATTGCGACGGACTTTTGATCACATCAAAATTCCGTGGCAACCGATCAAGTGAGACTAAACTGCTATGTTTATAATATTCATTCCGTTATCTCATAACAATTTGTGAATTCCAATTATTGTATCACATTCCGGATAAATAGAAAATGCTAAACTTTTCGATCGAGCAATCGAACACCCAAGTTTTCCCGATATAGCTCAACACATGAAATAAGTCTAACAGCATTCAGTTCGTGCCTCAGTAGCAACGGTCCAGCCGTAGAAGGGTCAAGCCAACGCCTCACATGTGGCACGCCGTACTGCCCCAAACCCGAAGGTTCAAAGGGCAGTTCAAGACGGTGACATAATCGAGTTAAGGTTTGTTGTCTTCTAGAGGGTCCATCGCGATACTTGCACTACTTAGAACGTCGTTAAACTACGGAAAAATCCAACAATTGGAAATTTCCCGGCAGGGGAAAAAGTGGGTATTTATATCCGGTCGAACTTTTTAACATATTTTAAGATTTATCCGGAAAGCCACACAGACAAAATTTGATAATCCGATCGAACTCATGAAAACCCAAAACAACCCCTGAAAACTCAACTGTATAATAAATATTAAAATATCCCAGGAAAATCAGCACAGCAAAAGAGGAATTACTGTACAAAACTAGATGCGAAATACGACAAAACTGCCGCGTTTCCGCCGCACGAGCCAGGCTCGTGCCGCGGAAACGCGGCTCAATGATGGAATCAGGAACATAAATTTTGCAGTACTCCTTAAAATTTCCTGCTGATTTCACTGAATATTTTTAATATGGAAAAATGCACTGTTTTGAAAAAAGTACAGAGAGCAAGTTTAGTTTGGGGTTCCGGGTTCGTTCGGACTTCTAATTCCGTCTGGACTTCGCCTAAGGGTCTAGCCAGGCTCTGATACCACTGTAGGGTTCCTAGGCACTCTAGTGAAGTCTCACAAGTGATCAAACACGCTAATTTCTAAAAATTACGGTGCCGAGAAAACCTAGAACGGATCGTTAACTAGATATTTAGGCAAAGCAAGCATGTAAACGGAAATATAGAAATAGGGAAGGGGCTACAACCTTTGTAGATCCGGTCCACCACTTCGTAAGCTCCGCGATGATCTCCCTCCGCTGTCCAAATCGAACCCATGACTCTAGCATCGTCATCATCGAAGAATGGGCGGGCTTGATCGTCGGTTCGATGCCGAAGATGATCTACGTCGAGGCATCGCAAGAACAAGCTCCAACTTCACCAAGTCGGGAAAACTTGTGAAGGAAACACCCTATACTACTTGGCAAGAGGTAGAGGATGAAGAAATAGGAGTTGGGTTGACTTTAGATTTGGATTTCACATACTTTTTCATCAATCACCATTGATGTAGCAAGCTTTTTTCATGGAGGAAGAAGATGAAGAAGAAGAAGATGATATGATAACCTTATTAAAAAGAAAAGAAAATATAATACTTATCATATCATTAACCTTAGTTAGGTGTAGAGAATTGACCAAGGTTAATTTGAAGAGTTAGGGTTAAGAAAGAAGACAAAATGGTTACTTAGTCAAAGTTTCAAGAAACTTCAACTACAAACAAAATAAGCCACCATTTCATTTTCTTTATCATTTTATTTTTCCAAAATAAATAAATAAATAAATAAGAAAAAGAAAACCCTAATCTTAATCTTAACCATGGTCTAATTCTTTACACTAACCCTTGCTTGCATGTATCATCAAACATGATACAATCATGTGCACAAAATATATCACATATGCAATGTGCACAAACTAAGTGAGCAAATCCATTTCAAGTGAACCAATACTAGTTAATGCAAAGTAATATATCAAATATATAATTATACATTAAATCATTAAATCAACACTTGATTCAATGATCTGGTCATGTCGTATATAACCGGCTAGTATCCAATGTATCGGCTTATCGAATCAATCCTTGATTCGATAACTAGGTTATATCGCATATAACCAATCGATACATTCATCGCGAGAATGAAATACGGTATCACATACACGAATTATTCTCGGTCCCACACATATCTCATATGCGCTCCTATTTCGTTTCGCTTGAGCTAGGAAACCTCTGTGTAGGACTCTAAAGACTCGTCAATACGCCGGTAGCAGATGATGATCATATCAAACATCCGCAAGCCGCAAGCGGTCTGCTAAACGTAACGGCCACCCGGGTATTGAGCGATCAGAAGATCGACGAGCAAGCCCGCTCACACTCCTGCGAATCCAACCAGTAACACTTACCGTACGGTCCGGTCTGTTCTTCTGATATGTCGCATATCTCGCCTAGGGGTGGTAAACGTCAGACCCCAATAGCTCGATAAGTCATGCCGACGTAGGGTCCATAACATTCGTGAAACTACTGATAACACTTACCAGTATATCACTGCAACCCTGGCCAGGGATTTCCTGTTATGGCCAGTCGAGCATAGCACAACATCAACCCCCAATACCGGGAGAGACGAATCCCCTCCTATCGCTCATTGCCTCCATGTGAATCGGGACTGTACCCAAAAACCACCAGTTTGCACAACTCAGTAGAGCCGTGGTAGGGTGGAAATCAAAGCACAGTGGGAGACACACAAGACTCTATGACGATCTCGGGTCAACAGACTAAGCTGTACCAGTGTCACCAGAGAACTGCCATCTGACGTGAGGTATAATACCATCTGGGAGTTCTCGGCGAGTCCGTTCAGTGTACCCAGTCTCTACTGAGCACCCGCATACCATCTTCGATGTCAAACACCAATGGATATGGGATCATCCATCGCCCATCGCATGGGTCGAGAAGATATGCGCTAGTCTACTCTGGAATATCGATGCCCCGTCTCGATATTCCCTCGACTAGGAACATTTCAAGGATGTACTCATGGACTACCCAGGCCCCACTAGTATGATCTGCATCATAGTCCTGGAAGTCAAGTACACATCCTAAGGGCTTTATCAATATGTAATCAGAGAGACAGAAAGTATACATGTTAAGATAAAGAGCAACCAGATAGCGTACTATCATGTCGAGCAAGAAAGTCCTTCCTATATATGTCCCAGCATCCACTACAATATACATCCAATGTACAGTAATGGCCTCTAGGGCATACATATAACTAACAGAATAGACTATGGTTAAGTGGAATGGTTAGGGTTAAGCATGAGACAAAATGGTCACTTAGTCAAAGCTTCATGAAGCTTCAACTACAAACAAAGAAACCCACCATTTTCTCTTTATCATTTTCTTTTGCCAAAATGAACAAAATGAATAATAAATAAATAAATGAATAAGAAAATGAAAACCCTAACCATTACACAACCATGGTTTAATCTTTACACAAACCCTAGTGAGCATGTATCATCAAACATGATACAAACAAATGCACAAAAATATTTCATATATACAATGTGCACATCAAGTGAGAAAATCCTTTTTTAAGTGAATCAATACTAGTTAATGCAAAGTAATATATCAGATATATAATTATACATTAAATCATTAAATCAACACTTGATTCAATGATCCGGTCATATCGCATATAACCGACTAGTATCCAATGTATCGACTTATCGAATCAATCCTCGATTCGATAACTAGGTTATATCACATACAACCATTCGATACATTCATCGCGAGAATAGAATACGGTATCATATACAGGCATTATTCTCGGTCCTGCACATATCTCATATGCACTCCTATTTCGTTTCGCTTGAGCCAGGAAACCTCTGTGTAGGACTCTAAAGTCTCGTCAATACGCCGGTAGCAGATGATGATCATATCAAACACCCACAAGCTGCAAGCGGTCTGCCAAACGTAATGGCCACCCGGGTATTGAGCGATCAGAAGATCGACGAGCAAGCCCGCTCACACTCCTGTGAATCCAACCAGTAACACTTACCGTACAGTCCGGTCTGTTCGTCTGATATGTTGCATATCTCGCCTAGGGGTGGTAAACGTCAGACCCCAATAGCTCGATAAGTCGTGCCGATATGAGGTCTATAACAGTTCGAGAAACTACTGATAACACTTACCAGTAAATCTCAGCAACCCTGGTTAGGGATTTCCAGTTATAGCCAATCGAACACAGCACGACATCAACTCCCTATACCGGGAGAGACGAATCCCCTCTTATCGCTCATTGCCTCCATGTGACTCGGGACTGTACCCAAAAACCACCGTTTTGCATGCCCTCTTGGACATGGTAAGGTGGAAATCAAAACACAGTGGGAATCACACAAGACTCTATGACGATCTCGGGTCTACAGACTAACCTGTACCAGTGTCACCAGAGAATTGCCATCTGACGTAAGGTATAGTACCATCTGGGAGTTCTCGGCGAGTCCGTCCAGTGTACCCAGTCTCCACTGAGCACCCGTATATCATCTCTGATGTCAAACACCAATGGATATGGAATCATCCATCGCCCATCTGTATGGGTCAAGAAGGTATACGCTAGTCTACTCTGGTATATCGATGCCCCGTCTCGATATTCCCACGACTAGGGATCTTGAAGGATGTACTTATGGACTACCATGTCCCCACTGATCTGCATCATAGTCCAGGTAGTCAAGTACACATCCTAAAGGCTTTACCAACATGTAACAGGGAGACAATCAGTATACACGTTAAGGTAAAGAGTAACCAGATAGCATACTATCATGTCGAGCAAGAAAGTCTTCCCTATATATGTCCCAGCATCCACTACAATGTACATCCTATGTACAGTAATGGCCTCTAGGGCATACATATAAATAACAGCAATCACTGCCTTCTTCAGTTTTTCCTTGTAAGTGCTTGGCTCCAGGGTACAATCTCCACTTTTGAAATAAAAGACCGGATGGTCTGGAATCTTGTACACTACCCTCCTTTGATGACAGTCGATGGTAGCGTAGAAGGTTCTTAGCCAATTCATACCCAGAACCACATCGAAGTTCGGTATGTACAGCACCTTGAAGTTATCATAGAATTCTCTACTGCCGACTACCACTGGATACAGGTTGTATCCCATTGTTGCCTTTAAAACGCCATTCCCTGAACTGACATTCCAGCTGGATACAAGAGGTTTTACTGGAATCGCATGAGTTCGGACGAACCGTTGCGACATAAAGCAATGAGATGCTCTAGTATCGAAAAGTGCGAGTGCAGGAAGTGAGGGTACTAAGATTGTACCTAAGGTATGTGGGATATGTTTTAGGTATAATGAAAAGATATATAGGTATGTGTATGGATTGAAAGAGAGTTTGAAAGGAAAGTGTTACCAGTGATGACTTGGCCAGTGGCTTCAGCTTCTTCCACTGTCATTGTGAAAGCCTGTCGCCTTGGTACATTCCTCCTTGCAGGAGGAATATTCCTCTGTCCGTTCCTCTGTCCTTGAGGTGGGTTCCGTTGAGCTTGATGAAACTAACGAGGAGGAGGTGCGGTCGGTCCACGAGGTGGTGGAGCAGGGAGAGCGAGTCTTGGAGCAGGCCCCTGAATGGCTGGGCGCTGCTGGTAGGTGATTGCTTGTCTGGATGCATTTGGGTTATGTCTACGAGGACAATACCTAATGTCATGAGTAGCTGAGCCGCAGACTAAGCAAAGAAGATTCGCA
Organism: Agapanthus africanus; assembly: GCA_030015575.1. Classification (NCBI taxonomy): domain Eukaryota; kingdom Viridiplantae; phylum Streptophyta; class Magnoliopsida; order Asparagales; family Amaryllidaceae; genus Agapanthus; species Agapanthus africanus. The sequence goes on along the minus strand of JASDDO010000014.1, from coordinate 190,075,568 downwards.
CGTCGGCAGTCCTTTGCCAAATGTCTATCTCTCCTGCGGTAGGTACAAAAGGCTGGGTTGGGCCAGTTGTTCGGTACTCTTGTTCTCCTGGGCATAAATTGTGTCCTTGAAGAGGCTCCTCCTGCCATCTAGTTGGCAGGGCACTTCACTCTGGCAGATTGGGGTCTTCCCGTCATCTTTACCACTGCCTCATATCGACGGGCAGCTTTCAGAGCCAGTTCGTGGGTCGGGAAATCCCCTGTAGCTAACGCAGCTTGGATCTCCAGGTCTAACCCTTGCTGAAATCGTCGGGCTATGATCTCATCCGTCGTATCAAGTGTGCCGTAAATCTGTTAAGGTATTGTGTTAGCTGTGTAGTATGTGATATTTGAAAATCGAAATATTGAGACATATCTTACCGACTGAGCATGGTTAACTCAGTATCATACTCATCCACAGATTTGGTCTACATCGAACCCTGTTGTAGGTGGATGAACTGTTATTCCATGTCAAATTTGGCAGTCTCAGGAAAGTATTTCGCGTCGAACATATCGTGAAAAGTCTTCCATTCGATAGATTAGGCAAGACGGCTTTCTTCCACCTTCTACTAGACTCGGGCATTGTTAGTGAGCTGCAGCTTCGCAACTCGTACCCAAGTGACCTCTGGCACTTGTGCTGCTTCCAGGTCATCCTCAATGCTCTAAGCCCATTCCTCAGCTTCCAGATGGCTTTCTTTTCCTGAAAACTGTTTTGGATGCAATGCCCAGAATTGCTTTACTCCGGGCGCTTCCGCTTCTGAACGGTTCATCAAAATAGCAGTCTGTTGCTGCTGTCCCTCCAGGAGGTTGCGGATTGCCTCAAGTAGTATCGTCTGCTCATTGATCGGAGCAGCAACGGTAGGCGTAAGCGGTAGAGGTAGAGGTGTGTTGTTGACATTGATGCTAGTATTGTTTGGGGAATCCATAACCTTGAAAGAAAAATAGGGTTAATATAGATTCAAACAATAAGATTCAAGGAATATGTAATGTAAAGAATATTTCCAGTTGGTGTTTCTTATGTTATATTGCTTAGGACTTCATGCAGAATTGACCTGCATGTCCATGCAGAACAGACCTGCATGGGCCGCCAAAAAAACCTATCATGCCCCGCTTCCCGGTGTATGGGCAAAGGGACGCGGCGATGCCCGTTACGTATTTACTCAAAAGTAAACATGCTAAGTGTATCTAAGCAATATAAAGTAATTGTACACAAGAAAATGACAATAGATATAATTGAACAACAACTTTATTTATTTAACATTCTTATTACAATACAACTGAAATGTAAATATATGAGTAGAAAGCAATGCCTAAACAATGGCATAACTGAAATGGAAATAGTATGTACAAGTATTTAAAGCTCTGGGTCGAATGCTAACAGCTCCAAGTCCTCAGTACTGGGCTCGATCTCCAGTAAGTCCGATCCACCTGACAACATTCCAAAGAAAGAAGAGAAGGAATGCTGTCAGCGAACAATCGCTCGGTAAGTTCCAAAGATTAGTAGAGATAGAATAGACAGAAGGAGAAAGTGACTATAATGTTTTATTATAATGTTAACACAGTTGTTTGTAGCTTGGTACAGAAAATGCCAGTGCATACGAGAGGAGTCCCACTATTTTGGAGACTAAGGTATACGGAGCATAAGGAACCGTTCAGCCACGGTACAACGGCAATTGATATCCAGGTTAGGTGTATTATGATTATAGTCTCGTACCACTTTTAACCCCTTCCAAACCAATCTACCCCCATAAAAACCCTGCGATGTCTTTTGTATTGATTGTATTATTTTGTTATATAGATGGATGACTTGCCGAAACCATGATATCAGATAAATGGAACAGATATAATGGATAGACGTGTACACGGAGTATATCCATGGTTAAGTTCAGTCAATATAGATTGATATAGATTGAATAGAAGAATTCATATTGAATTGTAGTTTTATACTTGAATCATATTCAAGTCAGATTGATTAGATTGAGACTCGGTCTGAGTCAGACGCTTTGAAAGAAATTGAAGTCCTGAATTAGTTTTGATGTTATCGGTAACTGCTGCACATGGACGGCAGGATTTGTGTATTTTTCCAAGACAATTACCGTATTGATAACACCGTTTGTTAGATTGTCTAACTTAGATAGGCAAGCACCCACTTTCTTCGGCTTCCCGAGGCTCAAGAGAATTGGTCCCACTTAAACCTATATTTACTAGGGTTCTTATTGTAATTTATATAACTTGAGGGAGTTTTCTGTAAAAATAATTTTGATATACTTTTAAAATACACCTCAAGTATTTAATTATCGTCTTTAGGGTTTTCATAGATGAATATATTATAAAAGTGAAATTTCTAGTGAGTAGAACCTAGTTTTAATAGTATATGGTATTGTATTGAAATATTGGAATTGTTTTGTATTTGGATGGTAGTTTCATGTAATGGTGACCCCTTTGATTTAGAAAACTTAGAATATTTTTATAATATATTTAAAATAGATCTTTTGATAATACTTATATATATATTTATATAAAAATAAATTTGATTTATTTTCTAGAAATCTTATTTTTTTAAAAATAGTATTAGAAATTCCATCGGAATTCGAATGCTCCTTGCGGAGGTCTGAATTCTGCTCTACTAGCTCCGAGGACGTGCGATAACCCTCACCATCCCGATCGGGGTCCCCAAAAGTGGGTTGTAGAGGCACAATTGTAAGGAATTAGATAATACTTTTCTTAAAGAAAACGGTTTTGTAATAGTTTAGGGTATTATAGTGTTACTCGTAATATTCAACATTACCCAAAATTAAATCGTGATATGTCCAATATGTGTGTTGTGAGGAGGTAGGTCATTACCTCGTGAGCTATCTAAAGGTAATACAAGTATTATGTTGATTGGTGTCGAAAATAAAGTATATGGTATTTTACCTGTAAAACTACGATAAAAGTTGCATAAATGATTCTTTTGAGATGAAACCTGTTTTAATGTATTTGTTAATGTTCGTTAAACATATTATGAGAGTATGGTATTTTATTGTTCAAGAAAAATAGAATTTTTAAAGAAAAACCGAATCGGAAGTCGGATTAACTCTGCTTCCGTCGGGTTTTAGAAATGAAAGTTTCTAGAATAGAAGACGAGAAGGGGAGAGGGGAATTACTTGCTATTGAGAAAGAAGAGAGGGAGGAGAAAATTACGGAAGCGTCGGGACGTCGTTTCTTCGCCGGAATCTCCTTGGAACTTCGCCGGAACTTCACCCTTTGCCAACCCCACTTGCACACAATAAGGACTTGAGAATTTTGTAGAGTTTTTGTACTTGATTTCAGAATGAGGAGTGCCGAAGGATAGGGTTGTATTTATAGGATAGGATTAAGGTTTAGAGTGTTAAAGAATGCATTAAAAATTGGATTAAATGGTGTTTTATTGTTTTCTGGATGAATGCAGAGAAAATAAACAATATGAGAGAAGTGGGACAGGCCAAGGGGTGCTCGGGTGAAGAGATAGGAAGCATTCCCCACGGGGGGCCCGACGGTGCTAGTTTTTCCTACAGTTCAGCCGGTCGAAATCCGGTGGAAAAGGTTGGGTTTGCTGCCGCGTATCCCTATCCCCTCATATACCCTCGTGCACATGTTTGATTATTGTGTAACTTATAATCTTACTTATAGTGCACGTGCAAACCCTTAGGCTTCTAAAAGATTAAAAGAAAATTAAATAAAAAGATAATGCGGCTGATGGGATTTGAACACAGGTGCTATGTCTCAGCAGTGCAAAGTCTTACCAATGAGCTACAAGTGTTTTTCTTGCTGTTCAAAAGCAAAACAAATACTTATAGTGTACACAGGATTTGCAAATACCCCAATTGTACATTAACTTTTAAACAATTTTCTGTACATTGAAGTTGGAGTTGCTACACCAAGATATTATGCGGAGGGTTTAAAGAAACTATTAAAGCACTAAGGCATACCTCTCGAACAGACGGTTCGGCTGGCCTAATTCTACAAAAAGATTTGGGATATTTCCGAGACTCAACAAAAGAAGCCTAACGGGAAGATGGAAACAAATCGGCTGGGATATGTTTGGTCTAAGAAATGGGTGCAAATTTACAACTGCTATGTCATAGATAGGTCGAGTGAAGAAGAAAACGCTCTTCCAAACAGCCGTAACTTCAAATCGGAACAAGATCCCACCCTGAGAACGTTAAGTCCGTCGCTCGAAGAACAAATTGACAAGTTAATAAAAGAAGCTTGTCAAGCGAGCCGAGACAACTACAGCCGTGAAATAGCCATATGTGAATGGGCCAAGACACAGAGTTCGAGTCAGCAATCAATGGAAGAAGTAGACCGTGATGCTCTTCATCCACAGCCTGCTGAGTACTTTCGTGAAAAAGGAAAATTTTGAAGTTGAGTTAAAAATATGGCGAAAAATGCAAAATCAAGGACAACAAAGCAGGTCCAAGCTGCCGTTTAATCAAGAAAAGCTTTGTTGGAGCCCATCTTTTATGAAGAACATGGGTTGGAAATACTCGTTCCCACGAGACAAGACATAGAAAATATCCAACCTTGTCATGAAGCACCAAATGATGTCGCTTCCGAACCCTCGATACCCCAAACAAATAAATGAGGTCCATCATCCGGATTATTGCTCCTATCATCGAGCAATAAGCCATCCCCTTGAGAACTGTTTCACGTTCAAAGACTAGGTAGAGGACTAATTCCAGAACAGGCACCAAGAAGGATGCGGCTCAAACTTGAGATGAGTATCAATGCCGAAGTCAAGAAATTAATCAACTCTGGTTTTATCTAAGAAGTTCAATATCCTAAATGGATCGCTAACAATGTTCCGGTGATGAAGAAAAATGGGACAGTTCGTATCTGCGTGGACTTTCGGGAGCTCAACAAAGCGTGCCTGAAAGATGACTTCCCAGTACCTGTTACCGATTTGATGATCGATAACACGTCCACCAATGAAGTACTCTCCTTCATGGATGGATATTCAAGATACAACCAGATAAAGATAGATCCTGAAGACCAGAAGCATACCGTCTTCCGATACTCCATTAGGCATATTTTGCTACAAGGTGTTGTCCTTCGGTTTGAAAAACGCCGGAGCCACATACCAAAGAACCATGATGAAGATCTTTGATGACCTCATAAACAAGATCGTTGAATGCTATATCGATGACCTTGTGGTCAAGAGCAAATTTCATGAGGAGAATTGGAAACACCTAAAAATTGTGTTACAACGTCTTCAGAAGTATAATCTGAAGATGAACCCTCTAAAGTGCGTATTTGGAGTCTCCTTAGGCAAATTCCTAGACTTCATCATACGCCACCGAGGTATCGAAATCGATCCCTAAAAAATCAAGGAGATTATAGAAATGCCCTTGCTAAGAACCCTCAAAAAACCGCGGTCTCTCCAAAGAAAGCTTGCGTATATCCGGCAGTTCATAACCAACCTCTCGGGAAAATGTCGTCCCTATAGCCGTTTGATGAAGAAGGGAACCCCGTTTTTCTGGGATCAGAGGAGCCAAAACGTACTTGATGAAATCAAACAATACCTGCAAAATCCGCCGGTATTAGCCACCCTAGTTAAGGGAAAACCCCTTATCCTATACATGACGGTCTTTGAAGGTTATCTAAACGCGCTATGGGAACAAGAGAACGATCAAGGAAAGAAGAGAGCTCTTTACTATCTAAGCCGAGTTCTTCTGGGAGTAGAAAGCAACTATTCCCCTATCAAAAAGCATTGCCTGGAGTTGATCTTCACAATAACGAAGCTCAGACACTACGCTTTGGCGCATGAGGTCTACCTCATATCAAAGGTTGATCCTCTCAAATATCTGATGTCAAAGGCCATACTGATGGGAAGGCTTACCAAATAGGCTCTCCTACTGATAGAATTCTCGATAACGTATCGACCCTTCAAACAGGTAAAAAGACAAGCCATCGCTGACTTTCTCGTGGAACATCCAATACCAGCCGACTTTCCCCTAAATTGCGAGATGCCGGATAAGCACGCGTTCGACACAGTCGAAGAAGAAAAAGAAGAAAATGAGTCTCAATGGGAACTCTACTTCGATGGAGCATCTTCCATGGAAAAGCGAAAGAAGAATACTCCTATAATCAAAACCGAAGTGGGTCTTATCTTCATGACTCTATAAGGAGGAATATTACGTTATTTGCTCTCCTTAATAGAACCTAGGACTAATAATAAAGCAGAATATGAAGCTTTGATAGCCGATCTTGAGACCATTATCGATATGGGAATAAAAAACCTCCTCATATATGGAGATTCCCAACTAATCGTTAGTCAAGTAAACGGCGACGATCAAACATGTAAGCCAGAACTAATAAGGTATAGTGAAAGCGTGCAGCAACTGCTGACCCAAATCCCTTCATAGTCCCTAGAAAGTGTACCGCAAGCGGAAAACAGCAAAGCGGATGGGCTATCCAAATTGGCTAATGAATTGACCGACGAAGACCTCAATGACGTAAGGATCATTGTACAAAGCCACAAGATCCTCATGCAAGAAGATACATCTTCGGATGAAGACCTGAAAGGACTGCCTAAAGGAAAAGAAATGACCGAACAAGAAGTCCTCCAAGTAGAGGACGAAGATGAGGTTAAGTCTTGGAGGGAAGTCTTCATAGATTACTTTAAGTCCCAATGAACGCCCGAAAATGCGTCTTCTTGACATCAACTCATGAAACGAGCTTTTTCATCCGCCTTCATCAATGATACTCTATATAAGAGATCATTCGACTTCCTATGGCTAAGGTGCCTACGGCCGAAGGAAGCAAAGAAAGTCGTCCAAGAAATACGTTTTTACCGCCAATAGCCGGAAAGACAAACGTCTTGCCTGAATTTGGGGGCAGATGCTATTTGGTTTTATCCGTCTACTTCTCCGATGATGCCAAGTTGATTTATAACACAATGTATCAAAGGTTTAGATGGATGCACTTGCGAACCTTTGTGTTAACAATGACTCCATTTTTGCAAATGGAGTCACCGTATCGCGTACTGCACCCATGTTTCGCCTGGCTTCACTCTGGCGTTAATTAATGCGGTGATCGGGGTGTGCTCGCTAGCGCTTGTGAACCTTTGTGTGAACAGTAACTCCATTTCTGAAAATGTCTTAACAGAGTCGTTCGGGAGCTCGGAGTACCATTCAAACGCCGTCTCTGACAAGCTTCCAACAAACTGGCGAAGCAGCAATTTGTCGTTACCTCCGGTGTTGCCGCACAGAGCCCTAAATTAAGCAATGTGCTAGTGTGGATTCCCCGTCCCCTTATATACATGAAATTTAGGGATCGTATATCCCGGCGGGTACTTTATTTGGTCATACCAACCCGGATAGGGTCGTCTGTGTACTTTGCGAACCTCTGTTTTGCTGACGTTGCGTCTGCTGTAATGAGACGAATGTCGAGGTGGTCTCTAGGTTGTCTGTGAGCCATCGAGATTTGGAACTAGGGACTTTGCCATGGCTCCGAGGTTGATTGTCGCGTCTGAATCCTGCTGGAATGAGGAGGAACGCTGTTGTGGGTCTCCAGGCTGTAGATGTGGCCGTCGAGACTTAGAACTATGGACTCTGCCGTGGCTCCGAGATTGATTGTCGCATCCGAATCTTACTGGAATGAGGAGGAATGCTGTTATGGGTTTCCAGGCTGTAGATGTGGCCGTCGAGACTTAGAACTAGGAACTCTGCCATGGATCCATTTTGCCGACGTCGTATATTCCTGTAGGGACACTGATTTCTCTGCGGGTCGACGCGAATCGGGATGCTCTCGTCAAGAACGTTGATTTTTCTAAATCGACATTTTTTTCCAAGAACACTGATTTCCTCGGAGTTGAGACGAATCGAGATATTCCTGCAAAGAAACTGATTTCCTTGCGGGTCGACGTGAATCGAGATGCTCTCGTCAAGGACGCTGATTTCCTTAAATCGAGGTTTTTGCCAAGGACGCTGATTTCCTCGGAGTTGAGATGAATCGAGAGATTCCTGTAAAGACACTGATTTCCTTGTGGGTCGATGCGAATCGAGATGCTCTCGTCAAGGACGCTGATTTCCCTGAATCGAGGTTTTTGCCAAGGACGCTGATTTCCTCGGAGTTGAGACGAATCGAGATATTCCTGAAAAGACACTGATTTCTCTGTGGGTCGATACGAATCGAGATGCTCTCGTCAAGGACGCGGATTTCCCTGAATTGAGGTTTTTGCCAAGGACGCTGATTTCCTCGGATTTAAGAAGAATCGAGAGATTCCTGCAAAGACATTGATTTCCTTGCGGGTCGACGCGAATCGAGATTCTCACCAAGGACGCTGATTTCCTTGAATCGAGAGGTTTTTCCAAGGACACTGATTTCCCTGGGGTCGGTTGACTTGTTTCCGAGACGGAGCGTTGATCCGGCGGGAAGGTCATTGGTTAACTTGTTTCCGAGACGGAGCGTTGATCCGGCGGGGAGGTCATTGGTTGACTTATTTTCGAGACAGAGCGTTGATCCGTGGGGAGGTCATTGGTTGACTCTAGGTTGTATGTGGACCGTAGAGTCTTGGAACTAGGACTTTGCCGTGGCTCCGCTTTGTTGACGTCGCGTCCGAATCTTGCTGGAATGAGGAGGAACGCCGTTGTTGTTTTTCTGGGATGCGGATGTTGCCGTCAAGATCTGACTCTCCCTTTGACAAGATCTGGTGGGAAAATGTAGTCTCCTTTATGTTTATGCCCATGGATTGTATACAGGGGTTAGTATGGACTCACCTGTAGGGAAAAAGTTTCATATATATTTTTTTTGTTTTCTTTCCACGATGCTCTATCATTTCAGCTTCTTGTATCGCGAAAGTCGCGATTGCCCAAACATTTCAGCTATTTTTCGCGGTGCCCAATCATTTCGGCTGTTTTTTTACTCGCCGCTTTTTATTGCGAGTTGCCCAACCATTTCGGCTATTTTGTGTACATATGTTTTACTTACTGATTTTGTTGCAAGTTGCCCCATCATTTCGACTATTTCATATGCATTTTTGGCTCGATGATTTTTTATCATGAGTATGGAACTTGGAATCTGATGCCAGTCTTGGCATTAGCATCGCTGCGACTGGAGTATTACCAGGAGCGAATCATCATTTGCCGTGAAAGGATTTGGGATTTGATACCGATTTAGGCATCAGCATCACTACAACTGGGATATTGCCAGGAGCGAATCATCATTTGCCTTTGTCGGTTCGAACAAAGGTGGCTTAGCAAACTGGGTTAAGATCCTGTCGACTAAGGTTTTTAACTTTATGAGCTGTAAGGGTCTCATAAAGGTGTTTCTCCCTATGAGTCGTGGGGATCTCATAAGTGCGTTTTCTCCTTAAAAATCATGAGGATTCTTAAGTGTATGTTCTCTTATAAGTCGTAAGGATCCTACAAGAGTGTTTTCTCCTTACAAGTCGAGAGGACTTACAAGGGTCGTTCACCGTGTGAGCATATCCCTAGTCGCTGGTGGGACTCTGTTAGGGAAATGTTTATTCGTGTCCGTGGATTGTATACAAGGGTCAACATTGAGCCGCTTGTAGGGCAATCTGGGGAATGTGATGGCTTAAGAACAGGTTCAAATCTTTGTAGCTTAAGGCTTTTGAATCTTATGAGCCGTGAGGGTCTCATAAGAGGGTTCTCCTTACGAGTCATGAGGATCTCGTAAGTGTAAATTCTTCTTAGGAATCGTGGGGATCCCTAAGTGTGTCGCTCCTTTGTGATTCGTAAGGATCTCATGCAGGTAGTTTTCTCCTTACAAGATCAAGAGGGCCTTGCAAGTGTCTTTTAACGAGATTGCGCCCTTTCGGGTTTTCATAAACTCGCCGGTAGCCCTACTGTTTTTACTCACGGAGCCCTTTCGGGTTTTTATCCGTGCCCATCTTGCTTATGGACGTGCCGTTGTTTTTTTTACGCGTCAGTCCAAGGATGCTACGGGTTTGTAGTAGTTTAAATACGTTTCGGTCAGTAGTTAGTTTTAGGACATTTCGGTTCATAGCTAGTTTTAGGACATTACGGTCCGTTGTTAGTTTAAGGACAGTACGGTCCGTCGCACATTTTTGAGGCGAGATTTTGTCGGATACTACTTATAGAGTTTGGGCTTGGGAAGATAGCGAGCGGACATAGGCGTCGTCATCTATCATTAACCTAGGCCGTAACTCGTCAGGCGTAGTATTTTTTCAGGAACCGGTCATTTATTGACCCTAAGGGTCTTTCGCCATGCATATTCATGAGCAAGTAAGCCCCACCTTGGCAGACCTTGTCTATGATGTACGTGCCCTCATAATTCGGCTCGAATTTTCCCCATTTGGCACGATTGGGGATCATAGGTCTCTTGACCACTAGCACGAGTTCGCCTTGGCGGAATGTTCTCGGCCTAGTCAGTCTCTCGTATGAGCGCGTCATCTTTGCTTTGTAAGCCTCCAAGTTTTGTTGCGCCATAAGACGAGTTTCATCGAGGGCATCAAGCTCCTCCAGGCAAAGATAAGCATTCTCTTCGTCTGTTAGCTCGTAATGGACCGCCACTCGTAGACATGATAGCTCTATCTCCAAGGGAAGTACCGCTTCTGCGCCGAATACCAATGCATACGGCGTTGTGTTTGTGGCCGTTTTGAACGTAGTTCGACATGCCTAGAGAGCTTCATGCAGTCTCTCGTACCAGTCCTTTTTATTTTTGGAAACCGTCTTTTTCACGATCTTCGTCAAGGTCTTGTTCAAAGCCTCAGCTAGACCGTTAGCTCGGGGATTATAGACCGAAGAGTATCTCCAATCTATATTATGTTGCTGCACGAAGCGCCTGATTTTGTGACTTCTGTAAGCCGGCCCGTTATCGGAGATAATCCGTCACGGAGTGCCGAACCGATAGATGACGTGTATCTTGAAGAAATGGAGGATATTCTCCGTCTTCACTTCTCTTAGTGGTACTGCTTCTGCCCACTTGGAGAAGTAATCGGTTGTTGCCAATATGAACCGATGTCCTCTGGATGATGCTGGTTCGATGAGCCCGATTATGTCAGCTCCCCACATTTCGAACGGCCAGCTAGCCACTGTTGGGTGTAGCGGATTTGGATGCTGGTGGATAAAGTCCCCGTGAATCTGGCACGAGTGGCACTGCTTTGCGTATTCGAGGCAGTCTTGGATTATTGTGGGCCAATAGTAGCCCATCCTTTTGATCTTAAGCTTCATCTTCGGCCCGGCTTGATGAGAACCACAGAGTCCGTCGTGAATTGCTTGGACGACTCTCTTTGCTTCTTCCAGCCCCAGGCATCTTAGCCATAGAGAGTCGAACGATCTCTTGTACAGAGTATCATTGACGAAGGAGAAAGACAGAGCTCGTTTCATGAGTTGATGTATTGAGGATGGATCTTCGGGTGTTCGTCGGGATTTGAAGTAATTTATAAAAACTTCTTTCCAATCCTTAGCCTTTTCCTGATCTTTTAGTTGTAAGGCTGTTTGCTTGGTCGCTTCCTTTTCTTCGGACGACTCCGGAGATATTTCTGCTGGTGCAAGAACCCGGCGGCTTTGCACAACGATCCTCACATCATCGAGGTTTTCGTCAGCTAGTTCTTTAGTGAGTTTGGTTAACGCATCCACTTTGCTATTTTCCGTACGCGGTATGCTTTCCAGGGCGTAAGCCATGATTTGAGTCAGTAATTGTGGCACTTTCTCACCGTACTTTACCAACTCTGGTTTGCACGTTTGATAGTCGCTATTTACTTGACTAATGACCAGTTGGGAGTCTCCGTATATGAGGAGGTTTTCGATTCCCATGCCGACAGCGATCTCAAGACCTGCTATCAAAGCTTCATATTCTGTTTTATTGTTCGTCCTCGGCTCTATTAAGGAGAAGGCGAAGAGCATTATCCCTCCTTATGGAGTTACGAAGATAAGGCCTACCCCTGATTTGATTATAGGGGTGTTGGGCTGTCGCATCTTCATGGAATATGCCCCGTCGAAATAGAGTTCCCATCGGGTGTCACTCTCTCCTTTCTCCCCGTTGATTGTGTCAAACGCGTGCTCATCTGGCAATTCGCAATTTAGGGGTGAATCGGCAGGTATCGGATGCTTAGCGAGGAAGTCGGCGATGGCCTGGCCTTTCACTGCCTTGAGCGGACGATAAGGTATCGAGAACTCCATCAAGAGCAGGGCCCATTTAGTGAGTCTTCCTGTTAGTATGGCTCTTGACATCAAATATTTGAGAGGATCCACTTTTGATATAATGTGGACCTCATGCGCCAACGCATAGTGCCGGAGCTTCATTATTGCAAAGAGTAACACCGGGAAATGTTTTTCGATAGGGGAGTAGTTGTTTTCTGCCCCCAGGAGAACTCGACTCAAATAGTAAATGGCTCTCTCTTTCCCTTGGTCGTTCTCCTGTGCCCACAGTGCGCCTAAGGAACCTTCAAAGGCAGTTGTGTACAGGATAAGAGGCTTTCCCTTGACTGGAGTGGTCAGTACTGACGGGTTCTGCAGGTATTGCTTGATTTCGTCTAGTACGCTTTGGCATTTGCGATTCAAGACGAACGGGGTCGCCTTCTTCATCAGGTGACTGCAGGGCGGCACTTGCCGGAGAGGTTGACTTGGAGTTTGACACCTGTTTAGGCATCTGCATCGCTACAACTGGGATATTGCTAAGAGCGACTCATTATTTGCCCCTGTCGATTTGTACAAAGGTGGATTAGTAGACAGGGTTGGGACTCTGTCGACTAAGACTTTTGACTTTATGAGCCGTAAGGGTCTCATAAAGGTACTTCTCCCTACGAGTCATGATGATCTCGTAGGTGTATGTTCTCCTTAGAAGTCATGAGGACTTCTAAGTGGTGTTTTCTCTTGCAAGTCGTAAGGATCTTCCAAGCGTGTTTTCTCCTTATAAGTCGAGAGGACCTACAAGTGTTATTCACCATATGGAGACATTTCTTGCCATTTGTAGAACTTGGCAAAGAAATATTTATTCATGCCCCTGGATTGTATACAAGGGTCAATATGGACCGCCTGTAGGGCAATTTGAGAGATATGACGGCTTAAGAACAGGTCTAGATCCCTATAACTTAAGGCTTTCGAATCTTATGAGCCGTGAGGGTCTCACAGGGGGGATTCTCCTTACGAGTCGTGAGGATCTCGTAAGTGTATTTATTTTAACGAGGTTGCGCCCTTCTGGGTTTTCACAAACTCGCCGGTAGCCCTACTGTTTTTACTCAAGGCGCCCTTTCGGGTTTTCATCCGTGCCCATTTTGCTTGTGGACATACCGTTTTTTTTCCTTTTTTTAAAACGAGATTGCACACTTCCGGGTTTTCACAAGCTCGCCGGCAGTCCTGCTGTTTTTACTCACGGTGCTCTTTCGGGTTTTTCATTCGTGCCCATTTTGCTTGTGGACATACCTTTTTTTTGAGAGCGCGATTTAGGAAATCAATATCCAACTCGTGCTCTGTTGTTTCTCCAGGTGCGTCTTCGGGATTTTCCTTAGACGATGGATTAGCGAGTGATGCCGCCTGAGCAAGAATCTCCTACTGATTTTCACGTTGCAGTTGAACTTTTGTCAGGGACCGAGTTTGAGGTTGGTGACTAGTAGAAGCTCGAACTTCGACTTTGGAATTCACCACATAGACTATGTGAACTACCATGCCCCCAGGTTTGGGGTGTTTGGAGTTTTGGCCTTTGGAGTTTGCTCCAGGTACTTGAGCTTTATTAGGCCTTTTGTTGTGAAAAGCCGCTTTAGTTTTGGGAGGAACTGCTGTATCAGGATCCGTCTTGGGGCGAGTCCCCTTCACCTGCTTCCAAACTTTATATATAAATGAGGAAAGTTGTCTCAGGGAGCGAACTGGTTTCTGCTCTCGTGGGATCTCCATGGGCTGTGGTGACTTCTTCAATATTGCGGTAGGAGAATTTTGTCTGACCCTTCACAACAATTTGAAGCTGTTCCCAGTTGGAACAACAACATTCACCACTGGGGTTGAAACAGGACTATACGGAGAACTGCCTTCAGCTCATTTTGTATGATGCTGATATCGACATCGACCATTTCTTATAGCCGGGATTTGATTAGCTTCAGGATTTTGTCGAGCCTGCCCCCTGTTTCTTTTGAGAGCTTGAATATTCTGCCCCTTGCATTGACCTTGGTCCTTGGCATGCACCAGTTGTTTAAGGACTGATTCCATCAGCAAAGCTGCTGATTGGGGAGCCCACCTGTGGAAGACAGACTTCCTCTGGGATTCCTCCATCGGCGTTGAGGGACCGAGGGTGGGAGGTGGGAGTATCGATCCAAAAAGAAGTCCGTTGATTTCTTGAAGAGCCGGATTGCAGAGATTTGAGCCTGCAAGTGGCCTGTACTTGACTCCACCAGATATGACAGAGCCTGAGTTACTAAGGTGCGAGCAAACGCCATTCTTCATAGAGACGAAACGCCGGCTTCAGTATCCCCTCCCCTAAGGGCAGCTAAAAACATATATACCACGATTATTTGATCGCGGAAAAACACGACACACGAAGTCTGGAGTGGAAAGAGGAAAATGTCTCACCAGGCGTGCCAGAATCTGTTTATTGCCGAAAGCCGGATAGACAAACGTCTTGCCTGAATTTAGGGGTAGATGCTATTTTGTTTTATCCGTCCACCTCTCCGATGATGCCAAGTTGATTTATAACACCATGTATCGAAGGTTTAGACGGATGCGGCCGATATAGCAAACTTCGTCAGATTCCTCCTCGTTGAGGGGTTTTTCATTGTAGGGGCGCTCTTCCCTGCAGGCGCAAGCCCCTGCAGTTAATTATGCTACCGCATCGCGGTAACCACTTTCTCCTTCTCCAGATGGTCACTTCGTGTCGTGCTTGTTTGTTTTGTTTTTGGTTGCCCTTGGATTGTATACGGAGACTAATTTACGTTGTCTCTCGTAGGGCGTGGATTAGTCCAAATCCGTATTTTCTTAGATTTAGGTTTGGGTTGGGTTTAAGGATCGTTAATCTCATTTGAGATTAAGATCAACTTAAATGTTTGTTAAGGATACGTTAGTCTAATTTTAGACTAAAATCTACTTAACATGATCATTTAAATCCAACAAGAGAGCATTTAGGCTCTATTGTTTTAGTTTAGGGACGTTGTGGTCCATAAGTTTAAGGACGTCATAGTTCGTGGAGTTTAAAGACATCATACTCTGTAAAGTTTAAAGAAATCATAGTCTATGAGTTTAAGGACCTCACAGTCCAT
Organism: Agapanthus africanus; assembly: GCA_030015575.1. Taxonomy (NCBI): domain Eukaryota; kingdom Viridiplantae; phylum Streptophyta; class Magnoliopsida; order Asparagales; family Amaryllidaceae; genus Agapanthus; species Agapanthus africanus. Next base: position 190,060,358 of record JASDDO010000014.1, on the reverse strand, counting down.
GGTAGTTTAGAGATATCATAGTTTGTCAAGTTTAAGGACATCACTGTCCATGAGTTTATGGACCCCACAGTCCGTAAAGTTTAAGGACGTCATAGTCCATGAGTTTAAGGACCCCACAGTCCGTGGAATGTCTGGTTGTCGGGACCCGTCACCTCTTTGAAGACGTTGAAGGATTACAACGACAAATATCAGAGGAGTGAAGAGATGTACCCTTGAACCAATATTGGTTGGAGGATATGTAGTTGGATTGATTTAAGGATCGTTTATCTCATTTGAGATTAAGATCGACTTAAATGTTTGTTAAGGATACGTTAGTCTAATTTTTAGACTAAGATCTATTTAACAGGATCATTTAGATCCAATAAAAGAGCATTTGGGCTCTATTATTTAGTTTAGGGACATTGCGGTCCATTGTTAGTTTAAGGACATTACAGTCCACAGTTTAGATGCAAACATGGGTTTGGAAATGTACCAGATAGTTATTGGTCATCGGGACCCACCACCTCTCTAAAGACGTTGAAGAATTACAACGACATGTATCAGTGGTGTGAAGAGATGTACTCTTGAACCAAATGCCAGATTGAGAAGCAATGGGATGAACATTACTTGGAATGCCATCTGAGATCAATTTTGAAAGACCTGAACATAATCAGGGCTCGGTTAAAAACAAGGTTTTGGCTTTGGGAGACTTAGCTAACTTGGGCTAAGATTGGCCTATCATAGTGTTAAACACTAGCATATGTTCGGCGCTCGCGTGCTCCCACGTGAGGTCTTAAAGTGTTGATTTGAAGCGCTCATGTGGGGTCACGTGATACATTTTAAAGTAGTGTTAAACACTGATAATATGAAGCGCTCACGTGGGGTCATGTGAGGCGTTTGAAATAGTGTTAAACACTAAAGATTTGAAGCGCTCACGTGAGGTCACGTGAGGCGTTTGAAGTAGTGTTAAACACTGAAAGTTTGAGGCGCTTACATGAGGTCACGTGAGGTATTGAAGTGTTGTCTAAGCACTGAAAATTTGAAGCGCTCACGTGAGGTCACGTGAGGCGTTTTGAAGCCGTGTTAAACACTGAAGATTTGAAGCACTCATGTGGGGTCACGTGATACATTTTAAAGTAGTGTTAAACACTGAAGATATGAAGCGCTCACGTGGGGTCATGTGAGGCGTTTGAAATAGTGTTAAACACTAAAGATTTGAAGCGCTCACGTGAGGTCATGTGAGGAGTTTGAAGTAGTGTTAAACACTGAAAGTTTGAGGCGCTTACATGAGGTCACGTGAGGTATTGAAGTGTTGTCTAAGCACTGAAAATTTGAAACGCTCACGTGAGTTCACGTGAGGCGTTTTGAAGCCGTGTTAAACACTGAAGATTTGAAGCGCTCATGTGGGGTCACGTGATACATTTTAAAGTAGTGTTAAACACTGAAGATATGAAGCGCTCACGTGGGGTCATGTGAGGCGTTTGAAATAGTGTTAAACACTAAAGATTTGAAGCGCTCACGTGAGGTCACGTGAGGCGTTTGAAGTAGTGTTAAACACTGAAAGTTTGAGGCGCTTACATGAGGTCACGTGAGGTATTGAAGTGTTGTCTAAGCACTGAAAATTTGAAGCGCTCACGTGAGGTCACGTGAGGCGTTTTGAAGCCGTGTTAAACACTGAAGATATGAAGCGCTCACGTGGGGTCACGTGAGGTGTTTGAAATAGTGTTAAACACTGAAGATTGAGGCACTCACGTGGGGTCATGTGAGGCCTCCCCAAAGACTGAAAGCCGCCTCTGTTTTATTCTCTTTTGAAAAAGTGCTAAGCACTATTAAGGGGTTACATGATGTCACGTGAGACGCCCTTAAAATATAAACTGCCTTGAGTTTATTCCTCTTTTTTTCTTCTGAAGGGGTTGTTCAGGGGTCACGTGGGAGCACGTGACCTGATCTCAGTTGTTTCCTCTCGTTTAACACGGATGCTCAAGTGGGAATACGTGATCACGTTTGGGTACTGATCTTTTTTACGTGCATGGAGAGTTAAATCCCTTGTTTAAGAATTAAATTCTTTTATAGGGTTAAACCCCAGTTTTATTTAGAGGAATTAAATTTCTCTGTGTTTGAAAGAATTAAATTCTTTAAACCCAATTCTCCTCTAAGTTTTGGATCTGCATGGCAGAATCTCCCGGATGAGAATTAAATTCTCAACTTATGGGGAGATCTGCTTCTGCAGATCTTCAACCAGAGGAAGAACTGAGTTCTTATTTAGAAGAGTTAAACTCCTGGTTTGAGAATTAAATTCTCTTTTATTTTGTGGGAGCTTATAGAATGATCTCTTTCCTTGTCTTACCTAGAGTTTCTTTCTTCTCTGATGAGATCTTCTTCTCTATTTCTCTCTGTTGTATATCTTTCTTCTCTCTCTTCTCTTTCTCCTTCTTTTTTTATCTCTTCTTGGCTTCTATTTATAGGAGAAAGAAAAGAATCAGTTTGTTCAGTCCATCTCTCATTGAGAGATTTTGATTGATTTTATAACTAACATGATCTTTTAGATCACTCGGTGAATTTTATTCACCATTGGATTTTTAATCCAAAAGATATTTTATTTGTTGTTCCTGGCAAATTTTTAGGAAAATATTTTCTAGTATAGAATCTTTCTATAAATTGGTGATTTTTAATCACCATTGGAATTTTAATCCAACGGTGCTCCTTTTACAGAGTGCAATCTTTTTTGTTTGGAAAGATCTAGGGAAATATTTTTCCAATCAGGGTTTTTGATTCCTTTGAATTAGAATTTAATTCTATTAGTTCAGAGGGTTTAAGAGTCTATTACGTGTTGGCATGTGACCTTACCAATTAAGCATTTAATTAGAATTTAATTCTATGGGTTCAGACTTCAGAGGGCTCAGGAACCCATCACGTGTTGGCACGTGACCCCACTGATTTAGCATTTAATTAGAATTTAATTATATTAGTTCAGAGAGCTCAGAAACCCATCACGTGTTGGCACGTGACCCCACTGATAAAGTATTTAATTCTATTAGTTCAGAGGGCTTAGGAACCCATCACGTGTTTGCACGTGACCCCACTGATTAAGCATTTCCAATTGTTTATTTTATTCAGCGCCTATAGGCTTTGCTGTAAAAGGTCACGTGCCTGCACGTGAGACCCGGTCACGTGTGGGCACGTGATGCCCCCTTTGGGGGTTTTCCTTGCTGCTTTATTTGTATTTTATTCAGTTCCCATGAGCAAACAAATGCTTTTAATTTCTTTTAATTAGAATTTAATTCTATTAATTCGGTGGGTTCAAGAGCCCATCACGTGTGGGCATGTGACTTTATCAATTAGGCATTCAGGAGTAGATAGAATCTGCCATAAAAGGTCACGTGTTTGCACGTGAGGCCCGGTCACGTGTGAGCACGTGATGCCCCATTTGGGGGTTTTCCTTGCTGCTTTATTTGTATTTTATTCAGTTCCCATGAGGGAACAATACACGATGGACTTTGTGGTTCCCATTAAGCAGGGCCAAAGATGAAACCAAAGATAAAAATGATGGGCTATTACTAGACCATGATGATTCAGGACTGTCTCAAATACGTGAAGCAGTGTCACTCGTGCCAAATACACGGAGTTTTCATACATCAACATCCAAATCCGCTGCACCCGAGAGTGGCTAGTTGGCCGTTCGAGATGTGGGGAACAGATATAATCGGCCCCATCAAACCAACATCATCTAAAGGACATCGGTTCACACTAGCAACAACCGATTACTTCTCTAAGTGGGCAGAAGCGGTACCACTAAGAGAGGTGAAGTCGGAGAATATTCTCCACATCTTCAAAACCTATGTCATCTACCGGTTCGGAACTCTGCGATGGATAATATCGGATAACGAACCAGCTTATAGAAGCCATAAAATATGTCGCTTCGTACATCAGCATAAGATAGACTGGAGATACTCCTCGGTCTATAATCCTCGAACCAATAGTCTAGCTGAGGCATTCAACAAGACCTTAACCAAGATTATAAAAAAAGTGTCCAGGAACAAAAAAAGACTGGCCCGAAAGGCTGCATGAAGCTTTTTGGACGTACCGAACAACGTTCAAGATGACCAAAAATACAACACCATATGCATTGGTGTTTGGAAGTGAAGCAGTGCTTGCACGGGAGATAGAACTCCTTTCATTATGAGTAGCGGTTCAATACGAACTAACGGATGAAGAAAATGCTCATTTTAGGCTCGAAAAGCTCGATTCTCTTGATGAAACCCGTCTTATAGCGTTGCAAAACCTAGAAGTTTATAAGGCAAAGATGACACGGTCGTGTGAAAGACTGACCAGGCCGAGAACATTCCGCCAAGATGAACTCATGCTGGTCGTCAAAAGACTAATGATCCCCAATCATTTAAAACGAGGAAAGTTCGAGCCGAACTATGAAGGCCTGTACATCATAGATTAGGTCTACCCTGGTGAAGCATATCTGCTCATCGACATGAATGGCGAAAGACCATTCTGGCAGATAAACGGTTGATTCTTCAAAAAGTACTGTTTCCCCCAATCAGAGCAAAGCTCTGTTCAAATTTTCAAAATTTGAAATGAAGCGGCGCTTCATAAAGCGCCAGCAAGCAGTGCTCACATGCAAAGCACGAGTGCGCTAGCGCAAAGAGCATCAGCGCTCTGAGGCAGCGCTTACGTGCAAAGCATGAGTGCGCAAAGAGCGTCAGCGCTCTGAAGCAGCGCTCACGTGCAAAGCACGAGTGCGCTGGCGCAAAGAGCGCCAGCGCTCTGAAGCAGCGCTCACGTGCAAAGCACGAGTGTGCTGGTACTGGAACTAAATGTTCCCCAACGTCAGATCAAAGATCCAACGAACATGATTAAAAATCATCAATTGACCAGAATAGAATTCTGTTAAGAAAAGATTTCTCAATATCTTTCCAAACAAAAATATTGTGCTCTGTAAATCAGAGCACCGTTGAATCAATGATCCAAAGGTAATTAAAAATCACCAAAATATAGAATAAATTCTGTGGGGGAAAAGATTTTCCAATCTTGTTAAAAATAAGAAAATTGCCTTCTGTAAATCAGAAGCCCTTGGATCAAAGATCCAACGATGGGGGAATCACCAAATCAATTGGAGAAAAGATCTCCTTAACCGATTGAACAAATCAGCCTTCACTATATAAAGGCCCCAAGACTTCAAGTCTTAGAGATACAGAAAAAAATAGAGGAACCCCCCCATAAACTTTAAGAAATTCAAAGACAAAGAGCAAGCTCTCAGAAGAAGAAAACTTTCTTCAAGGTAAAAAAAAAGAACAGAAAGACGAAATCGTCTCATATAAAAAAAAGAATTTACTTCTTTTTCTAAGATCATAGATCTATAAGACCAAGGTCTTTCACAAATAGATCAAAGTATCTCATCATAAAAAAATAAGAGGAAGAACTTAAGCTTCTTCAGATCATAGATCTATAAGAAAAATTGTCTTTCAGAGATCATAGTATCTCAATATAAAAGGGAGGGAGAATAATTCAACTCTCTTAGGATCATGTATCCATAAAGGCAGAGCCCTTCACCAAACACATAAGAGATTGAAACATCTCCTACAAAAAAATAAGAACTTCGTTCTTAAATTCATGAGACAAAGTCTCTTATGGAGAATGTAATTCTCAAGGTGCAAAGCTGCTTAAAGAGAGTCTCAGCGCTCCAATTAAAGAAGAGCGCCTTAGCGTTCCAAATCTAGTGCACAGCGCTGCAAAGCCTTAGCGCTCCAAACTTGAACAGAAGCGCATTGCGCTCTTTGAACTGGCGCTCAACGCCAAGTGCGCCACATGCTTCCCACTTGTGCGCTACTTAAACAGAATCACTTTGCACTCTTTGGACTGGCGCTTAACGCCAAGCGCGCCACTTGCTCCTCACGTGTGCGCTACATCATAAGAAGCGCTCTGCGCTCATTGACTGGCGCTCAGCGCCAAGCGCGCCACGTGCTCCTCATGTGTGTGCTACTCAGCAGAAGCGCTCTGCGCTCTTTGACTGGCGCAAAGCGCCAAGCGTGCCACGTGCTCCTCACGTGTACGCTAAAAGAACATAAATTGTTCTACAAATAAAGCCCAGAGCTATGATGAATGCTCAGCATTCAGTAAAAGACAAAAAATATTGTCAGAACTCAAATCAATACTCGACATTGTTAAATGTTTAACATTTTAACTAAATGGGCCGAGCCCAAAGTGGTCAGAGAACCCTAACTCAGATTAATTGAGCCCATATGCTCATAAATCCTTGATCTTAGTCCTAAATTAGACTACAGATCCTAACCAATATTGGTTCGAGGGTACATTTCTTCACTCCTCTGATATTTTTCGTTGTAATCCTTCAACGTCTTCAGAGAGGTGGCGGGTTCCGACAACCAAACATTCCACGGACTGTGGGGTCCTTAAACCCATGGACTATGATATCCTTAACCTCGGACTGTGGGGTCTTCAAACCTATGGACTATGATGTCCTTAACCTCGGACTGTGGGGTCCTTAAACCCATGGACTATGATGTCCTTAACCTCGGACTGTGGGGTCCTTAAACCCATGGACTATGATGTCCTTAACCTTAGACCGTAATGTCCTTAAACTAATAGACCGTAAAGTCTCTAAACTAAAACAATAGAGCCCAAATGCTCTTTTATTGGATCTAAATGATCCCGTTAAGTTGATCTTAGTCTAAAAATTAGACTAACGTATCCTTAACAAACGTTTAAAGTTGATCTTAGTCTCAAATGAGACTAACGCATCCTTAAACCCAACCCCAAATCCAAATCTAAGAATATACGGATTTGGACTAATCCACGCCCTACGGGAGACAACATAAATTAGTCTCCGTATACAATCCACGGGCAACCAAAAAACAAAACAAACACACACTACACGAAGTGACCATCTGGAGAAGGAGAAAGTGGTTACCGCGATGAGGTAGCGTAATTAACTGCAGGGGCTTGCTCCTGCAGGGAAGAGCATCCCCACAATCAAAAACACCTCAACGAGGGGGAATCTGACGAAGTCTTCTACATCGGCCCCATCCATTTAAACCTTCGATATGTGGTGTCATAAATCAACTTGGCATCTTCGGAGAGGTGGACGGATAGCACCAAATAGCATCTGCCCTTGAAGTTCAGGCCGGACGTCCCAACATCCCGATCGCGTCCTTCGGTGGAGAAAAGATTCTGGAATGCCCGGTGGGACCTTTTCCTCTTTCCACTCCATACTTCGTGTGTCGTGTTCGCGAACAAGTCGCAGTTTGACATGGTTGCCTTTGTATTTGAAGTACTAAGATTTGGTATCTTACTCCGTGCAGAAAAACATAAGTTCAAATGGCTTTCAACTGCACAAGCTGTAACAACGGCAATAACTCTCACTCCGTCCCTGCTGGAGGAGTGACCTACGGGCCTCAGGCGGCCTCCGTTTTTACAATGCCGGTAGACCAAGTGACGCAAGCCACCATAGGGCTATTCTTTAGGACCATGCTCCTACCCATAAGCTTCAACACACCACCGCCATCACAAGAAGCTAAGAAGAAGTCGGTCTTTGATCGGCTCACAACTACTGCGGCCCCTCTTAACGGGTCGTCCAAACCAAGCGCCTCAGTTTTTAACATATTGGGCCGAAGCTCCAATGGACCTGTAAAGAAGCTCGCGATACCGGAAGTAGTTTTCCCGAAGAGGATAGCCATTCCTGCTCCTGAAGTCGCCAAAGCGGCTTCCCGTGCTAAGGAGTCGGTCTTTGCAAGACGGACTGTTGCGGCTCCCACTCTAAACGAATTCACCAAGACTGCTCCTCCTGCTCGAAAGACTGCCTTCGACAGGTTGGCTATCCCCGCTCAGCGGACGTCCGTTTTCAATAGGCTGGCGCTAATAACAGCACCTGACTAGAATGGGAGGCACGATCAAGCCACCCCTATAGCTGATCCAGTACCGTCGGCTCGACACGCTCGACGTCGCCACTGGCGCCGAGTAAGAAAGGCTGGGGGAAATTCCCTTTCTGGATTGACTCCGCCAGCTACAACGGTGGAAATTGATGCTGCTGTTCCAACTGGGAACAGCTTTGAACTACTTAGGAGGGTACGCAAAAAATCTCCGACTGCTGTATTAAAAAGATCTCCTCCACCAATGGAGAACACTACAAAAGCGAAGCTAAAGCATCCCCCTCAGCGGCTGTCCTCTAAAATTTATAAAGTTTGGCGACAGGTTCAGGACTCCGTGATAGATCACGACTATCTCCACCGACAGAAAGAGATGAAGGTTCGGCAAGAAGATGACCACCCTGTCAAGCCACAGAAAGCGACAGCTACTTGGGTGCCCATTTAACGACCCCTCAACTTCGATCGCTCACAAGAGGAGAAGGATGGAGAAAATCCCGGTGTCTGCGATGAATCGCAAGAACACTGAATCTAAACGCCCCAAGTCTGGGGGCATGGTGGTATATATTGTCTATATGGCATCCGGGAAAGAGGATAGCTGTATCTTTACGGGCCATCAACCACTCACCGGATCCGTAACAAAGGCCCAGGAGCAACAACAGAAGCTCTAGGAAATGTTGACGCAAATGGCCGTATTCACAGGGACAAAAGAAAGCTCGGAAACGTCGTTGGAGCAACGTCAAGAATAAGAAACTGATGCTGAGTTCCTCCGCAGAATCCTCGAAAAGAAGGACAAAGAGGCAGCGGAACAAGCTGCTAACATAAAACGAATGGCGTTCTTATTCCAAGACATGGTCGGGATAATGTTACGGCCGGATCCTCCAGCTGAAGACCCTCCGATTATCCTCGAAGACGACCGAGTGGAGACGTCAAACCCTCTTCCAGCTTGTTCAGCAGCAAAGAGGAGACCATCTCAAAAGCCGTCCTGGATGATTACATCGCTCAGCAGATATGAGTTCATCAGGCGAATGAAGTGGCTGGGAAAATTGTTAAGACTGGACGACCCTATCCGGGTTGGTACGACTAAATAAAGTACCCAATGGGATACACTATCCCCAAATTCCACGTATATAAGGGGATGGGGAATCCACACCAGCACGTTGCTTGATTCAGGGATCTGTGTGGCAACACTGGAGGGGATGACAAACTATTGCTTCGCCAGTTTGTCGGAGACAACGTTTGAATAGTACTCCGATCTCCCGAACGACTCCGTTAAGACATTTACAGAAATGGAGTTACTGTTCACGCTGAGGTTCGCAAGCGCTAGCGAGCGCACCCCGATCACCGCATTAATTAATGCCAGAGTAAAGCCAGGTGAAACATGGGTGCAGTATGTTATACGGTGGCGGAATCTATGGTCGAAGTCCGAGCAGCGCATTGAAGAAGCGCCTGCGGAAGGCATGTTCGTGGGCACTCTCGACCCTCAGGCGACTATTTCCCAATTCATGATGTTCTTCAAGCCAACTACTTTCCGGGCCTTGATTGACAAGCTAGCCCAAATGGATCAGATGGGTCATAGACCATCTTCTTTAAAGTTAGAGCCTCGAAACGAAAAGGGGAAAGGAAAAGCAACCTTCGTCGCCAATGCTCAGCAGCAGCCCAGTGGTCCAAAACTAACTGATTGCCAAGACGAGAGAAGGCGATTCTTTAATGAGAAAATGAAGTGCCCTTATTCGTTTCCCCGGGACAAAACAAGGAGATTTTTCGAGCTGGCGGTGCGCAATAGGCTCATCAACTTGCTGGATCCAAAACGCCCATTACAACCCTGTGAGGCTAATAATCCCAATTATTGCCCTTATCACCAAGCGATATGCCATCTAATTGAAGATTGCTTCGTCTTCAAAGGGTGGATTGAGAACCAATACCAATAGGGAAAATTCGCACTGTCCGAGAATTGGAAAGTAAACCCACCCCAGCCACACGCTCTCAAAAAGGCGGACACACCGGGGGCATCATGCTCTTTTATAGAAGAAGCTCCATGGGAGGTCGTTCTTTCAGCCAAAACGAAAAGAATGCTGAAGGATCTCCAAACATGCCCGGCGATCAAATGGAAAAGTCCGCTGGAACCCGAAATCATCAAGGGAATACTGAAGCCATGCCTAAATCCAAAAATCGGTGGTGATAGTCAAAGCGCTCATACCCAGCCGTCAAAGTCTTCAAAAAAGAAAAAGAAGACCAAAGAGCCTGTGAAGCATGGGGACAAGCGCACGGACCTGCAAAAACATATTGACGCGCTGGAGGAATATAAACAGAAAGCGCGGACCCCAGTCACACTTCAAGAATTTCTCAGCCATGTCCTTTAGGACGGAGATGATGACAATGGAGAAGACTCACCAGATGAACCTGAGGATTATGTGGCAAGCTGCCACGTGATCTCTCACTCTCCGGTAGGTGGTGAAGAGGCTCCTGATGTAGAGAAACTGGGGGCAGATCCCGAACCAGAACTCCTAGGACCGTCAGATGAACTGATTGACGCATTCCTGAACGAAGCTCTTCTGAAAAGCAAAGCTGATCGAGAGCGCGAAATGGCCAGATTTGAAAAAGCCAAACGCCGACGGCTGGACGAAAGGGTTAAAACACTCCCACCAGATCAGAGCACATCCGCCGCAAATAAAAGCAGGTTCAATACAAGGAAAAGGTTCGCCAAAGCCATATCGATGGGAATGAAGCTGCCACCCTCTAAAGGAAACACACCAGATAGGATACACCTTAACGAAGAGGACATACATCCTTACTTCTGCTTATATTATCAGAGGATTGCACACCCTACTAAAGAATGCAACGCCGTTAAATATTGGTGGTAAGGGTATTTCGCTCACAGGCAACAATTCAAGAGGATGAAGCTTGAAGCTCGTCGACAGAGGAAAAATGTGACAGACGAACGTGGAAGAGCTGCCGGCAACTGTCACATGGTTGATAGAAAAGGATCACAAGTTCTTACCTTCGGGAGCGATTCAGAAGAAGAAATGTCTCTCTACCCTCTCTTCAAAGAATCCACCTCAGGAAAAGAGGAAGAAACGAAGAGCTGCGAGAACATTCAGCTGCGCAATCGCACGCTACCCGAAAAGAATCTCGGACCCGTAAACAAGGGATCGAACAAAAACGATAAGGGAAAGAAAAGATCCCTGAGGATAGCACCTTCGATGATCGAGTCATCGAAGAGCTTGCAGCCAAGGACCCGCCTAAGAAAAACAAGGTGGATTACAACGTTCTGGCACACCCGAGGAAGATACCCTCACAGCTAAGTATTCTCGACGCCCTTTTGCTATGTTAGGAGGAGAGAGATTCTTTGATCAAGGCCCTACAAGAGCCTGACCAGTTTCAAGCTTTCCTAGACGAAGAAAAGATGAAAGACGAACTGGAAGAAGTGCATACGGCCGATATCACCTTCAGCGTTGAAGACCTCCTCCTCAGGATGTACGAGCATAACCGTCCCCTTTATGTCTCTGGATACTATCATGATATCAAGATAGGCAAAATCCTGGTTGACAATGGATCCTCCGTCAACCTCCTTAATGTAAGAGTGTTGAAGAAAATCTGCATGAGCGTTCAGCACCTCGCTTGTGATAAAATCACCATCTCCGGGTTTGACTCCCAAGCATCATGGACGCTCGGGTCTGTGATACTGACGTTACGCTTTGGGCTGCTCATCATAGACATCAAATTTCGCGTCATTGATGCCAAGACATGTTACAATGCTTTGCTCGGCAGGCCTTGGTTACACGAGTATAACATCATCCCTTCTACACAACATCAGTGTATGAAGTATTTCAAGGAAAGTCTCGAGTATACCGTGACAGGGGATTTGAACCCTTTCTCCGTGAATGATGTCTGAAAGTATGAAGATGTAAAATACTTCTTACCAGATTTCGAAAACACAGAAAGATGCCACAAACCGAAGAAAAAAGCTATCACCGCTATTCCGATCTTCGGGAGTGATACCGAGGAGGAAGAAGAAATAGTTTATTCAGGGACGCCCCAATCCAACAAGCCTGGACCGTCCACCCCTATTCTAGTCTTCGGAAGCGACTCGGAAGATGAGGTCAATGCCGTATTTTCTATTCGGACATCAATACAAGCCTTCGCTGACAATGATCGGAGTTCGCATATCGCCATAGTTCCGCAAGAGCATTACAAAGAGCTCGACGCACTTGATACCTATAGTGTACAAGAACTACAGACGTTCTATGTCCCTCCAATGCAAAAAGATGAAAAGGTGATCCTCTTTTATCGATTTACGGAAACCAAAGTGGAGAAAGAAATTTGGCATGGTGCCAATTCTACACTTGACAAGCTCCGGCCCATCCGTCTGCCCAGATACTACACAGAAGGATTAAAAGGCTGTTGAGGCGTCAAAGCGTACCCTTCAAACAGACTGCTCGAAAAGCTCAGTTCTACAACAGGATTTGGAAAGTCCCCGGAACTCAGTGAAAATTGCCCAACGGTAGAATGGAAACGATCGAGCTTGGATATGTTCAATCCAAGAAATGGGAGCGATTCCATGGCTGCTACGTTATACATGATTTCTATGAAGAAGGAGATGCTCTACTAGAAGACGCTAACCCTGAACCAGATCGAGGTCCCGCTGTGAAAATGTAAAGTCCGTCGAACAAGTTAATAAGGGAAGCGGGTCAAAAGGTCCGGGATGACCACAGCCGCGAAATGGCCATTTATGAGAAAGCCACGTCACAGCGCTTCCTTCAGCAGGCTGTGGAAAATGACGATTCTCTTCATCTCCAACCGTCGTACAAAAGACCCGGCGCAGAGGCAAAAATAAACCAAAGAATGAAAAAAACGTTCGACAGCGGCAAAGCAGGTCCAAGAAGCCACGCGATCGAGAATCGAGCTGCCAGTATTCATCTCTTATAAAGAAGATGGGTCGAGCGTATTCTTTTCCCCAAGACAAGACAAAGAAGATATTCGATCTTGTTATAAAATATCAGATGATGACACCCCCGGAATCCAAACACCCTGAACAAGCAGACGAGGTCTCTCACTCGGATTATTGCTCCTATCACAGAGCGATAGGACATCCTCTCGAAGATTGCTTCACATTCAAGAACTGGGTCGAAGACCAGTATTAGCAAGGCAGGTTCGCTCTATCCAGCAGTTGGAGGGTAACCCCACCACAGAAGCATGAACCGAAAGCCATGTATGCGGCGAGAGTATAACTAGACCACCATCAGTTTTGGAAACGATCCCGCACCTGTCACGTGATAACGATGTCGGAAAAAGGAGAGCACGAGAATATGGATGACCTATCCTGGTGCTTCGAAAATGAGGATGAAGAAGAATTGATCTCGGAATTTCCACCGACGCTAAAAGAGCTGGAAGATGGGATACATACTACTGCAGATAACCTCAGAAAAATCGACTTGGGAACGGCAAACGACCCACGGCCGACGTTCGTTAGTGAACTGTTGTCCGAAGAAAAGGTGGCTACGCTTAATGACGTGCTCATGTTGTATAAAGTTTGCTTCGCATGAAACTATTCCGAGATGCCGGGACTAGATCCAGAAATAGCCGTCCACAGATTGGTGATATCTCCTGACATCAAGCCAGTCAAACAAGCACCGAGAAGAATGAGGCTCGAACTTGAAATGAGCATCAACGCCGAGGTCAAGAAGCTAATCCACTCCGACTTCATCCAAGAGGTTCAGTATCCTGACTGGATCGCCAACATTGTCCCAGTGATGAAAAAAAATGGGACGGTGTGCATATGCATGGACTTTCAGGATCTTAACAAATCTTGCCCGAAGGATGATTTTCTTGTACCGGCTACCGAGCTGATGATAGATAATACGTCCACTTACAAAGTCTTCTCCTTCATGGACGGCTCATCAGGATACAATCAGATAAAGATCCATCCAGAGGACCAGAAGCATACTGCTTTCCGGACCCCTTTGGGCATATTCTGCTATAAGGTGATGCCCTTTGGTCTAAAGAACGCCGGTGCCACCTATCAGAGGGCCATGACGAAAATTTTCGATGACCACACACATGAAATTGTCGAATGCTATATTGGCGAACTCATAGTTAAAAGCAAATCATATGGGGAACATTTAGAGCATCTGAAGATCGTGTTTCAGCGCCTTCGGAAATACAGCTTGAAGACGAACCCTCTCAAATGCCCATTCAGAGTTTCCTCGGGAAAGTTCTTAGGATTCGTCGTCTGACACCGAGGCATCGAGATAGACCCGTCGAAGATCAAGGCGATCATGGAAATGCCTCCGCCAAGAACTCTCAAGCAGCCGCGGTCTCTCCAAGGAAAGCTCGCGTATATCCAGCGATTCATAGCCAATCTCTCCGGCAAGTGCCGTCCTTACAGTCACCTAATGAAGAAGGGAACCCCGTTCGTCTAGGATCATAAATGCCAAAGCACACTGGACTAAATCAAGCAATACCTGCAGAATCCTCCGGTGCTAACCGCTCCGGTCAAGGGAAAGCCTTTCATTCTGTATACAACCGCCCTTGAGGGTTCTCTAGGCGCATTATGGGCACAAGAAAACGACCAAGGGAAAGAGAGAGCTCTCTACTACTTGAGTTGAGTTCTCCTGGGGGCAGAAAGCAATTACTCCGCCATCGAAAAACACTGCCTGGCATTGATCTTCGCGATAATGAAGCTCAGACACTATGCATTGGCACATGAGGTCCATCTCATATCAAAAGTGGACCCTCTCAAATATTTGATGTCAAGAGCCATATTAACGAGACGATTCTCTAAATGGGCCCTCTTCTTGATGGAGTTCTCCATAACTTATCGTCCGCTCAAGGCAGTGAAAGACCAGGCCATCGCTGACTTCCTCGCCGAGCATCCAATACCTGCTGATTCTCCCTTGAACTGTGAATTTCCAGACGAGCACGCGTTTGACACGATCGACGGGGAGAAAGGAAGGAGTGATACCCGATGGAAACTTTACTTCGACGGAGCATCTTCTATGAAGAAGCGAAAGCATAACTCCCCTATAATCAAATCTGGGGTGGGCTTCATCTTCGTGACTCTACAAGGAGGGATAATGCGCTTTGCCTTTTCCCTAACAGAGCCGAGGACAAACAATGAAGCTGAATATGAAGCTTTGATAGCAGGTTTTGTGATCGTTATCGACATGGGAATTGGAAACCTTCTCATATACGGAGACTCCCAATTGGTCGTTAGCCAAGTGAACGGCGACTATCAGACGTACAAACCAGAATTGGTAAAGTACGGTGGGAGAGTGCAACAATTGCTGACTCAAATCCCTGCCTACGTCCTGGAAAGCATACCATGCGCGGAAAACAGCAAATTGGATGCATTAGCCAAACTCGCTAAAGAATTGGCCGACGAAAACCTCTATTACGTGAGAATCGTTGTGCAAAGCCGTCGGGTTCTCGCACCGGCAGAAATATCTCCGGAGTCTTCCGAAGAAACGGGAGCAACCGAGCAAACGGCCCTACAAATAAAAGACCAAGAAAAGGCTAAGGATTGGAGAGTAGTCTTTATAGACTACTTCAAATCCCGTCGAACACCTGAAGATGCGTCCTTAAGACATCAGCTCATGAAACGAGCTCTATCCTTCGCCTTTGTCAATGATACTCTGTATAAGAGATTGTTCGACTCCCAGTGGCTAAGATGCCTGGGACCCGAAGAAGCAAAGTGAGTCGTCCAAGAAACTTACGACGGACTCTGCGGTTCTCATCAAGCCGAGCCGAAGATGAAGCTGAAGATCAAAAGGATGGGCTATTATTGGCCCACAATGATCCAAGACTGTCTCGAATACGCGAAACAGTGCCACTCGTTCCAAATTCATGGGGACTTTATCCACTAACATCCAAATCCGCTACATCCAACGGTGGCTAGCTGGCCGTTTGAAATGTGGGGAACTGACATAATCTAGCCCATTGAACTGGCATCGTCCAGAGGACATCGGTTCATACTAACAACAACCGACTACTTCTCTAAGTGGGCAGAAGCAGTACCGCTAAGAGAAGTGAAGACGGAGAATATCCTCCATTTCTTCAAGACACACGTCATCTATCGGTTCGGCACTCCGCGACGGATTATCTCCGATAACGGGTCAGCCTATAGAAGTCAAAAAATCAGCTGCTTCACGCAACAACATAATATAGAATGGAGATACTCTTCGGTCTATAATCCCGAGCTAATGGTCTGGCTGAGGCTTTCAACAAGACCTTAACAAAGATCGTGAAAAAGATGGTGTCCAAAAATAAGAAGGACTAGCACGAGAGACTGCATGAAGCTCTCTAGGCGTATCAAATTACGTTCAAAACGGCCACAAACACAACGCCGTATGCATTGGTATTTAGCACTGAAGCGGTACTCCCCTTGGAGATAGAGCTTCCCTCTCTACGAGTAGCAGTCTATTACGAGCTAACAGACGAAGAGAATGCTCATCTTCGGCTTGAGGAGCTCGACTCGCTCGACGAAACCTGGCTCATGGCGCAACAAAACTTGGAAGCTTACAAAGCGAAAATGATGCGCTCATACGAGAGATTGACTAGGCCGAGAACATTCCGCCAAGGCGAACTCGTGCTAGTGGTCAAAAGATCCATGATCCCCAATCGTGCCAAACGGGGGAAATTCGAGCCGAACTATGAGGGCCCGTACATCATAGACAAAGTTCACCAGGGTGGCGCTTATTTGCTCATGAATATGCATGGCGGAAGACCCTTCAGGCCAATAAACGGCCGGTTCCTAAAGAAATACTACCCCTGACGAGTTACGGCCCAGGGTAATGATAGATGACGATGCCTATGTCTGCTCGCTATCTTCCCAGGCCCAAACTCCAGAAGTGGTACCCAATGAAACCGTTGCAACAACAGACTGAAATGTCTTAAAACTAACGATGGACCGAAATGTCCTAAAACTAACGACGGACCGAAATGTCCTAAAACTAACGACGGGCCGAGACGTCCTAAAACTAACAATGGACCGAAACGTCCCTAAACTAGCGACTGACCAAGACGTCTATAAACTACTATGGACCGCAGCATCCTAAGGCTGACGCAAAAAAACGGTACGTCCATAAGCGAAATGGGCATGGATGAAAACCCGAAAGGGCACCGTGAGTAAAAACAGCAGGACTACCAGCGAGTTTTGTGAAAACCTGAAAGGGCGCAATCTCGTTATAAGGCACTTGCAAGGTCCTCTCGACCCTGTAAGAAGAAACCACCTGCGTGGGATCCTTACGACTCACAAAGGAGCAACACACTTAGGGATACCCATGATTCCTAAGGAAAAAATACACTTACGAGATCCCCACGACTCGTAAGGAGAACTCTCTTATGAGACCCCCACGGCTCATAAGATTCAAAAGCCTTAAGCTACAGGGATCTAAACATGTTCTTATTCCATCACAATCCCCAGGTTACCGTACAAGCAGTTCAATGCTGACCCTTGTATACAATCTACGGGCGCGAATAAACCTTTCCCCAACAGAGTCCCACCACTGAAGAGGAATATCTTCATATGGCGAACGACACTTGTAAGTCCACTCGACTTATAAGGAGAAAACACTCTTGTAAGATCCTTACGACTTATAAGAGAACACACACTTAGGAATCCTCAAGATTCCTAAGGAGAAAATTCACCTACGAGATCCTCACAACTCGTAGGGAGAAGTACCTTTATGAGACCCTTACGGCTCGTAAAATCAAAAAGCCATAGTCAACAAGATCCTAACCTTGTTTGCTAAGCCACCTTTGTTCGACATCGACAGTGGCAAATGATGGTTCCCTCCTGGCAATATCCCAGTTGTAGCGATGCTGATACCTAAATCGGTATCAATTCCTAAACTCGCAGCGAAAAGTCAGTGAGCCATAAATGCATACAAAAACAGCCGAAATGATGGGGCAACTTGCAACAAAATCAGCAAGTAAAAACGTATGCATACAAAAATAGCCGAAACAATAGGGCAACTCCCAATAAAAAGCAACGAGTAAAAAGAAAATTAGCCGAAATGATTGGGCACTAAGAAAAATAGCCGAAATGATTGGGCAATCGCGACTCTCGCGATATAAAAGCTGAAATGATAGAGCATTGCAGAAAGAAAAATATAATATGAAACTTTTTGCCCTACAGGTGAGATCACATCGATCCCTGTATACAATCCAGGGCCACAAACAAAATGGGAACCATACCTTCCCACCAGGCTCCATCAGAAAGAGAGCCAAGTCTCGACGGCCGCATCTATACCCTAGAGACCCACAACAGCGTTCCTCCTCATTCTAGTAGGATTCAGTCACGACAATCAACCTTGGAGCCATGGCGAAGTCCCTGTTCCAAATCTCGATGGTTCACAGACAGCCTAAAGATCACCAATAGCGTTCCTCCTCATTCTAGCAGGATTCAGATGCGACAATCAACCTTGGAGCCATGGCAAAGTCCATGTTCCAAACCTCGACGGTTCACAGACAACTGAGAGAGCAAATCCTGGCCCCGTAGAACACGACTAAAGTCAATCCTGACCCCGTGGGAAACGGCCAGAGCAAATCCTGACCCCGCGGAACACGGCTAAAGTCAATCCTGACCCCGTAGGAAACGGCCAGAGCACCTCCTGGCCCTGTGGAACACGGCTAAAGTCAATCCTGACCCCGTGGGAAACGGCCAGAGCAAATCCTGGCCTCGTAGAACACGGCTAAAGTCAATCCTGACCCCGTGGGAAACGGCCAGAGCAACCCCTGACCCCGTACGGTTAAAGTCAATCCTGACTCTGTATGGCCAAAGTCAACCGATTCTGGTCCCGTAGAACACGGCTAAAGTTAATCCTGACCCGTGGGAAATAACCAGAGCAAATCCTGGCCCTATAGTACATGGCTAAAGTCAATCCTGACCCTGTGGGAAATAGCCAGAGCAAATCCTGGCCCCATAGAACACGGCTAAAGTCAGTCCTGACCCTGTGGGAAATGGCCAGAGCAACCTCTGACCCCGTACGGCTAAAGTCAATCCTGACTCCGTATGACCAAAGTCAACCCCTCCTGGCCCCGTAGAACACGGCTAAATTCAATTCTGACTCCGTGGGAAACAGCCAGTAAACCCTCGAACTCCCCGTCAAAGCAATGCTTTGACCCGGAAGTAGGTCAACTCATCGAACACTTATGAGTCCTCTCGATTTGTAAGGAGAAAATTCTCTTGTGAGATCCTTATGACTCTTAAGAGAAAACGCACTTAGGAAGCCTCACAATTCCTAAGGAGAAACCACACCTACGAGATCCTCTCGACTAGTAGGGAGAAAAGTCTTTATGAGACCCTCATGGCTCATAAAGTTGAAAAGTCTTAGGTGGCAGATCCTAACCCTGTCTCCCAAGCCATCATTATCTCGCAGAGAGGTCAAGGTAGATTTTCTATAGGCCACACTCTCATAAGTCAAACATCGACAAGAAAGGAAACAACCACTTACAAGTCCTCTCGACTTGTAAGGAAGAAAATTCTCTCGGGAGATCCTTGCAACTCTCAAGAGAAAACACACTTAGGATTCCTCACGATTCCTAAGGAGAAAATACACCTACGAGATCCTCTCGACTCGCATGGAGAAAAATCTTTATGAGACCCTCATGGCTCATAAAATTGAAAAGTCTTAGGCAGCAGACCTGAACCTGCTTCCTAAGCCATCGCTACCCTATAAGGAGGCTGAGATGAAATGTTCTCTACTATCTACAGGCCACACTTGCTAGAATCACATGGCAATAACACAGCGAAGAGAAGAAAGCAACAATAGAACAAAAAAAATGTGTATCTTTTATTCATGAATTCAATGGAGTACAAGTTGAATCATATGAAAGAATAAAAAATGGATACATATTATTCAAAGGTTACAAGTGTTTAATCTATACAAAAACAGTTACTGAGAAGAAGGCGTCTTCAATAAATCAGCTAGCTGCTCGCGCACTCTTCTCAACGCCTTCTCATGATCGGCCGCCGCGGCTAGCTCTGCTTCAATTCGAGCCCATTGCTGCAAGCACGATGAAACCTTCTCATCGATTTCCCGTTGGGCAGCTTCGCGACTCTGCGTAGCCCGCTTAACAGAGTTTAGCTTCCGCCTAAATACCAGCCCGTCCGAAATATATTGCTGCAAATTGTCAAAGACGGCTCTCAGTTGCGTGGCATTCGCTTCAACTTAGGCACGCAGCCGGGCAGATTCACCTGAAGCCTCCTCGCGTTCCTTCTGCCTCAAGGTTGCTTCTTGTTCGAAATGGCGGAGGAAGGACATGCTCTGCTCAACCCACGCAGCCCACTAGGAGTTCAAACCCAGAATCTCAGGAGCAGGACGCCTAAGCTCAAGCTCATGCATGCATGCCTCAATCTTCCTGCAGTGGTTAACCAAAGACTCAACGACGCCTTCGTTATGGAAGTTCACAAGCGTTGCCAGCATTGGATTAACCTCTGCAGCAAAATCTGCAGCGAATGTAGGGGCCTCCACGTCAAGCTCCTCGACATATTCGCTCAATATACGCAGGCTGGTCGCAGCGCCTTTTGAAGATGGACGTCTAGAAAAGGGCCCTGCCGTCATTATTATGCGAGACTTGAACGGGGCAGGAACTGGTGCAATTGCTGCAAAACGATTTATGATCAAATGTCGGCTCAAGAAATATGGAAAATGCATGAACAATAGAGTCTACCATACCAGCTACAACAGGGGGTAGAGTTGGGAGTATTGGTGGCATGACGATTCCATCGTCCCCTCTTTCAATTTGTAGTGCTGCAATCAATTCAAAATTAACAACGGTCGGGTCGTCCGTCTAAGAAAAGAAGGGACGTCGGTTTAGAAAGCTATACTCACCGGCACCAGCAGACAAAGTAACTTCCGACTGGAAGGAGAAGTGCGGGTTCAACACTTGATACAGATGATCAAAGATAACTCCTACAAGATTACGATGATACATGGTCAGTACACAAAAGATGCTGTCCCCGATTTCAATTAATCGCAAACCCATACCTTCCAGCATTTGAGAAGATATAAGAGGAGACGAAGGGGCAGCAACCGTCAGTGCGGCAACTAGTGGTGCTTCTTCAGGTGGCACAACCTCAGCACTCACTACACATACATTCGGAAGGAAAAGAATTAGTCATTAGAAGGGATTGCAAAACGAAAAGAATGGAGCGATCCGAGACCTACCAGACAGGTCATCAGCCAGAAATGTGTCGGAAGCATCACCAAGCATCACAACTTCTTCGATCTCATTCGGGGGGATGGTTTCGCTGCCCGTGGCTTCGTCCCCTGATTCCACAAGAGCCGTCGTGACACTCGCAATGCTAGGCGATGGCAGGGAACCGCAGGCGGAAAGGGCAGCAATTGGAGCAGTCCCAGACTCCAGAGAAAGAGTAGCCGCTTCAGGCTCGGTGGTTGCCGTCATCTCACCTGCCACCTCCTCACCAGGACTTGGTCCTGCAGGGTAGGATATATGAGAATCTGAAGATCAAACTCTGACAAAAGGACCTAGTGTTACGTTACCTTATGACGACTTTTCAACTGCTTCCTGAGCCGCGCGTACCGCCTGTCTATGAGCAGTAGACATGGCGGCCGGAGCACCCTCTGAAGAAGCAGGAACAGGGGAAGCAGCGCTCGAGCCTGCACCTTCAGCTAAGGCGGAATTACGTTCTCTTGCTGCACACCTCCTGCACTTCCTTTCTGCCTAGGCTGTGAGAGTTGATCTTTTTAAGACCTCCGTCAAGGAGACGTCCTCGTCCGAGCCAGGAGCTACCTCTGGGGCCGTTATGGTGTCCGTCATCGGTTGCTTAAGAGAAGCCTCTTTTGGCAATACTGGGGAAGCTGAGACTTCGGTAGTCGGCCTTGGAAGCGTCTCCGCACCACCCTGCGAAATCGGCACTGCACTCGGGATAACTCGGGTCAAGGTAGCCCCTGCAATAAGATGAAAATGAAGGGTCAGATTACCTATAAAAAGGGGAATGAAAACACAGTAAGCCGAAATATACCAAGGCCCAACGAAGCTCGAATCCTCTCTTCCTCTTCAAATGTCTTGAGAGAGGCCGCGAGAGCCTCTTCAGTGGAGATGCCTGTTGAAGAAGAAGTATTAGTTAAAGAATGATAATAAAAATGTAACAGCATAAAAGTACAACTGAAGTCTACCTGACTGTGCAAAGGAAATCAGTTCTGCTTTGTTGCTAGCTAGTCGCTTGGAAGCTGCGATGGCAGCCTCCAGATCAGTATCATCTGGCGCCATGAATAGACCCTCGTGAGTCCCGTATCCGCTTAAGCCTTCACTATAAGGAGCATGGGGCTCCTGGACGAGTACAACGTCTGCAGAAAGAATCGACTTCTTCTTCTTCTTCTTCTTCTTCTGCGAGCGAGTACCGGCCGCTGGTAACATGAGCTTGTGTTTTGCAGGCAACTTTGGTCGGCGAGTCCCGATCTTCGCACCCAAGCCGGTCTCAGGAGACGCCACAGCAAACACTTCAATGGGAGCACGGGGTAGCGGTAGCTCAGGTATATCACGCGGTACCATAGCCGCAGCAGCTTCCCTCAAGGGAGGACGGACAATGGTCCGTCGTTTCAGGGGAACAGCGGGGTTACCAGCCGGGGCGATGCCCTTGCGATCGAGCAGCAATCGCTTTTCTTCCCTAATAACGGCGTCCATCGAATGTTGATACCACGCCACATACACGTTCAGGGCCTTCGGAACACAGCTCAGTTCACTGATGAAGAAGTTGGACCCTGTGTTTAGGCGCATAAAATGATGCAACGCGCTCCGGATACCCTCTTCAGTAGCAGCCGGTTCTTCCAAGAAATCCTCAAGCGGGACGCCCTGATTATAGCTTACCTGCTGGGAGAAATGATACGGGTTGTATCTCATGAACAACGTCGAATCATTCTTCCTAAACACAAGAAAGCCCGGCCTGATGGAGTATAGATGAAGAATCTCCCGAGCTTTCAAGACAGAGGCCCCGTCTTTAAAAATGGCCTGCAATGGCAGCACCATTTTCGCGGATTCCTGGCCGACGGTCAAAATTTTATCTGTGAAGGAGATGCCATCTCCAACCGTGCGCGGACGAAGGAGCAAACCCCTAGCTTCCCATGGCGTCGGGTTTACAATGGATGCGTCGACTAGCCGCATGATCCGAGGGAACTTACACTTATCATAGAAGCAAGGCCTTCTATGGATATCGAAGACGCCAAGCACGTGCAACTCGAGCCACGAGGTGAAATAATGCATCGAGAAGTTTACAGTCTGCACCCCTGGTTCAGTAGTATCTGCTGCTAAGCTGAGGCCATGATACAAATGGGCTAACCCAGTGATCCCGATGGCCACTTGCATCCCAGCAACTATTTGGTGGGCTGGGTAAAAAACGGACGGCCTCATACGGCGAGGGTGCATCGGAAGCGCAAACCAACTTAGCCATAGCCTGAGGAATCCCAAAAAGAATGTTTCATCGTCAATTCCAGGAGTTGCAAGCTCTGTGAAAGAGACGACCGGGGTGTTGGGGAGAATGAAGTTTCTCTGATCCGCCTCCACTGCCGGCTGGTTGTCCAAACCGAAACCAAAAGGATCGTCAAGTTTGGCAAATTTCACGGCTTCCTTCGACAGAACTTCCGAGCGGAGAAAACGGGCGATGAAATCTGTGAAACTAACCCCACGACCACCGGATTCGAGAAAAAGGTTCTCATAGATATTCAGCACCTTTATCAAACTTGGGAATTGGTGTTGAATAGCGTTTTCCGGGGTAAGACCCATTACCACTGATTTGGTGGCAAAAATGTATTCATCCGAAGGAAGTAGCTCCTCGTAATGTTCTCCCCTAACGGGTAAACCAGAGATCTCAGCAAATTCCACCAAAGAAATGGAGACTTCTCGATCCAATAAAAGGAAGGTGTGGGTCAGAATGTTCCATTGCTCCAGAAATGCCTTGACCCACCATGCAGGAGATGTGGAGTACTGGATCAAAGAAGCATAGATCGCAGGGTACAATCCGAGCCTTAGCAGCTGTAACTTCTTCGCCGATAAGATGTATCGGGCCCACTGCAGATATACGGCTGGGTGACGGGGAGTTAATCCTATGTTGTATGGCTGTCCCCAAGGGCGCGACTCGCCCTGACATATGTACCGCCCTAGAGCAAAGCTCTGTTGAGAAACCCTAAAAAGGTTTTCTTGAAGTTCTATGATCTAAGTAGAGCAAAAGCTCTGTTAATGGATGAAACCCTAGATTATTGACTAATCTCTTCAAAAGATTTGATATTTTACCTAAAAAATTGACAGAGTTCTGTCGCTAAGAGAGTTCTTAAAACAGAGAGCTATACTCTAAAGGAGAAATAATTCTCAGAAAACAATAAAGAAGATGAACAGAGATCATCTCAAGGGCCAAGGGTCCTATTTATAGGCACTGAGAGCCGTTTCAACTTCTAAGTTGATCTAATGGCGCGGATGCTGCCACCGCTGCACTCACGTGTGGGCCACGTGAGCGCAACGGTGGGGGGGCATTTGTTTCCCCCAATAAGAGCAAAACTCTGTTAAAATTTTAAAAATTTGAAATGAAGCAGCGCTTCATAAAACACCAACAAGCGGCGCTCACATGCAAAACACGAGTGCGCGCTTTGCACGAGTACGCCAGCGCAAAGGGCGCCGGTGCTCTGAAGCAGCGCTCACGTGCAAAGCACGAGTGCGCCAGCGCAAAGGGCGCCGGTGCTCTGAAGCAGCGCTCACGTGCAAAGCACGAGTGCGCCAGCGCAAAGAGCGCCGGTGCTCTGAAGCAGCGCTCACGTGCAAAGCACGAGTGCGCTAGCGTTGGAACTAAATGTTCCCCACCGTCAGATCAAATATCCAACGAACATGATTAAAAATCATCAATTGACCAGAATAGAATTCTGTTAAGGAAAGATTCCTCAAAATCTTTCCAAACAAAAAAATTGTGCTCTGTAAATCAGAGCACCGTTGGATCAATGATCCAAAGGTGATTAAAAATCACCAAAATACAGAATAAATTCTGTGGAGGAAAAAGTTTCCCAATCTTGTTAAAAAAAAGAAAATTGCCTTCTGTAAATCAGAAGCCCTTGGATCAAAGATCCAACGATGGGGGAATCCCCAAATCAATTGAACAAAAGATCTCCTTAACCGATTGAACAAATCGGCCTTCACTATATAAAGGCCTAAGACTTCAAATCTCAGAGATACAGAGAAAATAGAGGACCCCCCATAAACTTTGAGAAATTCAAAGACAAAGAGCAAGCTCTTAGAAGAAGAAAACTTTCTTCAAGGTAAAAAGAAAAAAGAACAGAAAGAAGAAATCGTCTCATATAAAAAGAAGAATTTACTTCTTTTTCTAAGATCATAGATCTATAAGATCAAGGTCTTTCACAAAAAGATCAAAGTATCTCATCATAAAAAAATAAGTGGAAAACTTAACCTTCTTCAGATCATAGATCTATAAGAAAAATTGTCTTTCAGAGATCATAGTATCTCAATATAAAAGGGAGGGAGAATAATTCAACTCTCTTGGGATCATGGATCCATAAATACAGAGCCTTTCACCAAAAACATAAGAGATTGAAACATCTCTTATAAAAAATAAGAACTTCGTTCTTAAATTCATGAGACAAAGTCTCTTATGGAGAATGTAATTCTCAGGGCGCAAAGCTGCCTAAAGAGAGCCTCATCGCTCCAATTAAAGAAGAGCGCCTCAGCATTCCAAATCTAGCGCACAGCGCTGCAGAGCCTTAGTGCTTCAAACTTGAACAGAAGCGCATTGCGCTCTTTGAACTGGCGCTCAGCACCAAGCGTGCCACGTGCTTCCCACATGTGCGCTACTTGAACAGAAGCGCTGTGCACTTTTTGGATTGGCGCTCAGCGCCAAGCATGCCACGTGCTCCTCACGTGTATACTACATCACAAGAAGCGCTCTGCGCTCATTGACTGGCGCTCATCTCTAAGCGCGCCACGTGCTCCTCACGTGTGCGCTACTTAGCAGAAGCGCTCTGCGCTCTTTGACTGGTGCAAAGCGCCAAGCACGCCACGTGCTCCTCACGTGTGCGCTAAAAGAACATAAATTGTTTTATAAATAAAGCCCAAAGCTATGATGAATGCTCAGCATTCAGTAAAAGACAAAAATATTGTCAGAACTCAAATCAATGGTCGACATTGTTAAATGTTTAACATTTTAACTAAATGGGCCGAGCCCAAAGTGGTCAGAGAACCCTAACTCAGATTAATTGAGCCCATATACTCATAAATCCTTGATCTTAGTCCCAAACTAGACTACAGATCCCAACCAATATTGGTTCGAGGGTACATTTCTTCACTCCTCTGATATTTGTCGTTGTAATCCTTCAACGTCTTAAAAGAGGTGACATGTCCCGACAACCAAACATTCTATAGACTGTGGGGTCCTTAAACCCATGGACTATGATGTCCTTAACCTCAGACTGTGGGGTTCTTAAACCCATGGACTATGATGTCCTTAACCTCAGACTGTAGGGTCCTTACACCCATGGACTATGATGTCCTTAACCTTGGACCATAATGTCCTTAAACTAATGGACCGCAAAGTCCCTAAACTAAACAATAGAGCCCAAATGCTCTTTTGTTGGATCTAAATGATCCCGTTAAGTTGATCTTAGTCTACAAATTAGACTAACGTATCCTTAACAAACGTTTAAAGTTGATCTTAGTTTCAAATGAGACTAACGCATCCTTAAACTCAACCCCAAATCCAAATCTAAGAAAATACGGATTTGGACTAATCCACGCCCTACGGGCGACAACATAAATTAGTCTCCGTATACAATCCACGGGCAACCAAAAAACAAATCAAACACACACGACACGAACTGACCATCTGGAGAAGGAGAAAATGGTTACCGCGATGCGGTAGCGTAATTAACTAATGCTTGACCAAAATGTCCCTAAACTAAAAATGGACCGAAATTTCCCTAAACTAATATTCATCCCAAATACGAGAATATTGGATCGAAACGTCCCTAGACTAAAAATGGACAAAAATGCCCTTAAACTAGCACGTCTCCCCAAATACGGTGATAATGGACCACCATGTCCTTAAACTGGTATTAGACCGTAATGTCCTTAAATTAACATATCACCCTACGGTGGGTCTCCATAACAAGTGCCGTATACAATCCACAGGTATAAAACAATTCACATCCTTCCCAGGTTCCATATGATGCGGTCCTTCGAAGAATGTCGTGATCGACAACTGTTAGTGCGTTACCTTACGGGCCACCTAAAAAAAGATGGTATGTCCACAAGAAAATGGGCACGGATGAAAATCCCAAAAGGCGCCGTGAGTAAAATCAGCAGGACTACCGACGAGTTTGTAAAAACCCGAAAGGGCGTAATCTCATAAAATAAAAAATTATGTACACTGATTAGTTGCGAAAAGGTGTGTGTGTATGTTTTTTAAATAACCGCAATCAAGACGGTATCACAAATAGCTAGCCGCGATGAGTACGGGTCGTCCGCAGGGAAACGTGAATTTTTTTCTTGTTTTAGACGAGTTGATAAAAGAGAGGAGGGATTGTTGTCGTTTTAAATTAAAATAGGTAGAAAATTTTATAATAGAAAGGCTTGTTGGGTTTATAGAACTTAGTACTTAATGGATGAAGGTTTATAAATGATTTTTTTATCTTTTAATTGTTTAAAACTCGAGAGATAGCGATGAATGTGGATTAGGGTTCATGGAGAGAATTAGGGTTTTACACTGCTGCCCTTATCCTTCCATTGATCTCTATTTATCTCAAGCCCTTAACAAAATAGGTATTAATTAATCTCAAATCGTGGTCGTGACTATAATTAATTGATAGCGCGCCTGATAAAAGGGTTAACATTTGTTTTACTAAGATTTATAAATATTAAAATGTCAAAAGAAGTTAAGAGATTTTTCATCCATTATTCTACCCTATCCTATAAACCCTAGCAAGTAAGAAATTACCCGCTCATGGTTATTAGCATAGTAAAATAGAGATGAAAGATGAATGGAACCATATTTAAAATCAGAAAATAATGCTGAATGTAATGCAGAAAAGTAATGCAAAAAGTAAATGCGAAAAGTAAAATGCGAAAAGAATTAAAACAAAAACTACCTTTTATTAATCAAATATTGCATTACAGCTTTTCTCCTTAAAAAGGTAGATTACAAAAACCCAAGTTTCGCTCGTGGATCTCTCTCTATATCGATGGCTAGATGAATAGATAGATTGATAATTTTGGAATGCACAGCTCTCGGTCCTTTATATAGTCTTTGAAACTAGAAACCCTAGATGCCATATTGGAGTAGGTGACATTACGATCATGCCCCTAAATTTCCAGATCCTACAGCCCATAATTGACCGCGGAACCGCCGCCAAATCCCTTTCTTGACCACGGATATGCTTCCTTTTGTTGGGATTGTGACTTGGGATTTTTTTTTGGCTTTTTCTCTCGATATTTGGAGATCCTCTTGATATACAGATTCTGAAAATATTTCCTTTAGTCTCTGTCGTTGCTATATTCTTAAATTTGCATGTAATATTTGGCAGATTCGATTTAATATTTTGATTTGATGTGGATCTCCTACTTAGATTTCAGACTTGAGCTAATATCTGCACAATATCTCAAATCAAATTGTTGGTATCATTTGTTTTATTTAAGATATTAATCTAACAATTTATATGATATGCATATTTTAATATGAACAATCTTATTGATATTTTATTTAAATATGATATGCATATATTTTCCCTAATTATATTAATTATAAATGAAAAAACTTATGATAAAAATCATTTTACAAATAAATCCACATATGTTATTTATTTATAATTAACACCTTTTATTAGTTAATAATAGTAGGGAAAATGTCCATACAAATGTGCAATATTTTTGACTAATCAAATACTCCCAAACTTATGTTTTATCTTCTCGAACAAACTATTTATTATCAAAAAAGAAAAAGAAAAACCTAACACAATTTCGTAGGAAACACGATTGCACTTAGAACGTGTAACAAGCTTTTAAAACTCTAGGTGTCCCTAATAGGAGGAGTGTTGTCTCCTGAGGGTTTTCAGCGGATTATACCCACAAAATCCCAAAATAAAAGAAAGAAGACAAAAATTATATGCAAAGATAAGGAACATATAATTAAAAAAAAACTTGAAAATAATTGTTTCAAACTACACTAACTTTTTTAGTTGTTATGAGCCCTATCTTAATGGTCTTGAAAAGATATCAGAAATCACATCATCTCTCAATAAAATATCGTCTTTAGTCTTCCTCTCTTTCTCTCCTCTAAACGTCGATCATATATCCTATTTGTATGTAAAAGATATCGCTACACTTGGAGAATTCAATTCAAACTATCATACTTTTTGGCCATATTCCTTAGTACTTTTTAGTCGGTGATGTTTTTGATGGATTTTGCTCACACATTCTTCATGCGACCGTTAATATTTCTTGAGATACTAACTAACCGATTACTGAATGTGCTAACTATTTAAGGCTCAATTAGCAATATCCTAGTTTTGCAACACTTAAAGCTTAGCAGTGACTCCCAAACCAGTTGGTCTAAGACACTAGGTGATAAGGCACTCTCGCTATATTTTTTTATGCTTTCTTAAGTAATTACAAAACCAGTGTTCATTTTTCTTCACCATTTCTATTTTATATGTCATTTATATTTTTTTGATTTATATTTTTTCCTTCATACTAAGGCTTTTAGAAAAGAGCGTTTCAAGGTATCTTCTACTATTCTAAGTTTTAAGATGTGTGCAAATACGTATAGTAGAGTATCAACGTTCAGAAGTTTGGATTCAAAAATAGATACTATTTTTAAGACTTATTTCTATCCTTAGATTAATGATTTTTTTCATCTTACCAACCCTTGGGACAACAGCTCATGACTGTCTATTACTAGCTTTGTTTTAAAATATCTAATTTTCTTACTTTTCTTAAATTTTTTCCTTTCTTTCATATGTATTTTTCACTTTCTAATTTTTATTTTAAAAAAAAATTCATTTTTTTCATATATAGTACATAATGCCAAATGATATTTCAGTAAATACAAATCTCCCCCCAAACCTGTTTGCAGCAGTGTCCTCACTGATGTGCTTCTTCGAGCACTTAAACCTGTAGACTTGGGTGGAGAATAATAGGGGAAAAAGATAGTCAAATGAAAATCTCCCCCCAAACTTGTTCTTTGGCACGCACAGATATTTATCTTTATTTTTAACACACCTCCATTCTTAGATAAAACAGTGTTACCGAAATATAGAGGTGAGGCGGAGGAAAGTTAGTCATGATAAAGTGGCTCCTACAAGAACAGGAGCTCTTCCGATATGTGAGCGGAAAAGTACGGTTTTAATCTATTCCAATTTACTTTAAATTTATAACCGTTTTTAACATTTTCTATATCCACTGCACCGTGCAGGTACTCATACCGCACCACAAAAGGTCCTTTCCAATGAGATTTTAGCTTAGCCGGATGAAGATGGAGACGGGAATCGTAAAAAAGGATTTGTTGTCCCGGTATGAATGTTTTCTAAAAAGATTTTTATTGTGGAACTCCTTTGTCCGGTTCTTTACTATAACCGCATTATCGTAAGCTTCATCGTAAAGTTCTCTTAACTCATTTAATTGCAGCTTCCGATAGCTACTGGCTTGATCAAAATCATAATTACGCTCTTTAATAACCCACATTGTTTTATGTTCGATCTCAACAGGAAGGTGGCAAGCCTTCCCAAACAATAGTCGGTATGGAGACATACCAAGATTGGTCTTGTAAGCGGTACAAAATGCCCAAAAAGGATCCTTCAATTTGGTAGACCAATCTTTACGGTTCTTAGAAACCGTTTTCTTCAAAATTTGTTTGATCTGTCTATTGGAGATCTCAGCTTGCCCGCTCGTTTAGGAATGATAGGGCGTAGAAAGCTTGTAGTTGATTGAATATTTCCGCATCAAAACCTTGAAAGACCGATTACAGAAATGCGTCCCATTATCGCTAATGATAGCGTGCGGGTGCCCGAAACGAGAAAAGATATTTTCTTTAAGGGACTTAACAACAACCTTGATGTCATTAGTATGGCACGGTGTTGTTTCAATCCATTTAGAGACATAATCAACCGCTAATAATATATATAAGTTCCCAAAAGAGTTGGGAAATGGGCCCATAAAATCAATTACCATACATCAACTATCTCCACAAGCAAGATAGGTTGGAGTGGCATCTCATTTTTCCGTGAAATCCGACCTATGTGTTGACACCATGAACAAATTTTGCCATAATCATATGCATCTTTAAATAACGTTGGCCAATAAAAGTCACATTGCAAAACTTTCTCTGCTGTTTTCCTTGGACCAAAGTGTCCACCACATGCTTGATCATGGAAGAAAGTCAATAAACTCTTGAACTCATTATTAGGGACACATCAGCGAATGATCTGATCGGGAAAATACTTAAACAAAAAAGGTTGGTCCCAGTAGAAGTGTTTCACCTGAGATAAAAATCTGTGATTGTCTTGATTTGACCATTCGCTAGGTAGAAGTCCCGTCACTAGATAATTCACAATATCAGCGAACCAAGGTTCGCAAGATATGGTCAAGAGTTGTTCATCCGGAAAGGAATCATTTATTGGTAAGGTCAACGTTGGAAAAGAAGAAAGTCGTGAAAGATGGTCGGGTACGACATTTTCACATTCACTTTTGTCTCTGATGACGAGGTCAAATTCTTGTAACAAAAGGATTTAACGTATTAGCCTAGACTTAGCATCCTTCTTCGATAAATGATGTCATAAAGCGGAATGATCGGTGTAAACTACAACTGGAGAGCCAATTATGTAGGGCTTGAATTTTTTTAATGCAAATACAACTGCTAAGAGTTCTTTCTCGGTGGTTGTATAATTCATTTATGCATCGTTCAAGGTCTTACTCACATAATAAATTACATATGTTATCTTATCAATGTGTTGTCCTATGACTACACTTATAGCAAAATCGGATGCATCACACATAAGTTCAAACTGGTGATTTCAGTCCGGAAATGATAGAAAGGGGACTGTAGTGAGGGAAGCAGCCACACACTCCGAGTCGAAGTGAAATGTTGTATCCTTGGACAAGAGAAGAGTTAAGGATCTAACAATTTTGATAAAGTCCTTAATGAATCGTTTATAAAACTCAGCATGACCAAGAAAAGATCGTATATCTTTGACGTATTTAGGAGGAGGAAGGTTGGAAATGATATCTATTTTAGCTTTGTCTACCTCAATGCCTTTTCGTAAAATGATATGCCCTAAGACAACATCTTCTTGAACCATGAAATGATATTTTTCCCAATTCAAAGTTAAATTTTATCCTTACAGCGGGTAAGAACAACGTCAAGATGACATTACCATTCCTCAATGGAGTCCCCAAATATGGAGAAATCGTCCATAAATATCTCCAGAAAATTCTTGACCATGTCCGAGAATATCCTCATCATACACCGTTGAAATGTATCGAGAGCATTGCATAACCCAAAGGGCATGCGTCTATAAGCAAAAGTACTGAAAAGACAAGTAAAAGATGTCTTATCTTGATCCTTTTCGACGATAGAAATCTGGTTATAGCCGGAGTATCTGTCCAAAAATTAGTAGTACTCATGCCCGGCTAAACGTTCCAATATCTGTTCAATGAAAGGTAGAGGGAAGTGATCTTTTCTCGTCGCGGCATTGAGTTTTCTATAATCAATACATACCCACTACCCGGTTTAGGTGCGTGTTTGAATCAACTCATTAGCCTAATTAGTTATGACCATGATGCCAGACTTTTTAGGGACCACATGAATAAGACTTACCTATTGGCTATCAGATATTGAGTAAATTATACCATTATCTAGGCATTTGACGATTTCTTTCTTCACCCCCTCTTTCATAACGGGATTCAACCGACTTTGTAAGTCTCAGGCTGGTTTGGTTTCATCCATCTAATGTATATGATGTTCAACAATTAAGGGACTAATCCATTTGATATCCTCCATTGTCCAACCAAAACTTTGCTGATTCGATCTCAAGACAAACAGAAGAGCTCTCTCTTGCTCTACAGCTAGAGAAACCGATATGATAACGGGCAAAGACTCATTCTCACCTAAATATGCATATTTAAGATGAGACAGCAGCGACTTGAGATCTAGTGTTGGTGGAGAGATGATAGAAGGTAGGGTAAGGGAATGATACCCGGACTCCATAAGATGTTCATACCTAGCGTAAGAGACTAATTCGGATAGCTCAGCTAACTTATGCGACAAGTCGAAGGATTTGGACTCGGGGGTGGACTTATCGACAGAAGGGTCCTCATTCGTATAATAAATAGCTGGATCAAACAATAACGCACTTGTGGCACCGAGATCATTATCGTAGAGCTCCTTAAATTCACAACTGTTGGATTCTATCTCATTGATAGAACATATATCAATTATATGAGTAGAAGATTCAGAGGGTTGACTTGCTACCTTAAAAATGTTAAGTTTAATTGTCATCTTCCCAAAAGATAGGTTCATGGAACCATTACGACAATTGATAACTGCATTGGAAGTTGCTAGGAAAGGTCGACCAAGAATCACCGAAATTTGGTTCCGTGGGTTTGCCACAGGCTGTGTATCTAAAACTATAAAGTCCATAAGGAATATAAAGTCCTCGACTTTGATCAACACATCTTCTAGCTCACCCATAGGGTGGGTGATAGATTGATCGACCATCTGGAGAGTGCAATGCGTAGGTTTCAACTCTCCTATGCCTAATTGCTCATAAACAAAATACGGGAGCAAGTTAACACTAGCACCTAGATCGAGTAGAGCGCGATTGATGTTTTTACTACCAATAGTTATAGAAATAGTATCACATCGTAGACCCCCACCCCAACTCTATCTTCCTTATCAGTGAACCGGAACATAGTGCTTAGGTATAAGACAACCGGGGTCCTTATGTTTCTTGGGAAAATGTTGGGTAAGAGCATCATTCACATTGCTCACTAAGAAAAGCTTTTTAGGTACTTGAGTTTTCCTTTTCTTAGAGCACAAGCCCTTTGGAATTTTCACATAGGATGGAACATGTTGGATAGTATCTAAGAGAGGAATATTTATGTTAACTTGCTTAAACATTTCCACAATCTTCTCTATTTTTGCACTTGGTTTGTTGGGTCTCAACCGGTTAGGTTAAAGGATCTTTATCAACAGGGGTTGGGTCCAACACTTGAGGAGAAGTTTGTGGGGGTGGAATGGATCGTAAAATTTGATTTGCGACGGTCTGAGATGGTAATTTATTCAAGGGAGTGGACTAAGGGTTCGATCACAGTAGAGAACGGAGAATGGGCTCGGAAGAAGATGTTCGATAGACAAAGTAGGAGTAGAAGTAGTAGCCGGGGTATCATATAAAACATCAAATTGTTTACCAATACGGTTGTTCAGCACTTTTTCCGATCTCAACGTAGTTACGACACTCACATTATGATTTTGTTGGTTAAGGACAATTTTTGCGCTTTGTGAGTGGCCGGAATTTGGTAGAGATTGAGATGGAAGTTTCTCTTTCTCTCTCTCACTCATCGCGGCATTTAACCGTGCAATTTGTGCTTCGATCGATTTTGTACTTTTACCGTAGGAATCAGTGTGTTGCACTAGCGTTTGGACAGAAGATGTTAAATTGGCCGAAGTTTGTGCAGATTGTTTAATAAATGTTTCTAAGCTTCTTTCGAGTGCAGAAATTTTATCGGTACCGGTCGTTGGAATATTAGTCTGTGGTTGGAAAGAATTATTATAAGGGGTAAAGTTGTTGGCCGGATTTTGGAAAGATTGCAGTTAAAAGGGCCGCTGAATTTGTTGTGGTGGCTGTTTTTCTGTGGGGGAAGCCTTTGATAGTTATTTTAGTTTAGGAACTGATTTTGAGTTTGGTTTTGGTTTTGGTTCCAAGCAAAATTAGGATGATTCCTCCATCCCTGATTATATGTGGATGAATAAGGATCGTTTCTAGGTCGTTGTTGAAAAGTAGCATCAGTTTGTTCTTGACCTTGAGACGGAGATTCAAAGGACATTCCTCTGGTAAATGTAATGAGTCAAAAAAGTAACCACACACGGTTTTGGGGAGTGTAACTTGGTTTAGGGAGGCTGAAGAAAACTTGCTTTCCATAACTTCTAGTTTCTTTTGCATCGCGGCCATTTCGGCTTTCATTGCAATGGAATTATAGAGCTGATGGATACCTGCCCTAGATGAAGACGATGTTGTTGGTATAATGCTCTCCTACTATAATGTTTGTTCGGCGAGATCTTCCAGAAATTTCAACGCTTTGTCGTCGTCTTTTGACATAAAATGACATTGAAAAATGGTTTATAGCATTTGTTTTGTAGCTGGATTGATACCCTAATACATAATTTGGAAAAATTGCCATCTTTCAATTCCGTGATGAGGCATTAGACAAGGAGATCTTTAAACCATTCAAAGTATTTTCAAAAGCGTTCGTTGGGAAGTTGAGCAAACTGGTTAAACTCACTCCGAATACAGGCAATCTTGTGATGAAGATAAAATTTCTTAAGGAATGCTTTAACGAATTCATCCCATTGAGCGATAGAATGTGCGGCGGTGCTATAAAGTTACTTTTTTGCGAGATCACACAAGGTAAAAGGAAGAAGTAATTGCAGAGCATCCCCTGAAAGTTGGGTGGTGCCTATAATTGCACATACGTTTTCGAATATGGTTATAAAAATGTATACATATTCAGATTCAAGCCCGTAAAATTTGGGCAACAAGTTGATGAAGTGGGACTTAATTTCGAAATTATCTCCATTGGCTGGTGGAAGACACAACACGTAGGAAGAGGTCTGTGTATGGGATAGAATCGATTTTGAAGAGGGATGCGTAGTGGATTATGAATTTGCACACCTATGGGTGGCGGCAAGGTGGTGTTGTTAAAACCTGATGGATATCCGTCCATCTTGGGAGATGTGGTAGATAGAGGAGAAATAGAAGACTTGTTTGAGAGCAAAAACGCGGACTAGACGGGCACTAGAATCCCGTGTCCAGTCAATCATGTACTAAGCGGGTTTAGTGCATGTGGCAGCGTGTGATGTGTGTGAGAACGATTTTTTAGAAGGCTTGTTTTGAAAAAAGTTGGACGCGAGGCTTGACTCAACCAATCACAAAATGCACAATCAATTCCTAGAGCTAGGATCATCTAGGTCAACTCATTAGACCGCTCCTAGACTTCCAAAAGACAAGTCGTAGGATCAATCCTCTACCATCTCCTTATCAATTTTGCGGCCAGGTAAGTGCCAAGTAAGTGGGAGGTATCCGCTATACGAATCACCGAAATAGAGGGCCTAATTAAGTAACCACTTTCCTTAGTCACACTTGCCTAGACACTATAAGAGAAATGCAGATAAGCAATAGATTACCCATGACCCTCATTTGTCTTAATTGAGCGCGACAGTCCTTAGAGACTTGATCTAGATATTTTTTACTAATGTATGGTGGTAATATACTCGTTTGTGATTTGTGGGGCCTAGGAAGGATGATAAAATCCCCATCTAATCTGAGTTTGGATTTACTGCCCTTAATGTCCGTTTTAAATATGCAAAACAACTCGAAATCAAAATACGTAAAAAGATTTTTAGCGGTGCTGTTTGCAAAGAATCCTGCAGGTAAAAACAGTTTATTGGAGTTTTAGAGGAGAGATGAAGGCAATAGGAGAATACCAGAGAAAATTAGGGGCCCAACTCTTCAGTAGGGCCGCGGTTCCACCACCAAAAGCAACCTTAGACCGCGGTTCTGCCGCTTCTTGACTAGTTCTTCTCTCTAAATTTCTTTAGAGCACTCCAATGCTCCTCTGGTCCCAGTTGAAGTCTCTAAATCTCTGTTGGCCTGCTCCAATCATTTCAGATGTCCTTGCAAAAAATAAAAAAACTCGCACAAGATTCGTTAAAAACACAAGATGCGGTTTTGGTTCTCTTTTATTTTATATTTCTGGTTTTTATAAGAAATCAACCTGAATAATAAGAAAAATAATTACAACCATTTCCCCGGCAATGGCATCATTCGATTGGTTGCTAAAAGGTGTGTGTGTATGTTTTGTAAATAACCGTAATCAAGATGGTGTCACAAATAACTAGCCGCGATGAGTACGGGTCGTCCGTAGGGAAACATGAATTTCTTTTCTTGTTTTAGACGAGTTGATAAAAGAGATGAGGGATTGTTGTCGTTTTAAATTAAAATGGTTTGAAATTTTTTTAATAGAAAGACTTGTAGGGTTTATAGAACTTAGTAGTTAATGGATGAAGGTTTAGAAATAATTCCTTTAATCTTTTAATTGTTTAAAACTCAAGAGATAGCGATGCATGTGGATTAGGGTTCTTGGAGGGAATTATGGTTTCCCACTACCGTCCCTTGTCTTTCCATTGATCTTTATTTATCTCATGTCCTTGACAAAACAAGTATTAACTAATCTCAAATCATGGTCGTGACTATCATTAATTTATAGCGTACCCGATAAAAGGGTCAACATTTATTTTGCTAAGGTTTATAGATGTTAAAATATCAAAAGAAATTAAGGGATTTTTCATTCATTATTCTACCCTATCCTTTAAATCCTAGCAAGTATGAAATTACTTGCTCATGGTTATTAGCGTAGTAAAATAGAGATGGAAGATGAATGAAACAATATTTAAAATCAGAAAATAATACTGAATATAATGCAGAAAAGTAATGCGTAAAAGTAATACGGAAACGTAATGTGTAAAGTAAATGCGAAAAGTAAAATGCGAAAAGAATTAAAACAAAAGACAATTTTTATTGATCAACTATTGCATTACAACTTTTCTCCTTAAAATGGTAGATTACAAAAATCCTAGTTTCGCTCGTAGATCTGTCTCTATATCGATGGGTAGATGAATAGATAGATAACTTTGGAATGCACATCTCTCGGTCCTTTATATACTCTCTGAAACTAGAAACCCTAGATGTCATATTAGAGGAGCTAACATTACAATCATGCCCCTAAATTTCCAGATCCTATGGCCCATAATCGACCGTGGAACCGCCGCCCAATCCCCCTCTTGATCACAGATCCACCTCCTTCTGTTGGGATTGTGACTTGGGATTTTTTCTGGCTTTTTCTCTCGATGTTTGGAGATATACTTGATATACAGATTTTGAAAATATTGTCCTTAGTCTCTTCCATTTCTATATACTTCGATTTGCATATAATATTTGGCAGATTCGGTTTGATATTCTGATTTGATGTGGATCTCATACTTAAATTTTAGACCGAGCTAATACATGCACAATATCTTAAATCAAATTGTTCTAACCATTTGTTTTATTTAAGATATTATTCTAACCATTTATATGATATGATATCTTAAGAATATTGATTAGGAATATTTGATATGATATGTATATTTTAATATGAATAATCTTATTGATATTTTATTTAAATATGATATGCATATATTTTCCCTAATTATATTAATTATAAATGAAGAAATGTATGATAATAATCTGTTTATAAATAACGCCACATATGTTCTTTATTTACAATTAACACCATTTATTAGTTAACAATAGTAGGGAAAATGTCCATATAAATGTGCAATATTTTTGACTAACCATACACTTCCAAAGTCCTCATGACTTTGTAAAGAGAAAACATCTGCGTGAGATCATTATGACCCATAAAGGAGCAACACACTTGGGAATACCTACAATTCCTAAGGAGAAAATGCGCTTGCGAGATCCTTACGACTTGTAAGGAGAATGTATCCTCTATAAGACCCTCACGGCTTATATAATTCAAAAGATTAAGTTACAGGGATTTGAACATGTTCTTAAACCACCTAAACCCCATAAATTTATGCCCAACAGGCGGTCCAATATTGTCCCTTGTATACAATCCACGTCTTACCAAGTAAATAAATATATTCTCAACTAAGTTTCACCAAGAACGAGAAATATCGTTCAACATAGTGAACATCACTTGCAAGTCTTTACGACTTGCAAGAGAAAATACAACTTAGGAATCCTTACGATTCCTAAGGAGAAAAGTACACTTATGAGATCCTCGCGACTCATAGGGAGAAATGCTTTTATGAGATCCTTATGGCTCGTAAAGTCAAAAATCTTAGTCGACATGATCCTAACCCTATTTTCTAAGTCACCTTTGTTTAAATCAACAAAGGCAAATGATGATTCGCTCATGGAAATATTCCAGTTATAGCGATACTGATACCAAGATTGGTATCAGATTCCAAATCCCTAACTCGCAATAAAATCAGTGAGCAAAAAATACATGCATATGAACGGCCAAAATGTTTAGGCAACTCGTAATAAAAAGCAGCGAGTAAAAAAATATAGTCGAAATGATTGGGCACAGCGAATTAACTAGCAGAAATGATTGGGCAATCACGACTTTCGCGATATAAAAAACTGAAAAAATAGAGCATCGTGGAAATATAAAAAATATATAATAAAATAAAACTTTTCTTCCCTGTAAGTAGATCCATATTGACTTTTTTATACAATCCATAGGCACAAATGAAAAAAAAGGGAACCATATTTCCCACCATACTTCATCAAAAGAAGAACCAAGTCTTGATAGCGTATCTTCAGCCTAAAGACTATTTGGACGTTCTTCTAACTCCAGAAAAGTACAGACATGACATCAATAAGGACCCAAGGGTCAAATAAAAGCGGAGTGACGGCAAAATCCTAGCTCCAGATCTCGATGGCAACATCTATAGCCTAGAGATCATCTCGACGTTCCTCCTCATTCCAGCAGGGTGCGAACGCAACTATCAAATGAAATTGGAGCAATAGTATATTCGTAACTCCAAACCTCAATTACGATACGTACATCATAGAGATCAAACATGTGTCTACCTTACTTCAGCAAAGAATCGGTACGACACCAAAATAAAAAAAGAGACGAAGTGACGACATATTCCTAGCTTCGAGTCTTGATGACAAGCTTAGAGACCATTGGAGATCATCCCACCCCAAAATGGTGCGGTTATGACTAATCGGGGCTTCAAATTAAGCCTAAGCTCAAGTAAAGCGCCACGGCAAATACCCAACGCTTGATCTTTCGATGGAAGTATGGATATTCAAACCTAAGAAGATTACTTGAAGACTTCTTATCCAGTCTCGGAAGGGATCAGAGACACGACAGACGCATGGCTACTCAATCCGTAACTAAAGGGATTGCATATCGAGAATATATTAGCCAACGCGACGGTACGATAGACTTAAACCTAATACTACAATCCTAACAGACCCATATTAGAAAAGAGGGGTTATCCATATTTTACGTTAGGATACACCAGCGAGAACCTCACAACTCGTAGGGAGAAACATCTTAAGACTCCCACGGCTCATAAAGATGAAAATTATTAGGCGACGATGATATCAACCTGTTTCCTAAGCCATTGATGACTTGCAAATAGGTCAATATTGACCCTTGTATACTTTCTATGGGCTACATCCAACAAAATTGGTAGATGACGCCACCATCAAAAAAAGAAAGGTGCAACTCAAGGGCCTCAGGGTCTAAAACTACATTTCTTAAGAATTATGATTTTAGTCAATGGTAGATGACGGCGCTAGTGCCATCTCGCTATCTTCTTAGATTAAAATTCTAAAGGTTATATACGATACGCCCTCCCGAAATCAGTCATGTGCTATTCATTATTCTGCACTATTTAACCAACGTCCATACCTACATGGGTAAAGTAGTGGAGGGCATTTGTTTGACATGGAAAAATTCATCAAATAACAAAAATGCATTCAAATATTTATTTCAAGCTATAGGGAAGAGATCACCAAATATGGGATTAGAATTACAAGGTTAACAAAACAATAAACAAAGTTCCCTGGCTCCCTCTCTGCCTTTTCTACCATGTTGTAACGGCGATTCTCACGAATTGTCCCTCCCCATATGTCAGTGCCATGTTTGTCGGCAAAGAAAGACATGACAGCCCACCGAGCCCGGATCTGACTCAGCATATGAATTGAGCGGTCCTTCAGAGACTTTGTAATCAAGCACGCCTCATGAACGCAGTCAATCTTGTCCTCCGCTGCGTCGAGCATCGGTAGAGTCATCTTTGTCGTTTGAAGGGGAATGTTGTTAAAGATGGCCAGGAAAATCATGCGAAGCCAAATAGAACCGGAGGGGAGAGGAGACGCCCTACGAATCATAAGCAAATCCATCACCGTGTTACATTGATCATCCGTGAGAGCGGGATTCTCCAGACGAGCAACAAAACGAGGAATAATCTCCCTAATGGGCACCTCCCACGGCCGTCGAGGAGCATGTAGGCGATTGCAAACCATGTTTCTCTGTTAAGGTAGTTCTTCCCTGTGAAGGAGAAGATGAGCACTGCTTCAGATTATAAAGAGAGGTATTTTAGTCTCGGCATAGAAAATGTTGTTCATGGTGGTACTATTTCCAAGCTCTGGCCAAAAAAAGGCGTCGAAAAAGAAGAGTAAGAAGGTAAAACGATTCCATCATATAATAAGACAGCGCCTCACGTGAAACACAAGT
Organism: Agapanthus africanus; assembly: GCA_030015575.1. Classification (NCBI taxonomy): domain Eukaryota; kingdom Viridiplantae; phylum Streptophyta; class Magnoliopsida; order Asparagales; family Amaryllidaceae; genus Agapanthus; species Agapanthus africanus. Next base: position 190,018,944 of record JASDDO010000014.1, on the reverse strand, counting down.
GAGCGTCGACGCCAGTCTCTAGTAAGATTAAATCCTATACCGGTGCCTCACGCGAAAGGCACGTGAGAGCTGGCGTGCAAAGCACGTGGACACTTGATTGAGTCCTAGGACCAGTGCCTCATGTGAAAAGCACGTGAGCGCCGACGTGTATAGCACATGAGCGTCAGCGCCCAAATTAAAGCAGGTCTGCCGGGGTAGAACTAAATTCTACATGGAAAACACTTCCATGAATATTCCCTGTTAAACAGATCCGTTGGTTCAAAAATCCAATGGTGATTAAAAAAGCATCAAAAGATAGAATTAAATTCTATATGAAAAAATATTTCCCTAATCTATCTAAACTAGAAAGATATACCCTGTTAAATAGATTCGTTGGATCAAAAATCCAATGGCGATTAAAAATCATCAAAAGATAGAATTAAATTCTATATGAGAAAATATTTCCCTAATCTTTCTAAATTAGAAAGATATACTCTGTTAAACAGAGAACCCTTGGATTAAAAATCCAATGGTGATTAAAAATCACCATTTGAATTAAACGATAGAATTAAATTCTATGCATGGAAAATATTTCCCTAATTTTGTTAAAAACTAGAAAATATATTCTGTTAAATAGAAAATCACTGGATCAAAGATCCAACAGTGGATAAAATTCCTTGAATATTCTTTGAGACCAATTAAATCAATTGGTATATCTCAATAAGAGATTTTCTTAAAACCGATCAACAGTTTGCAATCTCTATATAAAGGACTTGAGACTTCAAGTCTCACACACATAAATACAAAGATAGAACCCCTATAAGCTTTGGCAGCTACAACTGAGAATTCAATTCTCTTGCTGCAGAAAAGTCCTCGTTCCTTTCAAAACCTTAGGTAAAGAAAAAGAAGAAATAAAAATATCTCATATGTCTAACACATAAATATAAGGGATTAACCCTCCAAAAAGAACTTAGTTCTTTTTTTGGATCTGAGATCCGCAAAGCAAATCTCCCATAAGTTGAGAATTTAATTCTTATTGGGATGATTTCGTTCTTCAGACTCAAGATCTAGGGGGAAAACTAGGTATGAGAAAATGAATAAAAAAAAAGTAAAGAAGATGGAGGTTATATTCCAGGAATTTAATTCCTCTGAAAATGGGGTTTAACCCTATATGAAGAACTTAGTTCTTACAAAAAAGAACAGAAGAACTTAGTTCTCAAAGGAAATCTGATCGCTAGATCCTCAAAACAATTATTTCGATGATCATTAATGGCCAAAATGACATTAATATAAGTTTTACTTCTTTTAAAAAGAGATAGATAGAGAGTAAATCTTTAAAGGGCTCGGTGTCTCACGTGTTTCACACGTGAGCGCCCAAAAAGAAAACTTAGCACCTCATGTGATAGCACGTGGCACCAGAAAGCAAAACAGATTAGTGTTTAGCACTATTGCAGTGCTTCACGTGAAACACACATGAGCATCAAGAATCTCAGCGCCTCACGTAAACATACATGAGCATCAAGAAACTTAGAGCCTCACGTGGCAACACGTGAGTGCTGAACAAAAATGTTTAGAACTATATATATTGTCAAAAGACTAAGTGCTTAGCACTGTAAGATGTTGGGAAAAGGCCTAAGACTGTGCCCAAATTGGCTAAGTCTCTGAAACTTCTTTACAACCGAGCCCATATGCCCTATTGATAAATCTTAACAAAATTTAATGATCCTTAAATATATTTCTAATTTAATCTTAGTCTCATACAAGACTAACGCATTATTAGTTAAAATAAATTGAGCCCATATGCTTACATATATTTAAGTTGGTCTTAATCTAAAATCAGATTAACGGTCCTTAAATAAAATAAAATATTTTTTGAATTGACGGAACATACAACCTATGTTCAAACTCCAAATCTAAATATATGGATTTGGACTAATTCGCACCCTACGGACGACAATATAAACTAGTCTCCGCATACAATCCACGAGCAACCAAAAATAAATAAAATACAACACGACACAAAATGACTTATTGAAGCAGGAGAAAGTTGTTATCGCAACGCGATAAAGTAATTAACTACAAAGGCTTGTGCCTACAGGGAAGAGCGTCCCCACAATCAAAAACCTCTCATAAACAATGGGGTATCTGATAAAGTCTGCTACATCGGTCGCATCTATCCAAACCTCGGATATATGATGCCATAAATCAACTCGATATCTTCGGAGAGGTGGATGGATATGTCCAAATAGTATCTGCCCCCAAATGCAGGATAGATGTCTCAACATGTCATTCCGGTCTTTGAAAGTAAACAATATGTATGTATATATGAAATGATATAATTTTGAAGTAAAAATTAAATTTTGAGAACAGAATTCATATTGATGAAGTACATGAGCAGCATCTTGATTGGAATGATGACTGATTGGAAAATATCATCATGACAATTATTGCGACCGGGTTGCAGAACATGTAAGATATTCAAATTTCATGTTTTTGTGACCAGTCTTCAACTAAACCTATATCGTTATGTATTTGCTGTAAAATTTGTTTTGTCAAATTCCAAATATGTTTACATCACTAGAGAGACTCAAAATATCTAGCTCAGTTTTCTAGCATGGTGGTTGCATACAATAAAGGATTCGGTATTCTTGGCTACAAATTTGAAGTTAAGAATATAGAAAAATCTCGAACCTTCCAGAATAGTGGGATTGTGACCGTAGGATCGAATAGTGTGATTTATTATGGGTACTTAGATTACATATTTGGTATCTAATATCCTGGACGATTAGAACCATTTTATATATTTCAGTGTATTTTGTACGATACACGAACCGATACGAATATGTAGAAAGGCAATCTCGGGATTTGAAAAGATGAATATGGATCGACTAATGTAAACACATGTCGATTTTACTGTCAGGACAATCAATTAATCTTTCTGCAACAAGTATTTCAAGTATACTACTTAGAGTGCTTGAAGCATCCAGGATGGAGTGTCGTATGCCGATGGAACTCAGGGATGTTTATGATGTCCCAGAATTCGATGATCGTATGGACGACAGCGAAGCATAAGAGGACGAAGTGGACCCAGCCCCGGAGCAGGACCAGCAATTCCAGCTCGGGGAAGTGTAGACCGCAATATCAGCGCCACTTCTTTTGCTTTAAGCACATTATATTTCGTTGGTTAGTCATTTTTTATGCAAAATAAATGTATCTTGAACTCTTTTATTGCAATGTAATAAAGTTGTGAACTGTGATTTTCCTTTAGTCTAGTACTGTTTACCGACTTCCATGTAATGCTAGAATCCGAAGTATGACTACGGCGGGATTATTCCCTGACCGTAGGAGCATGTGTAACGACTCCATTTTAATGTACAAAATTTTCTTAATGTTAACGTACTGAATGGAGTATTTGTAAGCCTGAGCACAAGTTATAAATTTAATTTGTTTTAGAACAGCAAGAAAGCACTTGTAGCTCATTGGTAAAGCCTTGCACTGCTATGACGTAGCCCCTGTGTTCAAATCCTCCTAGCCACATAATATTTTTACTGATTTTTTCTTTTAAAGTTTTTGGAAGCCCAAAAGTTTACACGTACAATACACATAAAAATGAAAAGTCAGATTAAATAAACATGTACACAGGGTTATATGAACAGGCCACGACACGTAGAACAAATCCCACCCTACTCCTCTTCCAATCGACCGGCGAAGAAGCCCTTTGGACCGGCACCGCCGGTTGGAACCGCCGGTAATGCTCCAATATTTTTACCCCAACACCCTTGGCCTCCCCCCACTACTCCTCTTCTGTTTGTTTTTCCTGCAATTAACCAGATGATTAAAAATCACCATCAAAACCAAATTTTAATGCATTTTAATTCTCTTTTTTATTCTCAAAACCCTAATTCTATCCTATAAATACAACCCCATACCCTAGCCCTCTCCATTCTGAAATCCATTACCAAAAATTTTCAAATTTTTCCAAGTCAAAGAAGTGTACAAGTGGAGTTATCCCAAGGCCACTTTCCGGTGACGATTCGGGAGGATCCCCCGCGACTCCACGAAGCCATCAATAGTTCCATCAACCTCCCCACTCTCATTTCATTCCATAAGTCCCCTCTATTCTTCTCTCTTTCTAATTTAAAACGTTTTCTTTTCAAAACTGATCGGAAGTGGAGTTACTCCGACGTCCTATTCTAAATTTGTTAAAAACACAACTTTTCATAATAACCAAACATCTATATTGTTACATATTGTTTAGTAATCTTAAATCAAACATTGAGAACAAGTCTCATCTCAAAATATCATGCTATGCAACTTTTATTACATTTTTACGGTTAAATACCACAAACTTTATATTCGACATTTTTTTATCATATTTGCTCATATTACCTTTAGAAAAAACTCACGAGGTAATGACCTACCTCTCACAACACACATCTTGACATAACATGATTTCTTGAAAATAATACTTTGGGACAAATATGAAATTACATTTAAATACCATAAACTATTAAAAACCGTATTCTTTAAATTGTTTTAATTAAATTCCTTACGATTATGTCTCTACAACCCACTTTTGGGGAACCCAATCGGGGTGGTGTGGGTTATCGCACATCTTCGAGACTAGTAGAGCGAGATGCAGACCTTCTCATGGAGCATTCGATCTCGATAGAATTTTTAATAGAATTTTTAAGAAAGCGTGATTTTCTATTTAATAAATAAATTTTATTTTTAATAAATATATATATAAATATTATTAAACCACCTATTTTAAATATATAATAAATTCCATATTTTATAAACCAAAAGATAAGAATCACAAGTTTCATGAAAATACTATCAAAAATCAATACAATTCCAATTTACACTCAAAAACCATATATTATTCAATCTAGGTTTATAATCACTAGAATACCTCATCATATAAAAATTACATCCATAAAAATCCTAAAAATGATAAATAAATACTTGAGGTTTATTTTGAAAATATACCAAAACTATTTTTCATAAAAGCCCCTCAAGTTATATTAATTTACAATAAGGACCCTAGTAAATATAGGTTTAAGCGGGACCAATTCTCTTGAGCCTCAGGGAGCCAGAGAAAGTGGGTGCTTTCCTATTTAAGGTAGACAACTAAAACGGGGTCATCATATGGTAATTGTCTTGGAAAATAACACAAATTCTGCCGTACATGTGCAGCACTTACCGTTAACTCCAAAACCTAATTCAGGAATTCAATTTTGTTTAAGTGTCTGACTCAAGCTGAGCCACAGTCTAATCTGAATACAATTCAAATATGAATACAATCCAAATATAACTCCAACACAGCATGAATCCATATATACTGGAACTTGAACATGAATACCCGAATACTATCAAATATCAACATGACTTGAATTGACCGAACCATGGATATATATTGAATTGACTACATGACTATCCATTTACATCCCTATCCGTTTATATGAACTATTTATACTATGGCTTCAGCAAGTCCTATATACAAAACAATACAATCAATACAAAATACATTACGGGGTTTTAAGGGTTAGACTGGTACGGAATGTGTTAAAAGTGGCACGAGACGGTCACATTAATAAACCTAACTTGAATATTTCCCGTGGATTTTGACGGGGCCTTGTACTCCATATACCTTAGTCCACAGAAAAAGTTGGATTCCTCTTGTATACACTGGTACATTCTGTACCAACCTAAAAATAACTACGTTAACATAACAAACATAACCACATATACTTTAACTGTTCTATACTTTTTCTATTCTCCTCTATCTTTTGGGACTTACCAAGCGATTGTTCACTAACGACATTTCTTTTCTCTTCTTTCTTTAGAATATTGTCAGGAGGACCAGACTCTCTGGAGATCGAGCCTAGCTAGGCGGATTTGGAGCAGTTCATTGAGGACCCGGAGCTCTAGTTCACTTGTATATACTTTTACTTTCAGTTTATTCCATTGTTTAGGCATCTCTTTCCAGTATTTTATTTACATTTCCAGTTGTATTGTAATGAATATTTAAAGTTGCTGTTGATTTATACCTCTTTTCATTTCTTGTGTACATTTATTATATTGCTTATTTACGTTTAGCGCGTTTATTTCTGAGTAAATACGTCGCGGACCTTGTCACATCTCCTTACCTGTACTCTGGGAAGCGGGATGTGACAGGTTTTGTTGGCGGCTCATGCAGGTCAGTTCTGCAAGAAGTCCTAAGTAAAATGACACACGAATTATAAGAATCGATAACTAAACATTCTTTACATTTCGTATTCCTTGAATCTATCCTAACCTTATTTTTCTTTCAAAGTTATGGATTTCCGGAACAACATGAGTACAAAAGTCAACACTCCACCACCTCTACCACTTACACCTACCATAGCAGCTCCGATCAACGAGCAGATGGTACTGCTTGAGGCAATCAAGAGCCTCTTGGAGGGACAACATGTTAGTGTTTATGCCCTAGAAGGCCATTACTGTATCATACTAGCTTGTATATTACTTAATGGAAGCTTGGGATATTCACAGTTGTATTGACAGTCTTGCTAAAAATGGTAGTATACTACTTGGTTTATGTCTACATCAATATGTGCATATGTTTTTTGTAACGTATCTGTTTACCCCAATCAGAGCAAAGCTCTGTTCAAATTCCAAGGCGGGAAACGAAGCAACGCTTCTGTTTCCCCCAATCAGAGTAAAGCTCTGTATTGAAAATTAAAATTGAAATAAATGAAGCAACGCTTGAGATCCTTTGCGCTGCGCGTAACGCGCAACGTGTCAAAAGCTGATACAAAAGCGCAACGCCCAAAGCAGCGCACCCAATCAGATCAAAGCTCTGTTTAAAGAAAAATCAAGAAAGCAACGCTTCAGTTGTGCAACCGCTGCGCTGCGCGACACGTGTCAGCGAAGTTGCGCTGCGCTTTGCGCTGCGCGACACGTGTCACGCGCTGGGGCATTTGCGTCAAACAGAATTAAGATTTTAAAGAAATCTTTTTGTTCTTGTTAAAACAAGAAGATTTTCTTCTGTAAAACAGAGGCCTTTGGATCAAAGATCCAACGGTGGGGAAAATTCCCCAAATCACTCAGAGAAAGATCTTTTTAACAAATTTAACTAATTTATGGGTACTATAAAAAGACCCCTAGACCTCAATTCAAAGTCATCATCATCTTGTGAGAAATTAAACAGAGAGAACTCTGAAGAATTGGAGAGAAATTCTCAAGAACAAAAAAAGGTGAAAAGCCTTTAGAAAAAGAGAAAATTCTCTTATGAACAGATCATTGATCTAAAAACAAGATCAATGATCTTTAATAAAAAACAAAAATAAAAAGAGTGCTTTGCACATTTTATGAACCTCTGGTTCCTGAAATAAGAAAAATCTTATTTTTCTTTGATCTAAATTAGATCAAGAAATCAAATAGTGCTCTGCACTTCCTTTATGAACCATTGGTTCTTGAATCTAAAACATTCTCGAATTAATAGTGCTTTGTACTTATAAATCTGTACTGTTGCGCTCTTGGGCTGGCGCAAGCCACCAGAGAGCGCCACGTGTCAGCATCTGAACCAGTTGCGCTGCGCGCTTTTGAAATAGAGCTTTGCTCTATGAAATTGGAGCAACTCACCAGAGTGCGCCATGTGTCAACAGCGTAAGCGTAGCGCACTAGCACAGCACACTGCGCTGCATGACACGTGTCATCATCACAAGTGCTTGCGCTCTTTGATTCTTGGCGCAAAGCGCCTGAAAATGCAATGCATTTCTTCTGCTAAAGGGCCAGGCCCAAGTCAAAATGACCTAACAGGCCAAAATAAATTGCAAAGCAAATAAAAAGAGGCAGAGCCTAAGTAAATTGATGCTCTGCATCATTTATAAATGGGCAGAGCCCAAAACAAATTGATGCTCTGCATCTTTTATGGGCAGAGCCCAAACAAAAAAATAAAAAGAAATGCAATGCAAAAGCAAATAAAATGTTGAACATTTTCAACTGGACTTAGCCCAATTTTGGCCGTAAGTCCTCAAATTAAATTGACTGAGCAAGATTGCTCTCTTAAATCAATTCACCTCCGGTTCAAGGGTACATCTCCGAACCCCTCTGACACATGTTGCTGTAATCCTTCAACGTCGTCAGAGAGGTGACGGGTCCCGACAACCACATATGAATATGGACTGTGGGGTCCTTAAACTCGTGGACCGAGACGTCCTTAAACTAATATTAGACCGAGACGTCCTTAAACTAATATTGGACCACCACGTCCTTAAACTGGCGATGGACCACCACGTCCCTAAACTGGAACATGGACCACCACGTCCCTAAACTGGAACAATAGAGCCTCCAAATGCCATTTTGCCGGATCTAAACGGTCCCGTTTAAGTTGATCTTAGCCCCAAACACGGCTAACGTATCCTTAAACATTTAAATGAACGATAAAACTCCAAATCGACTTTGGTTCAAGTGTACATCTCTGAACTCCTCTGACACTTATCGTTGTAATTCTTCAACGACGTTAGAGAGGTGACGAGTCCTGACAACCATATAATAAATCGATCACCACGTCAAGTTGATCTTAGTCCAAAACAGGACTAACGTATCCTTGACGAACGTTTAAGTTGATCTTAGTCTCAATATGACTAACGTATCCTTAAACTAAAAACACCAAACCCAAATCTAAGTAAATACGGATTTAGACTAATCCACGTCCTACGGGTGACGGCATTACTCAGTCTCCGTATATAATCCACGGGCAACCACAAACAAAACAAACACACACGACACGAAGTGAAATTCTGGAGAAGGAGAAAGTTGTTACCGTGATGCGGTAGCGTAATTAACTGCAAGGGCTTGCACCTGCAGGGAAGAGCGTCCCCACAATCAAAAACCCCTCAAGCGAGGGGGAATCTGATGAAGTCTGCTACATCGGCCGCATCCGTCTAAACCTCCGATATACGGTGCCATAAATCAACTTGGCATCATCGGAGAGGTAGACGGATAAAACTGTATAGCATCTTCCCCGAATCTCAGGCGAGACATCCTCGCGTCTCGGCCGCCATTCGGAGGGGAACAGATTCTGGCATGCCCGGTGGGAACTTTTCCTCTTTCCACTCCACACTTCGTGTGTCGTCCTCGCGAACCAATCGCGGTTTGTTAATGGTTGCCTTTGGATTTCAAGTTACTATGATTTGGTCTTTTGCCTGGCGCAGAACTCAAGCATCAATGGCCTCTAGCTGCTCGAACTGCTCGAAGTGTCAGTGCAACCCACGCTCCACCTCACCTGGAGGTGTAGTATATGGGCCCCAAGCGGCCTCCTTTCTCGCACTATCGGTAGAACAGGTGACCCAGACCACCACCGACCTGTTTTTCGGGACCATGATCCCACCTACAAGCTTCTCTATGCCAATACCTGCACCAAAAGCGAACAAGAAGTCGGTCTTCGACCGGCTCACTGTTATGATGGCCCCTGTCTACGGGTCGTCCACTACCAAGCCAACAGCCTCTGTCTTTGCGAGGCTGGATCAAAACTTTGAGGGGCCCGTCAAGAAGCCCGCGAACTCTAAAATGGCTGTCCCAAGGAAGGCAACAGCCGCTGCTCCGGAAGTAGTTAAGGCGACTTCTCTCGTCAAAGAGTCAGTCTTTTCAAGGCTGACTATCCCTGCTTCTGCCCCTGCTCGAGGATCTGTCTTCGACAGGTTGAATATTACCCCTCAAAGAACGACCTCAGTCTTTAAAAGGTTAACACCAGCAGCGCCTCATCCGGACAGGGGGCAAAAAGAAGACGTCTCTATCGCTGAGCCAGTCCCAACGGCTCGTCATGATCGACGTCGCCATTGGCGACGAGTAAGGAAGACAGGGGGCAACTCTCCCTCAGGGCTAACTCCACCTGCTCCAGTGGTGGAAGTCAACGCTGCTGTTCCAACTGGGAACCGCTTTGAACTTCTGAGGAGGGTACAGAAGAACTCTCCAACCGCTACACTAAAAAGATCTCCTCCACCTGCGGAGAAAGTTCCGGAAACGAAGCAGGAGCAGCCCACTCAACGGCTGTCCTAAAAAATATACAAGGTTTGGCGGAGGGTTCAAGACTCCGTGATTGACCCAGATCACTCTCGTCAACAGAAAAAGGCGAAGGTGCAAAAAGGAAAGGACCGTCCTATTAAACAGCAGAGAACAACAATCGCTAGGGCGCCCAAAGCAACGGCCCCCTCAACTTCTATGGCCCATAAGGGAAGAAGGCCAGAAAAAGTCCCTACACCTATGGCGAATACCAAAGAGGTGAACCCAAACGCCCTAGGTCCGGGGGCATTGTAGTTCATACCGTCTGTATGGCGTCTGGTAAAGAGGATAGCCGCATATCGACAGGTCATAGACCACACACGCGATCAGTGACCAAAGCGTAGGAGTAGCAGCAAAAGCTCCAAGAGATGATGAACGCAATGGCTGCACTCACTGGGCCAAAAGAAACCCCTGAAGCGTCCTTGGATGAGCATCAAGAACAAGAAACTGACGCTGAGTTCCTTCGTCGAATATTGGAAAAGAAGGACAAAGAGGCTGCTGAACAAGCAGCCAACATACAGCTTATGGGCCTCCTCTTCCAAGACATGATAGGGATGATGATACAACAAGATCCTCCGGCCGAAGTGCCCCCGATCGTCCTTGGAGACGATAGGGGAGAGACATCAAATCCTCCGCCAGCTCTGTCAACGGCTAAGGAGGATACAATCTTCAAAGCTGATTTGGACGAGTATATAGCCCAGCAAATACAGGTTCATCAAGCGACTGAAGCGGCGGTTCAGGTCGTAAAAACGGGGCGACCGTATCCGGGCTGGTACGACCAGATCAAATACCCGCCGGGTTATACGATACCAAAATTCCATGTGTGTAAGGGGATTGGCAATCCCCACCAGCATGTTGCCCTGTTCAGGGCGCTTTGCGACAACACTGGCGGTGATGATAAATTGTTGCTCTGTCAGTTCGTTGGTAGCTTATCAGATACAGCGTTCGAGTGGTATTCTGAGCTCCCGAACGACTCTATCAAGACCTTTGCTGAAATGGAACTGCTGTTTACCCAACGTTTCACGAGTGCCAGCGAGCGTACCCCGATAACGGCATTGATTAATGCCAGGGTGAAGCCGGGCGAGACATGGGTCCAATATGCTATACGGTGGCGTAATTTATGGTCAAAATGCGAGCAGCGCATAGAAGAAGGTCCTGCAGTAGGAATGTTTGTGGGAACCCTCGATTCGCAAGCAACCATCTCGCAATTTATGATGTTCTTCAAGCCGAACAACTTCCTGGCACTAATCGACAAGCTGGCGCAAATGGATCAAATAGGCCATAAACCTCCTCTTCCAAAGCCAGATTCCCGAAATGAGAAGCGGAAGGGGAAAGCGATCGTTGTCGCTAATGCTCAGCAACAGCCGAACAACCCGAAGTCGGCCGTTCGTCAAAATAATATGCGCCCGTACGTACCCCTTGAGGATAGGATGGGACGTCCTTAATCGTTTCCCCGAGATAAAACAAGAAGGTTATTCGAGGTGGCATTGCGCAATCGACTCATAAATTTGCCGGATCCAAAACGTCCGTCGCAACCAAATGATGTCAATGAGCCCAACTACTGTCCTTATCATCGAGTACTGGGTCATCCGATCGAGGATTGCTACGTCTTCAAAAATTGGCTTGAAGACCAGTACCGACAGGGCAAGTTTGCATTGTCCGACAAATGGAAGGTGAATCCACCGCATCCCCACACCTATAAGGGAATGAATATGCCGGGGGCAACATGCTCTGTCGTTGAGGAAGCTCCTTGGGAGGTTGTATTATCAGCCAAGACAAAAAGAATGCTAAATGATCTTCAAACATGCCCAGCGATTAGGTGGAAGAACCCGTAGGAACCGCAGGTCATTGAAGGGATGTTGAAGCCACGTCCAACTCCGAAGACCGATGGTGGTGGCTCAGACATTCACAACCAGCCGTCGAAATCTTTAAAAAAGAAGAAAAAGAAGTCAAAGAAGCCCGTGAAGCCTGGAGACAAGCGTACGGACTTGCAAAAACAAATTGACGCGCTGGAGGAATACAACCAGAAGACACGGACTCCCATTACATTCCAAGAGTTCCTCAATCATGTCTTTCAAGAGGAAGATGATGAGGAAAGTTCATCTGATGAATCTGAAGAATGCGTGGCGAGCTTTCATGTGATTTCCCATTCGTTCATGGGCGATGAGAAGACTCCTTGCACTGAAACGCTGGGGGCAGATCCTGAATCAAAAATTCCGAGGCCATCAGATGAGGTAATTGACGCATTCCTCAACGAAGCTCGATTGAAATGTAAAGCTGATCAAGAATGCGAGACGGCTATATTTGAAAGGGCCAAGCGCCAGCGATTTGATGAAAGAGCTGAGACGATCTCGCTAGAGCAAAACATCTCCATTACCGAAAAAAGCCAATTCAAAATGAGGAAAAGGTTTGCTAAGGCCATATCAATGGGTATGAAGCTACCATCCTCTGAGGGAAAAATTACTGGTGAAATGGAAATGCACCCCTCCTACTGCTTATACCATCGGAAGATTTTGCACCCCACTGAAGAGTGCAAAGCTTTTGATAGATGGTGGGAAGGATATGTTGCTCATCGACAACATGTTAAGCGGGAAAAGCGCAAGACTCGTCGGGAGCAAAGAAATATGACCGAAGGGCTTAAAAGAACTACCGGCGATTGTCGCATGGTTAACACCAGCGAGTCACAAGTGCCTACATTCGGGAGCGATTCTGATGAAGAGCTAGAACTTTCCCCTCTCTTTAAGGAATCCACTTCAAGAAAAGAAGAAGAGCCGAAGGTTTGCGAAAATATTCGGCTGCGGAATCGGACGCTGCCTGAAAAGAATCTCGGACCCTCAAACAGAAAAGATAAAGGGAAAGAAAAGGTCTCGGAAGATATCGTTTTAGATGACCAAGTGGTGGAGGAGCTAAGTGCCAAGGACCCGCCAAAGAGGAATAAGGTGGATAACAACGTCTTAGCGCATCTGAGGAAGCTACCATCACAGCTCAGCATTCTTGACGCCCTTTTGCTATCAAAGGAGGTGAGAGATTCGTTAATCAAGGCACTACAGGATCCGGAGCAATTCTAACCTTTCCTGGCTTAAGAAAAGATGAAAGATGAATTGGAGGAAGTGCACACAGCCGATGTCGCTTTTGGTGATGAAGACCTTCTCCTTGGGACGTGCGAACACAATCGCCCCCTCTACGTCTCAGGATACTGCCATGATATAAAGATAAGCAAAATCCCGATCGATAACGGATCGTCTGTTAATCTCCTCAATGTGCGGGTGTTAAAGGAAATCTGCATGAGCGTCCAACACCTCGCTCGAGACAAGATCACCATCTCCGGGTTCGACTCCCAATCATCAAAGACTCTTGGATCTGTGATACTCACGCTACGCTTTGGGCTGCTCGTCACGGACATTAAAATCCACGTCATAGATGCCAAGACATGCTACAACGCTCTGCTCGGCCGACCATGGTTACACGAGTACAACATCATCCCTTCTACACAGCATCAGTGTATGAAATATTTTAGGGATGGTCTCGAGTATACCGTGACGGGAGAACTGAATCCGTTTTCCATGAACGAAGTCCGAAAATATGAACATGCCAAATACTTCTTACCGAGTTTCGAAGACACAGAAAGGTGTCACAAGCCGGAGAATAAAACTAACGCTACCATCCCTGTCTTCGGCAGTGATACCGAGGAGGAAGAGGAGATAGTTTTCTCGGGTCCGCCCCAATACATCAAGCCGGGACCATCCGCTCCTACGTTGATCTTTGGTAGTGATTCGGAGGATGAGATCCATGCTGTATTCTCTGCTCGACCTTCAATACGAGCTTCCGCTGACGAAGAGCAAAGTCTGCAAGTCGCCATGGTGCCGCTTAAACATTATAAAGAACTGGATGCGCTCGATACCTACAGTGTAGAGGAGCTGCAGATGTTTTATGTCCCTCCCAGGCGAGAAGGTGAAAAGGCAATTCTATTCTACCGCTCTGAAGAAAACAAAGTGGAGAAAGAAATCTGGCACGGTGCGGATCCTACGCTGGACAGGCTTCAACCCATCCGTTTACCCAGATATTATACAGAAGGCTTGAAGTGGCTGTTGAAGCGCCAAGGGATACCCTTCAAACAGACCATTAGAAAGGCCAACTTCTATGACAGGGTCTGGAACGTCCCCGGAACTCAGCACAAGCTGCCTAGTGGGAGGATGGAGACAATCGGGCTTGGATACATTTGCTCCAAGAAACGTGAGCTGCTCCGCGACTGTTACGTCATGCACGACTTCAATGAAGAAGCAGATGCTCAACGGGAGGACACTAATCCTAAACCAGTAAAAGTTCCTGATGCAAAAGTGCCCATTCCGTCGTTTGAAGAACAAATGGACAGGCTTATAAGGGAAGCTGGTCAAAAAGTTCGAGACGATCACAATTGCGAAATGGCCATCTACGAGAAAGCCAAAACGCAACGCCTCCTTCAACAGGCCGTGAAAGACAAAAATGCCGCCCCCTGTCAACCTGTTATAAAAGAGGCTCGACGTAGAGGCAGAAACAAGTCGAAAGGCCAAAAAGGCGCTCGGCAGCAACAAAGCGGGGCTAAGAAGCCATGCAAACGGGAGTCAAGCGTTCTTGATCTATCCCTCATGAAGAAAATGGGTCGAGCGTACTAGTTTCCTCGGGACAAGACGAAGAAGATACTTGATCTTGCTCTAAAACATCAAATGCTTACACTGCCGGAGTCCAAAAACCCCGAACAAGCAAGCGAAGTGTCTCACCCAGACTATTGCTTTTATCACCGAGTGGTTAGGCATTCTCTCGAAGACTGCTTCACCTTTAAGAATTGGGTCGAGGATCAGTACCAGCTCGGCAAGTTCACTCTGTCTGACAACTGGAGGGTAGCGCCGCCACAGAAGCACGAACCCAAAGCCACAAGAGCAGAAACGACTCCACATTGGGATTGGAAGCGGATTCGCACTTGTCACATGATAACAATATTAAAAGAAGAGCCCGAGAACATGGACAGCCTTCCCTGGTGCTTCGAAAACAGCGATGATGAGGTTATCTCAGAATTTCCGCCAGCTCCGAAAGAACTGGAGGATGGAATACATACCACTGCAGATAATCTCAAGAAAATTGAGTTGGGGACGGGAAGTGACCCACGGCCGACATTTGTCAGTGAGATATTATCTGAAGAAAGGGTGGCTGTATTAAAAGACGTCCTTGTACAGCACAAAGATTGCTTCGCGTGGAACTATTCCGAGATGTCAGGACTAGATCCAGAAGTTGCCGTTCATAAATTGGCGATATCTCCGGACATCAAGCCGGTCAAACAGGAACCAAGCAGAATGCGGCTCGAGCTTGAGATGAGTATCAATGCGGAGGTCAAGAAGCTGATCGACTCTGGCTTCATCCAGGAAGTTCAATACCCTGAATGGATCGCCAACATCATCCCGGTGATGAAGAAAAATGGGACAGTACGCATATGCGTAGACTTTCGGGATCTCAATAAAGCCTGCCCGAAGGACGATTTCCCAGTGCCAGTCACCGAACTGATGATAGACAATACGTCCACTCATGAGGTTTTCTCCTTCATGGACGGCTCATCGGGGTATAATCAGTTAAAGATGCATCCCGAAGACCAGAAGCATACCGCTTTCTGGACCCCTTTGGGAATATTTTGCTACAAAGTGATGCCCTTCGGTCTAAAGAACGCCGGTGCCACCTTATCAGAGGGCCATGACGAAGATCGTCGATGACCTCATACATGAAATCGTCGAGTGCTATATCGACGATCTCGTGGTTAAAAGTAAATCATACGAGGAACATCTCGAGCATTTAAAGACTGTATTTCGACACCTTCGACAATACAACTTGAAGATGAACCCCCTTAAGTGTGCGTTCGGAGTTTCTTCGGGCAAATTCTTGGGATTCATCGTCCGACACCGAGGTATCGAGATAGATCCGTCCAAGATCAAGGCGATCATGGAAATGCCTCCGCCAAGAACTCTCAAACAGTTGCGGTCTCTCCAAGGAAAGCTCGCATATATTCGGCGATTTATAGCCAACCTCTCTGGCAAGTGCCGCCCTTACAGTCACCTGATGAAGAAGGGAACTCCATTCGTTTGGGATCACAAATGCCAAGGCGCACTGGATGAGATCAAGCAGTACCTGCAGAACCCGCCAGTGTTGGCTGCTTCGGTTAAGGGAAAGCCTCTCATTTTTTATACAACCGCTCTCGAAGGCTCCTTAGGCGCACTATGGGCACAAGAGAACGATCAAGGGAAGGAAAGAGCACTCTACTACTTGAGTCGAGTTCTGCTGGGGGCAGAAAGCAACTACTCCCCCATTGAAAAACACTGCCTGGCATTGATCTTTGCGATAACAAAGCTCAGGCACTATGCATTGGCGCACGAAGTCCGTCTCATCTCGAAGGTGGACCCCCTTAAATATTTGATGTCAAAGGCCATACTGACAGGGAGACTCGCTAAATAGGCCCTTCTCTTGATGGAGTTCTCGATAACGTATCAACCTCTCAAGGCAGTGAAAGGCAAGGCCATTGCCGACTTCCTCGCTAAACTTCCGATACCCGCCGATTCTCCTTTAAATTGCGATCTTCCAGACGAGCATGCGTTTGATGCGATCGACGGTGGTGATACCCGATAGGAGCTTTATTTCGATGAAGCGTCTTCTGTGAAGAAACGCAAACAAAGTACCCCTATAATCAAATCGGGGGTAGGACTTATCTTTATAACTCCACAAGGAGGGATAATGCGCTTTGCTTTCTCCCTAACGGAGCCGAGGACAAACAATGAAGCCGAATACGAAGCTTTGATAGCAGGCCTCGAGATCGCCATCGACATGGGAATTGAAAACCTCCTCATATATGGAGATTCCCAGCTGGTCGTCAGTCAAGTAAATGGCGACTACCAAACGTGCAAGCCAGAGTTGGTGAAGTATGGAGAAAAGGTGCAGCAGCTGTTGGCCCAAATTCCTTCCTATATGCTGGAAAGCATACCGCGCGCAGAAAACTGCAAAGCAGACGCGTTGGCCAAACTTGCTAAAGAACTGGCTGACGAGAACCTCAATGACATTAGAATCATGGTACAAAGCCGTCGGGTGCTTGCCCCAGTAGGAATGCCTCCGGAATCATCCGAGGAAAAGGGAGCAACTGAGCAGACGACCTTGCAAATAGATGACCGGAAAAAGGCTGAGGATTGGAGGGAAGTCTTCGTAGACTACTTTAAGTCCCACCGAATGCCCGAAGAAGTGTCCACAAGACATCAGCTCATGAAACGAGCTCTGTCTTTCGCCTTCGTCAATGATACTCTATACAAGAGGTCATTCGATTCTCTGTGGCTGAGATGCTTAGGACCTGACAAAGCAGAAAGAGTCATTCAGGAAGTTCATGACGGAATCTGTGGTTCTCACCAAGCAGGCCCAAAGATGAAGTTGAAGATTAAACGAATGGGTTACTACTGGCCCACGACGATTCAAGATTGTCTCGAATATGCGAAGCAATGCCACTCATGCCAAATCTATGGGGACTTCATCCACCAACATCCAAATCCATTACATCCAATGGTGGCTAGCTGGCCGTTCGAGATGTGGGGAATTGACATAGTCGGCCCCATCGAACCAGCATCGTCTAGAGGACATCATTTTATCCTGGCGACGACTGATTATTTCTCCAAATGGGCAGAAGCAGTACCGTTGAGGGAAGTGAAGACGGAGAATATCCTCCTTTTCTTCAAGACGCACGTCATATATCGGTTTGGAACGCCAAGACGGATCATCTCCGATAACGGGCCAGCCTACAGAAGCCACAAGATCAGTCGCTTCGCACAACAGCATAATATAGACTGGAGATATTCTTCAGTTTACAATCCGCGAGCTAATGGTCTAGCTGAAGCCTTCAACAAGACCCTGACAAAGATCATGAAGAAAACGGTGTCCCGAAATAAGAAAGACTGGCACGAGAGACTGCAAGAAGCTCTTTGGGCGTATCGAACTACGTTCAAGACAGCCACGAACGCAACGCCATATGCATTGGTATTCGGTACAGAAGCAGTACCCCCCCTCGAGATAGAGTTACCCTCTCTACGAGTGGCGGTCCACTACGAGCTGACGGATGAAGAAAATGCTCACTTTCGGCTTGAGGAGCTTGATGCCCTTGATGAAACCCGGCTCATAGCGCAACAAAATCTGGAGGCTTATAAAGCAAAGATGACACGCTCATATGAAAGATTGACCCGACCGAGTACATTCCGCCAAGGCGAACTCGTGCTAGTGGTCAAAAGGCCTATGATCCCCAATCACGCTAAGCGAGGAAAATTCGAGCGAAACTATGAAGGCCCGTACATCATAGATAAGGTCTACCAAGGTGGGGTCTATCTACTCATGGACATGCACGGTGAGAGGCCTTTCAGGCTAATAAATGGTCACTTCCTAAAGAAATACTACGCTTAATAAGCTACAGCCTAGGTCAATGATAGATGACGATGACTATGTCCGCTCGCTATCTTCCTAAGCTCAAGCTTTATAAGCAGCAGCCGGCCTTCTCCATTACGGACCGAAACGTCCTTAAACTAATAGCGGACCGAAACGTCCTTAAACTAACGACGGACCGAAACGTCCTTAAACTAACGATGGACCGAAACGTCTTTAAACTACTACCGCAGCATCCTTAGGCTGACGAGATAAAAAAAATTAAATAAAAATAATAATAATAAATAAAAACGGTATGTCCATAAGCAAAAAGGGCACGGATGAAAACCCAAAAGAGCTCCGTGAGTAAAAACAGCAGGGCTATCGGCGAGTGTTCGTGAAAACCCGAAAGGGCGCGACCTCGTAAAAAAAAAGAGAAGAAAATAAAAAGAATAAAAAAAATGGTATGTCCATAAGCAAAATAGGCACGGATGAAAACCCGAAAGGGCTCTGTGAGTAAAAACAGCAGGACTACCGGCGAGTGTTTGTGAAAACCCGAAAGGGCGCAACCTCGTTAAAAGACACTTATAGGGTCCTCTCGACCTTGTAAGAAGAAACCACCCACGTGAGATCCTTATGACTCACAAGGGAGCAACACACTTAGGGATCCCCACGATTCCTAAGGAGAAAATACACTTGCGAGATCCTCACGACTCGTAAGGAGAATTCTCTTATGAGACCCTCACGGCTCATAAGATTTGAAAGTCTTAAGTTACAGAGACCTAAACCTGTGCTTAAGCAAACCCCACAACTTCCGATATTTCCCTACAAGTGGCTCATACTGACCCTTGTATACAATCCACGGGCGCGAATAAACATTTCCCTAATCAAGTCCCATTCGAGTCTGGGGATATGTTCGCATGGTGAACAACCCTTGTAAATCCTCTCGATTTATGAGGAGAAAACCCTGCTGTAGGATCCTTACGACTTACAGAGGAACAAACGCTTAGGAATCCTCACGATTCCTAAGGAGAAAATACACCTACAAGATCCTCACGACTTGTAGGGAGAAATAACTTTGTGAGACCCTTACGGCTCATGAAGTCAAAAGCCTTAGTCGACAGGACCTTAACCCTGGTCACTAAGCCACCTTTGTTCGACATCGACAGAGACAAATGATGATTCGCTCCTGGCAATATCCCAGTTGCAGCGGTGCTGATGCCGAAATCGGTGTCTAATTTCAGGTTTACGGCGGAAAGCCAGTAGGCCGCATATGCATACGAAATAGCCGAAATGATGGGACAACTTGCAATAAAAAGCAGCAAGTAAAAATATATGCATGCAAATGATTGGGCAACTCGCAATAAAAAGCAGCGAATGAAAATAAAATAAATAGCCGAAATGATTGGGCACCGCGAAAAATAGCCGAAATGATTGGGCAATCGCGACCTTCGCGATATAAAAGCTGAAATGATAGAGCATCGCGGAAATTAAAAAAAAAGATATTGATAAAACTTTGGCCCTACAGTTAAGGTCGCATCGATCCCTGTATACAATCCAAGGGCGCAAACGAAGAGGGAACCATACTTTTCCAACAGGCTCCGCCAGAGAACGAAGCCAAATCTTGACGGTTCATCTCAATCCCGAAGAAACCAGTGTCTTCGGCAAAATACCTCAACTCAGGGAAACAAACAATCCATGACGAGAGCCTCCTGATCCGCGTCGACTCGCAGAGCAACCAGTGCCTCTGTGGGAAATTCTCGTCCTGTTTCAACACCAGGGAAACAAATAATCCTTGGCGCTAGGGAAACAAATAATCCTTAGCAAATACCTCAACTCAGGGAAAAAAACAATCCTTGACGAGAGCCTCCTGATCCTCGTCGACTCGCAGAGCAACCAGTGCCTCCGTGGGAAATTCTTGACCCATTTCAACACCAGGGAAACAAATAATCCTTGGCGCTAGGGAAAAAAATAATCCTTAGCAAATACCTCAACTCAGGGAAACAAACAATCCTTGACAAGAACCTCCTGATCCGTGTCGACTCGCAGAGCAACCAGTGCCTCCGTGGGAAATTCTCGACCCATTTCAACACTAGGGAAACAAATAATACTTGGCGCTAGGGAAACAAATAATCCTTAGAAAATACCTCAACTCAGGGAAACAAACAATCCTTGACGAGAGCCTCCTGATCCGCGTCGACTCGCAGAGCAACCACTGCCTCCGTGGGAAATTCTCGACCCGTTTCAATACCAGGGAAACAAATAATCCTTGGCGCTAGGGAAACAAATAATCCTTAGCAAATACCTCAACTCAGGGAAATAAACAATCCTTGACGAGAGCCTCCTGATCCGCGTCGACTCGTAGAGCAACCAGTACCTCCGTGGGAAATTCTCGACCCGTTTCAACACAAGGGAGACAAATAATCCTTGGCACTAGGGAAACAAATAATCCTTAGCAAATACCTCAACTCAGGAAAACAAATGATCCTTGACGAGAGCCTCCTGTTTCGCATCGACTCACAGAGCAACCAATGTTTCCGTGGGAAATTCTCGATTCGTTTCAACACCAGGGACACAAATAATCCCTGGAAAATACCTCAACTCTGGGAAACAAACAATCCTTGATGAGAGCCTCCTGATTCGCGTCGGCTCGCAGCGAAACCAGTGTCTCTGCGGGAAATTCCCAATTCGTCTCAACTTGCAAGATGAAGCCTCAGGCAGCAAGGATTAAAAAAAAAACTTGCTTCCTGAACAATGGGACCCTGCAAGTCGATCTAAAACGGTCTCTTGCATACTATTCGCGGGTCTCACTCTCTAAAGTCGGGTTCCGACAAGGAGGGAAACAACCGCTTACGGGTCCTCTCGACTCGTAAGAGGGAAAAATTCTCTTATAGGATCCTTACGACTTATAAGAGAAAACACACTTAGGAATCCTCACGATTCCTAAGGAGAAAATACACCTACGAGATCCTTTCGATCCGTAGGGAGAAAAGTCTCTATAAGACCCTCACGGCTCACGGAGTTGAAAAGTCTTAGGCGGCAGGTCAGAACCTGCGGCCTAAGCCATCGCTATCTCTTGGAGAAATTAAGTTTATCAATACAGCATGTTGATAATAAGGGAGTGACAGAAAGAACATCCGATTTACATTTGATCAAGCGTTCAAGACATACTTATTAATGCAAGTGCAAACGGTTCAGAACGAGGAATAAGACAAGCTGAAATGGAAATTTTCTATTCATATCATAAAAAGGGGTTTTTACAATCACGGAGAAATAAATAATAACATTATTAAAATGTTTACAAAGGTATAATCTCGGATCCGGGGCACGGATTGAGGAATTCAAAAGTAAGGCCATCCAGAGTTCTTCTGGCCTTTTTGATTATTCTTGTGCGCAGCCTCTCGCGCTCCTGTGTGTCAAGATCCTCGGCAAGCCCATCCGGCCTTCGGTAAGCAGCAACTATCGTCGTCTGCTGAAAAATTTGATGTAGGATATCGATGAGGCTGTCCCGCCGTTTCTTCAAGATCAGCCCTGTCAGGTACACTGAATGCACCTTATCTTCGGCATCATCCAACGCATTGAGCGGTAGGGCCTCATGAAACCCCGGAAGTGCTCTCCATATTGCTCCAAGCACGACCTTCAAGAGAGCTGAACGACGAGGAAGCAGCCAACCACCGCTTGCGTTGAGGCGGCCCATGACCTCCGCACACTGGGCGTCCGTAAACTCCTGGTTTTGATGAGGGCCCTGTGCGCGGATATCGTCGTAGGTGATGAACTCATGCAAACTATATAGACGCACTGCCATTATGCCTAAAGGAAATACCACAGGAAGATTAGCGATAAAAAATATATATATACATAGAGAGTTAAATTCCTCGAAAGCAATGCTCTGCAAACAGGAGTGACTACCAAAATCCTAATAAGGGGAATTTAAATAAATCCCCCGAGAACTCTAACATCGTTACTATTAAAAGATGATATAATCCATTAGATACAAAACTCCATTTTTAATTTTCATTATCCATATTCAAACTCTTAAGAGTACATCATTTTCTTAGATCAAAGAGATCTATGTTTTGCCAAAGATGCAAGGTTCTGTTCATGGGTTAAGAAACCCTGAAACAGATTCTTGAGAGCAAGGCTCTATTTGGTGAAACCCACAAGGGTTTCTCTTTAGATCAAAGATCTATGAGAGCAAAGCTCTATTAATTAAAATTGATTTAATTCAAGATTAATTCTTACCTAAATAGTTTCTTTTAAAGAAAATCTAACTCAGGGAGTTCTTGAAGGCAAGAGCAAAGCTCTGAAGTTTTTGAAAATAAAAATCTTAAAGATGAAAATCATCTAAGGACCAAAGGTCCTATTTATAGGCATCAAATGCCCTTTCAACTTCCAAGAGTTGCCGCGATAGTTGGAATTCTGCCATCGCTACGCTCACGTTTGGAAGGCCACGTAAGCGCAACGGTGGGGGGGCATTTGTTTACCCCAATCAGAGCAAAGCTCTGTTCAAATTCCAAGGCGGGAAACGAAGTAACGCTTCTGTTTCCCCCAATCAGAGCAAAGCTTTGTATTGAAAATTAAAATTGAAATAAATGAAGCAACGCTTCAGATCCTTTGCACTGCGCGCAACGCGCCACGTGTCAAAAGCTGATACAAAAGCGCAACGCCCAAAGCAGCGCACCCAATCAGAGCAAAGCTCTGTTTAAAGCAAAATCAAGGAAGCAACGCTTCAGTTGCGCAACCACTGCGCTGCGCGACACGTGTCAGCGCAGATGCGCTGCGCGACACGTGTCAGCGCAGATGTGCTAGCGCAGTTGCGCTGCACGACACGTGTCATGCGCTGGGGCATTTGCGCCAAACAGAATTAAGATTTTAAAGAAATCTTTCTGTTCTTGTTAAAACAAGAAGATTTTCTTTTGTAAAACAAAGGCCTTTGGATCAAAGATCCAACGGTGGGGAAAATTCCCCAAATCACTCAGAGAAAGATCTCTTTAACAAATTTAACTAATTTATGGGTACTATAAAAAGACCCCTAGACCTCAATTCAAAGGCATCATCATCTTGTGAGAAATTAAACAGAGAGAACTCTGAAGAATTGGAGAGAAATTCTCAAGAACAAAAAAAGGTAAAAAGCCTTTAGAAAAAAGAGAAAATTCTCTTATGAACAGATTATTGATCTAAAAACAAGATCAATGATCTTTAATAAAAAACAAAAATAAAAAGAGTGCTTCGCACTTTTTATGAACCTTTGGTTCCTGAAATAAGAAAAATCTTGTTTTTCTTTGATCTAAATTAGATCAAGAAATCAAATAGTGCTCTGCACTTCCTTTATGAACCATTGGTTCTTGAATCTAAAAGATTCTCGAATTAATAGTGCTTTGCACTTATAAATCTGCACTGTTGCGCTCTTGGGCTGGCGCAAGCCATCAGAGAGCGCCACGTGTCTGCATCTGAACCAGTTGCGCTATACGCTTTTGAAATAGAGCTTTGCTTTCTGAAATTGGCGCAACTCACCAGAGTGCGCCACGTGTCAACAGCGCAAGCGTAGCACACTAGCGCAGCGCACTGCGCTGCATGACACGTGTCATCATCACAAGTGCTTGCGCTTTTTGATTCTTGGCGCAAAGCGTCTGAAAATACAATGCATTTCTTTTGCTAAAGGGCCAGGCCCAAGTCAAAATGACCTAACAGGCCAAAATAAATTGCAAAGCAAATAAAAAGAGGCAGAGCCCAAGTAAATTGATGCTCTGTATCATTTATAAATGGGCAGAGCCCAAAAAAAATTAATGCTCTGCATCTTTTATGGGCATAGCCCAAACAAAAAAATAAAAAGAAATGCAATGCAAAAGCAAATAAAATGTTGAACATTTTCAACTGGACTTAGCCCAATTTTGACCGTAAGTCCTCAAATTAAATTGACTGAGCAAGATTGCTCTCTTAAATCAATTCACCTCCGGTTCAAGGGTATATCTCCGAACCCCTCTGACACATGTCGTTGTAATCCTTCAACGTCGTCAGAGAGGTGACGGGTCCCGACAATCACATATGAATATGGACTGCGGGGTTCTTAAACTCGTGGACCGAGATGTCCTTAAACTAATATTGGACCGAGACGTCCTTAAACTAATATTGGACCACCACGTTCTTAAACTGGCGATGGACCACCACGTCCCTAAACTGGAACATGGACCACCATGTCCCTAAACTGGAAAAATAGAGCCTCCAAATGCCATTTTGCCGGATCTAAACGGTCCCGTTTAAGTTGATCTTAGCCCCAAACACGGCTAACGTATCCTTAAACATTTAAATGAACGATAAAACTCCAAATCGACTTTGGTTCAAGGGTACATCTCTGAACTCCTCTGACACCTATCGTTGTAATTCTTCAACGACGTCAGAGAGGTGACGAGACCTGGCGACCATATAATAAATCGATCACTACGTCAAGTTGATCTTAGTCCAAAACATGACTAACGTATCCTTGACGAACGTTTAAGTTGATCTTAGTCTCAATACGACCAACGTATCCTTAAACTAAAAACACCAAACTCAAATCTAAGAAAATACGGATTTGGAGTAATCCACGTCCTACGGGCGACGGCATTACTCAGTCTCCGTATACAATCCACGGGCAACCACAAACAAAACAAACACACACGACACGAACTGAAATTCTGGAGAAGGAGAAAGTTGTTACCGTGATGCGGTAGCGTAATTAACTGCAGGGGCTTGCGCCTGCAGGGAAGAGCGTCCCCACAATAAAAAACCCCTCAAGCGAGGGGGAATCTGACGAAGTCTGCTACATCGGCCGCATCCGTCTAAACCTCCAATACACGGTGCCATAAATCAACTTGGCATCTTCGGAGAGGTAGACGGATAAAACCGTATAGCATATTCCCCGAATCTCAGGTGAGACGTCCTCGTGTCTTGGCTGCCAGTCGAAGGGGAACTGTATCGCTTATACATATTAGTAGAGCCCTTAGGATCTTTGTTTGATTACCAGCGTTGTGAGGGCAGTCACACTAGTGGGGGCTGGGTAGTCTATAAGAAACATCCTATACAGGTCCCTAGTCGTAGGATTATCGAGACAGGGCATCGATACTCCGAAGTAGACTAGTGTGTATGCTTCTCATCCCAGTTGTGGAGATGGTCTGTCCTACAGCCATCTGTACGTCGTACTGGAGATAGTATATAGGTGCTCGTTGGGTTACGGGTACACCGGACAGGACTCGCGGGGAACTGTTAGTTAGTATTATACCCGTTGTCAATTAACAGTTCCCAGGTGACATGAGTACAGCATAGTCCGCAGACTTGACACTGCTGCTTCGCCTCGAGTGTGTTCCCACTGTTCTTAGATTGCTACCCTACCACGGCTCAAAGGAGTCGTGCAAACAGGTAGCAGTTGGGTGCAGTCCCGAAGCACTTGGAGGTAGTGGCGGTTAGACAGGATTCGTCTCTCCCGGTATTGGGGGTTGATATCACGCTGTGTCAGAGAGCCATTACGCAAAGTCCCTGGCCAGGGCAAGAGAGATTTACTGGTAGATTCCAGTAGTTTCTTAAGGTGTAATGGGCTTCGCTCCGACATGACTTATACCACCTTTAAGGGACTGACGCTTGCTGCCCCCTAGGCCCGATATGCGATAGTCCTAGATGAACAGACCGAACTATACTGAGATTGTCACATCAGACTCAGTAGGAGTTCGGATGGGTTCCTTCTTCGGCTTTCTTATCGACATCTACCTGGGGACCGTTACGTACAGCTAGTGCCGCTTGCAGTCTGTGGTTAAACCCACTTCCAGCGTAGTGTCGAGTCTTTAGAGTCCCACACAGAGAGTTTCCCTGCTCCAGGCGAAATGATATAGAGGTCGTATGGTTTTACGAAAAGGGTTCGGACGCATACGTGTGTTTACGCACGTACGACGTTCGAACAGTTTTTACTAGTCGGCTTTGGTTTAAGCCAGATTCTAGTATGAATTATTGGATTTATACAGTCTAAAGTTTTTCCGTGTTTTCATGGATAGGAGGGGCGTTCTCGTAATTTGTCGGGAAGCTTCTAGAAGGATGATGACTTGGAGGGTAAGGTGGCATTTGCATTAATTGGATTAATGAGTCATGTAGTGATTCATTAATTGAGTTAATGATTCATTTAATGTTTTATATGACTCATGCGATGAATCACTTAGTATATTAATGAAACATGGTGATAATTCATTATTTGTTATTTACTTAATATTATCAAATGTTTCATATATACACAAATGATTTCATTCATCCAAAAGGATTCATATTCTCACCTTCTCTCTCCTCAAGCTCTCTCTCTTCAAACCCTAACCCTAACCTCTCATGTGTTGAGATCAAGGGTTAGATACACTAATACATCCCTAATCCAACTCTATATCCCCTAGGTAGCTTAGATTAGCACTTTGAGCAACCTAGTTACCTCAAATTAGAGGTCAAGCTTGGAGTAGGAGCTCTCGGGTGGATCGTCTTTGACTCGAGGAGGCTGTTGAGGTGCCGACGTTCCAAGTGTTGCGCCACGGCAACGCCCCGGCCTCTTACTCGAGGCCAAAATGCGGAATCAAAATTTTTCCTTACTTGGAAACCGGCGCTACCGCGGACAATTACCCGGATCGTTTACCATTAACCTAATGCTAGCAATCAAGAGATAGGGAAGAGATGTATACCGAGTGATCCGAGTCCTCCGGTCTTCTCTTCATCGTCCCGATCTCCCACGGAAAGTCTTGCCTCGACATCGTCGCCTCCTCGCCGGAAAGGGCACCACATCGCCTTCGTCTTTTACGGGCTCCCGCCTCAATACCGAGGCAACTCGAGCATGAAGCCGGCAACTCGACATGCTCAAGATTTGCTGTAGGAAGTGTAGAGTCAATGTCTCATTGGGGTATAGGAGTTGCCTTTGATGGAGGAATCAAGAATAAGTGAACTTGGGAATTATTTTGGTGGCAAACTAAAAATGAGATGGATGCTTAATTTCTTGCCACACCAAAATGAAAATTCCCCTCTCTCATGACCATGAAGTGGCCGGCCATATACTAATAGAAATGGTGGTGGGGGTGAGAACAAAAGCAAGAGGGAGGTGATGGTAGGAAAAGGTGGAGGTAACAATAACAAAACATGAACCATGCTTATTACATACACCCCCCCATACCCTTTCCAATCACATAAATGCAAGCATGGATGAAAGAAAAGATGCTTATCATAATCAATACTTTTACAAGAAACCCCCCCACAAAGTGTAATTTGCAAAACTGCAAATTACCCCCTCCATCGGAAAAGTCCGGCCGGGAAAGAACAAAGGAAAACCGGCCGGAACGGAATACAAACTGGCAACTCCAGAAAACTGGTCCCGTAATAAATTACAGGAAAACCCCGATACTGTGCATACACACCCGCATCTGTATTCCGTCCGAATACAAATGCAAAGAGACAAAATCTACACTGTACTAAACTAGGACCGGCTTAAACCAAAGCCGGCTAGTAAAAACCGTTCGATCCTGATCCATGCAATACCGCACGTATCTGATCGAACCCTGCCATATAACTATACGGCCACTAGTACAAAACTGTCCGATCCTGATCCGTGCAATACCGCACGTATCTGATCGGACCCTGCCATATCTCCATACGGCCTCTACAGCGTTTCGCCCGAAAGCTGAGTAACTGAAAGTGTGGTGGACTCTAAAGACTCGTCAATACAATGGCTGTGGATTTAACCACTAGCACGTCAGAGGTATAAGCCAATACGTAACGGGCCACCAGCTATTGACCAAAAGGGACGTCGATGAGCGAACTCATCCTGACACCCTACTGAGCCTGTCAGTGACAATATCCGTACAGTCCGGTCCGTTCGTCTATGAGTATTGCATGGCGGGCCTAGGGGGTTGGTAAAAGTCAGACCCCCAAAAGCGGTACAAGTCGTGTCGGAGTGTAGCCCAGAACGCCCTGAGATACTACTGGAATACCTACCAGTAAATCTCCTGCCTCGGCCGAGGGCTTTGCGTAATGGCTCTCCTAGACACAGCGCGACCTCACCCCCAATACCGGCAGAGACGAACCCCTGAAGATCCGCTCACTGCCTCCATGTGGCTCGGGACTGTACCCAACTAAAACCTGTTTGCACGACTCCTTTGAGGCGTGGTAGGGTAGTAATCAAAGCACAGTAGGAACTCACACGAGACAAATGACGATCCTCAGGTCGATGAACTAACCTGTACACATGTCACCTGGGAACTGCTATCTGACGTCAGGTATAAGCCCAACTAGCAGGTTCCCGGCGAGTCCTGTCCGGTGTACTCATAACCCAATGAGCACCTGTATACATCTTAGGTGAACCAACTGACACCAGTGGCTTGTGAGACCGGCCACCGCCCCTCGTCGGAGTCTCGACTGTATACACTAGTCTACTAATGGAGTATCGATACCCTGTCTCGAAACTCCTACGACTAGGGACCTTTTAAGGATGTGCTTATAGACCCCAGCTCCCACGTATATGATCGCCATCATACTGCTGGTCGTCAAGCAAGAATCCCAGGGGCTCTATCAATGTGTAATAGCGACATGTCAGGTCACCTAAAGCAGTACACGATGATAAAGATAAACCAGATAGCATACTATCATCTTGAGTAAGACTGTCCCACCGGGATAGGTCCTCCCTCAAATCATTGCAATCACGTGCCTGTGATCCAATAATTGACTCTGAGGGCACTATCTCCAACAATCTCCCACTTGCACTCAAGGCTAATTATTGCGATGTCGCATACTCACAGCCCGTGTGATACCGAACACCCAACTCCTCTACTAGTCAGTCTCACAAAGCTTGTTTGCGAAACTATTGCGTTCGAGGAATAGCCTCAGTGAGTGGATCCGCTGTGATGTTTCTTTCTATGTCTCTCTATATCTCAAGTTCGCGGAGAAAGCCATCTCCCGAAATGAGCAATACCTGTCTTAGAATGTCTGGATGTCTGATGGGACCTAGCTCATAAATGAACTCCAAATCCAAACTTCTTAGACTGTATCAACAACTGAACTTAATCAGTATCCTGCGCCATGCCTCCCTCAGTATTGCCTTGGACCACCTGTCCAAAATACTGCCCCTCGTCAGAGGGAGAACTATAACTCTGACAACCTCCTTGTCGTCCATGTCACCTTGGAAGCCTGGAGTGATAACCGTCTCCTAAAGGAGGCAGCCGTTATCATATCCCTAGAACATTCACTTATGTTCTAAAACTGCTTCCGACTGTTCCTCCAGGATTGGATCAATATCAACTTATTGCATCTAGTGCAAGAACAACATCTGGTGTGGTACTTGACATCTCATGATTGACTCAATTGCCTAAGCAAGTGATCTGTCAATCATGCGTATCCCTCTCCCCTTTAGTCTGTAAGACACCTTTAGAGAGGGTGACTCCATTACCTGCAGGTACACTACCATGCCAGGAGTCGTCCATTCTAAATACTCATAGAATGCTGTCAAGGTACCCTGATTGGGAAACCACCCAAATCTAGATCTAAAACCATAGGTCTAGTAACCAGTATGTCTGATATAATACCCAAGTCCCATGTGGAGAAAACACTGTGTGACGACCAAAGTATAACCGATCGTAGTATAGGAATGTCACTTCCTACTACCTTCTCAACAGATCCATCCCCTATTCTGATGACGTCAAACCCATGACTGTCACATCAGAAACAGATGATCTAACTCCGCTATATCTGCTTTAGTCTATAAATAGACATAAGCAAGAAGTCCACCAATGCTTCCGCTGCTCCCATTGACTACGACAACCCTCTGCCAGAGTCATATAGACGTGCACTTCTAAAGCTAGTTTAGAACGACGCTATACTCATCCTCCTGTTGGGTCTCGCAGCCTGGAACAACAACAATGGCAAGTGTGGGTAAACAAGAACTTCCTTGTCACCGTCGTTGAGGCTACCGGAGTACCTCTCGGGTGCCTGAAGTTACCCACCTTATCTGCGGAGTGGCCAATGGAATGTCAAATCAGATTGAATCTTTAGGTTCCTTATTAAATCTTCAGTAATCGTTTGCGGTTCTGGAATCACTTCCAGTTCTACCATACTCCTACTACTGTTTTTCTGAAAAAATCCATTTTTATTAAAACTGTGGCGAGTTAAGAACAATATTTCTATTGATCTGCCAGATGGTAGAAAGTCAACCCTCGTCATAGCCTGGGTCAACCCACAAACAGCCATTACAGAAACGTGCCTTGAGTTATCCGGAGTCTGGTTTTAAGCATAAGCCGGACAACTCCCTGTACCTTAACATCGTTAAGATATGAACTGTTCTATATCCAATATAGAACCAGAGGCACTGATTTAATTGAACCAGATTCAAATCATGCAGCTGTCTCCAGTGCATGTCAACTAAATGGAAGGAGGCCGATCAGCGTTACTCAACTTAGGAATGCTTCCAATTATGAGTAACCTGAAAGAGAAGCAAGTTCTCATTACTATCAACTGAATACCATACACAAGTATCTACATCTTCGATCACCTTGAAGAATCCCGATACTTGCAATACCTGGTTCTCTACTCTATTCTTATACCAATAACTCTTCAAAACTCAGACCCTGTGTTTCCACGAAGCACATGTCTAAGAACTGGAGAAGTTAAAAGTAAACAGAATATAGTATGAGGACCAACCCCTCTGTCCTAATGGACACTGGACAACATACAATACTCTGTATAAGTCCGCTGAGTCTAACAACTCTTTCACTGTGTGTCGTAGGTTGAAAACTGTACTTATGGTTAAGAAGAATTACACCGCTGTTTAATGCTCCTTACCTAACCATCCACTGATATAGGTAAATGTCATCGACATAATATCAAAAGGTATATCTCACTCTATGAAAATAGACGTACAGATATATCGATTTGAAATTGGTGCACAACAGCGGATATTCAAAACCAAATATTTGCCGACCGGCAAACAACCCAGGTGACTTCCTCAAATATCACCGATTACAATGAATCCCGATATAGTGAGGATGATCACCCAATTCCCAATAACTTACTCCCACTCATCATCTGTAAAACCATACAGATGTGAGAATCATACCTGGTAAATACATACCCTGGAGAAAGTGTCTAATCGGGAAATCAGTTTTCTTTTAACATTACACAGTAAAACTGAAACATTGAAATGTTTCTGTGGGGAATCCTGGTATTCCTAGTAATGCCTCTACCATTATCCAGATTCACAACTATAACCGTATAATTCTTTGCCACATGTCCAAATCCCTTTATATGTCTTTAGTCAATACCGTCTGCACACCCCTTTAGGCCAAATGGTTTTCTTCCTTCCCTACCGTTCGGCACCAGCCTATGGTTTGGAAGAAGACTATCCAAAAAGCATAAAGGGTGTACTGTCCTAATCCTAGGAGCACTCGCAACGCGAGAGAAGGTGAAGATAAAAGACACCTGAATGTACTTTATTCCTATTTCTCCTGAACCAGAATCCATCCACGAACTGGAACAAGTTCCTTTCGAGTTCGTATATAACCATACGATGGAGTATCCAATAATCTGTGGATCTTCGTAGTGATACGGAGTGTCCTGGAGAAATACAAAGGTGATTTAGGATTGGCGAAGAAATACTTGGTTTGGTCGTGAATATCAGTCGCAATTTACTTTGCCCTCCTACTAATCCCTTTCTTTGTCTGAACTTAATACCTTCTGTACACCGTTTAGGTTAACTGGTTTTCTTCATTCCCTACCGGTCGGCACCAGCCTATGGTTTGGAAGAAGACTGCCCAATTTACGTAATAGGTGTACTACTCCTAAACCAAGGAGTACTCGCAACGAGAGAAGGTGAAAAGAAAAGACAACTGAATAATCCTATTCGTTTTCTCCAGAACCAGAAACCATCCTCGAAGTCCTTCGAGTTCGTATCTAACCATACGATGGTTTTGTCCAATGGAAGTGGACGTTCGTAGTAATACGGGGTGTCCTGGAGAAAAGGGTAAAAACAGGAGTGGCAATGAGGTCTGCAACTCTGACAATCCAAAAGCTGAAAGGTTCCTAGGCACCCTAGTGGGTTCACACAAGGCATCGAACATGCCAAATTAAAATTTTAGTGCCGAGAAACCCTAGACTACGGATCTTTAACTAGATGTTTAGGCGAAAAAAGAAAGCTAGTTAACTGTTAACTACTAGGATGCGGATATACAACCTTTGTAGATCCGGATATCCACCTCCACGGCTCCGCAACTTCGTCTCCTCGCTGTCCTTCATGAATCCTTGACTCGATCATCGGCTTCATCGGGAAAGAAAGCGGAATTGCTCGTCGGCTTTGTGTCAAAGACGATCTACGTCGAGGTTGCACAAACTCAAGCTCCGACTTCACAAACTTGTGAAACTTGTGAAGTAAACACCCAAAACAACTTGGCAAGAGGTAGAGGGTGAAGAAATAGGAGGTGGGTTCACTTTAGATTTGGATTTAACTCACTAAAGCTCAAGTTGCCATTGGAGTAGCAAGCTTGAAGAAGAAGAAGAAGATGAGCTCAAGAAAAATATGATAAGTGTTCTCCTTTAAAAATAAAACTAATATCAATTACTTATCATATCTTGAACTAGGGTTAAGTGTAGAGAATTAACCATGGTCACTTTGATGGGTTAGGGTTAAGCATGAAGATAAGGATGGTTAGCAAAGTCAAAGCTTCATGAAGCTTCAACAAAATGACAAAGAAAGCCACCATTCTCATCTTATTCTTTTCCAAATAAATAAATAAATAAATAAATAAATAAATAAATGAAAATACAAAACCCTAATTATCATATTAACCATGGATTAATTCTATAAACTTAACTAATGATCAAGTATCATCAAACATGATACAAAAAGTGCACAAAAGTATATCACATATACAATGTGCATCAAGTGAGAAAAATCCGTTTAAAATGAACCAATACTAGTTAATGCAAAGTAATATATCAAATATATAATTGTACATTAAATCATTAAATCAACATTTGATTCAATGATCCGGTCATGTCGCACACAACCGACTAGTAGGTAATGTATCGATTTATCGAATCAATGATTCGATAACTAGGTCATATCGAATATAACCAATCGAAACATATATCGCGAGAATGAAATGCGGTATCACATACACGCATCATTCTCGGTCCTGCACATATCTCATATGCGCTCCTATTTCGTTTCGCTTGAGCCAGGAAACCTCTGTGTAGGACTCTAAAGACTCGTCAATACGCCGGTAGCAGATGATGATCATATCAAGCACCCACAAGCCGCAAGCGGTCTGCTAAACGTAACGGCCACCCGGGTATTGAGCGATCAGAAGATCGACGAGCTAGCCCGCTCACACTCCTGCGAATCCGACCAGTAACACTTACCATACAGTCAAGTCTCTTCGTCTGATACGTCGCATATCAAGTCTAAGGGTGGTATACGTCAGACCCCAATAACCCGATAAGTCGTGCTGATGTGAGGCTCGTAACGGGTCGAGAAACTACTGGTAACACTTACCAGCAAATCTCTGATCAGCCCTGGCCAGGGACTTCCCTGTTACGGCCAATCGAGCACTGCGCAACATCAACTCCCAATACCGGGAGAGACGAAACCCCTCCTATCGCTCATTGCCTCCATGTGACTCGGGACTGTACCCAAAGACCACCGTTTTGCACGCCCTCATGGACGTGGTAAGGTGGAGATCAAAGCACAGTGGGAATCACACAAGACTCTATGACGATCTCGGGTCTACAGACTAACCTGTACAAGTGTCACCTGAGAACTGCCATCTGACGTGAGGTATAATACCATCTGGGAGTTCTCGGCGAGTCCGTCCAGTGTACCCAGTCACCACTGAGCACCCGTACACCATCTCTGATGTCAAACACCAATGGATATGGGAT
Source organism: Agapanthus africanus (assembly GCA_030015575.1). Taxonomy (NCBI): domain Eukaryota; kingdom Viridiplantae; phylum Streptophyta; class Magnoliopsida; order Asparagales; family Amaryllidaceae; genus Agapanthus; species Agapanthus africanus. The sequence continues at coordinate 189,984,597 of JASDDO010000014.1, read as the reverse complement.
CATCCATCGCCCATCACATGGGTCGAGAAGCGTATACGCTAGTCTACTCTGGTATAACGATGCCCCGTCTCGATACACCCACGACTAGGGACCTTGAAGGATGTACTTATGGACTACCATGTCCCCACTAGTATGATCTGCATCATAGTCCAGGTAGTCAAGTACAAATCCTAAGGGCTTTACCAACATGTAACTATAAGACAGTATAAAGAGACTAGTGTACATGTTAAGGTAAATATCAACCAGATAGCATACTATCATGTCGAGCAAGAAAGTCATCTCTATATATGTCCAAGCATCCAATATAATATACATAATCTGTACAATACTGGCCTCTAGGGCATACATACAACTAACAATCTCCCACTTGCACTAGGGCCAGCTGCTGTAGTATCTCATACCGAGCATCCCGAAGAGTCTCTCAAACTGTATCTGGGGAATGGCCTTCGTGAGTGGATCCGCCGTGTTGTTCTTCGTGTCAACTCTCCTGACCTCGATCTCCCGGCGATCAACTATCTCCCGGATCAGGTGATACCGCCTCAGAATATGCCTGGATCGCTGATGGGACCTGGGTTCCTTGGCCAAAGCCACCGCTCCATTGTTATCGCAATACAAAGGTATTGGATGCTCAATGGATGGAACCACTCCAAGTTCAGTAATGAACTTCTTGACCCAGACAGCTTCTTTAGCAGCATCGTTGGTAGCGATGTATTCAGCCTCCATCGTCGAGTCTGCCACGGTTTCCTGCTTGGAACTCTTCCAGCTAACCGCCCCTCCGTAAAGGGTAAAGACAAAACCCGACTGCGACTTAGAGTCGTCCTTATCACTTTGGAAGCTGGAATCGGTAAAGGACTCCACCTGGAGTTCTCCGTTACCATACACCAAGAACATATCTCTAGTCCTTCGTAAGTACTTGAGAATGCTCTTCACAGCTGTCCAGTGACTCTCTCCATGATCAGCTTGATACCTGCTCACTACACTTAGTGAGTATGCTACATCGGGTCTGGTACATAGCATCGCATACATGATAGAGCCTACTGCCGAAGCATAGGGTATCCCTTGCATGCGAGCTCTCTCCAAATCAGTCTTGGGAGACATTTCTTTGGAGAGAGTGACTCCAGAGATCGTGGGCATGTTCCCACGCTTGGACTCTTCCATACTAAACCTCTTTAGTATGGTGTCAATGTACCTGGATTGGGACAATCCCAAAATCCGTTTGGATCTATCTCTATAGATCCTTATTCCCAATATGCAGGAGGCATCATCAAGATCTTTCATTGAGAATCTTTGTGATAAGAAGAGCTTGACCGATTGCAGCATAGGAATGTCATTTCCTATCAAGAGTATGTCGTCCACGTACAATACGAGGAAGACAACTTTACTCTCTGCCACCTTCTTGTAGATACAAGGTTCATCTGGATTTTTGACGAAATCAAATTCTTTGATAACGACGTCAAAGCAGATGTTCCAACTCCGCGATGCTTGCTTTAATCCATAAATGGATTTAAGCAGCTTGCACACCTTCCCGCTGCTCCCACTGTCTACGAAGCCCTCTGGCTGAGTCATGTACACGCACTCTTCTAAATCACCATTTAGAAAGGCGGTCTTAACATCCATTTGCCAGATTTCGTAGTCATGAAATGCAGCAATGGCAAGCATGATTCGGATGGATTTAAGCATAGCCACTGGAGAAAAGGTCTCGTCATAGTCCACACCTGGTCTTTGACGAAAACCCTTTGCTACAAGTCTAGCTTTGAAAGTCTCCACTTTCCCATCTACACCAAATTTCTTCTTGAAGATCCACTTGCTCCCAATGGGTTTTACCCCTTCAGGAGCAACTTCCAAAGTCCATACTTTGTTGGTGTACATGGAATCCATCTCGGACCGCATAGCATCCAGCCATTTCACTGAGTCCCCACTCGTGATGGCCTGCTCGAAACTAGTTGGGTCATCATCCTCCATGATGCAATCCTCACTGCCACCATCAATGAGAAAACCGTAGTATCTCTCAGGTTGGCGAGGAACCCTACTAGATCGGCGGAGAGGCTGGGGTTCATCAGGAACTATGGAATCCTCTGGTTCCACCAGATCTTCTGTTGTAGCTTGTGCAGCTGGAACCTCTTCCAGTTCTACCTCATGACCACTAATTTCTTTTTCAAGAAATTCCTTTTCTAAAAAGGTGGCATGCCGAGAAACAAACACTCTTTGTTCCTCAGGGTGGTAGAAGATATACCCTTGAGAATTCTTGGGATATCCTACAAATTTGCATAGAACAGATCGTGCCTCGAGTTTGTCCGGATTTTGTCGTTTGACATAGGCTGGACAACCCCATATCTTAACATAGTTAAGACATGGTCTCTTCCCTTTCCATATCTCATATGGAGTGGTAGGCACAGATTTGGTGGGGACCATATTCAATAGATGTATGGCTGTCTCAAGCGCATACCCCCAGAAGGAAATAGGTAACTCAGCTGTGCTCATCATAGAGCGCACCATATCTAATAGGGTGCGGTTGCTCCGTTCTGATACACCGTTGTGCTGTGGTGTATATGGAGGAGTCAGCTGAGAGAGAATCCCATTCTCTTTTAGGAATTCCAGGAATTCATTGCTCAAGTATTCACCTCCTCGATCAGATCGAAGGATTTTAATACTTTTTCCGGTTTGGTTTTCGACTTCTTGTTTATATTCTCTAAATTTCTCAAAAGCTTCAGACTTGTGTCTTATCAAGTACACATGTCCGTATCTTGAGAGATCGTCAGTGAATGTAATGAAGTACGAAGAACCATCCCTGGCATGTGTAGACATGGGACCACATACATCACTATGTATTAGTCCTAAGAGTTCGGTAACTCTTTCTCCGTGTCCCGTAAACGGAGTCTTGGTCATCTTGCCTTTGAGACATGACTGGCAAGTGTCATAAGATGAAAATTCGAAAGGTTTCAAATATCCATCTTTATGCAACTTAGCCAGTCGTGTCACATTGATGTGACCCAGTCTACAATGCCACAAAAAGGATTCGTTGAGTTCAGAACTCTTCCTTTTGTGTCCGTTTGTTATGCTCAGAACTGTTGATTGATTTAGAACATAAATGCCATTGCATAACGTGCCTGATCCAACCAACTTTTGGTTATGGAAAATGTTCATAACATTGTCTTGTAATACAAAATTATATCCTTCTTTACTTAGTAAAGAAACTGATATAATGTTGCATATCAGGTTCGGCATGTAATAGCATTCGTTCAGAACCAATGTATTACCTGTTGGTAATACAAGGTGATATTCCCCGACAGTCTTAGCTGCAACAATTGCACCATTTCCAACTCTAATGTCTTTATCACCTTCTCCAAGTTCTCTACCTTTCCTAAGCCCATGTAACTGATTACATATATGGGATCCTGACCCGGTATCCAATACCCAGGACGTAGAGCAAATGGAGAAACAGTTCTCAGTAACGAACACACCCGAAGAAAATGCATCAACATGTACTTTCTTCATTCGGGTGGCATGGGAATCCTGGTATTCCCCTATATCCTGTTCAGTCCTATAACTCTTATAGGAAAGAACGGAACCAACGTTCCCCAGCACAGTATAACATGCGGGTTCGGTCAATACATCCATTTTATTATCTTTATTAAGGCATGAAATGGTCGCTACCTGGAGAGAGAGAGAAGAAAACACTTTAGCGTATGCTCGTGCAAGATCAGATTGGTTATTATCTTATCTAATCAGGATGGCTCCCACTGCTTTTTATCAAATCTTCCTCCAAACCCTAAAAGGAAAGACTAGCCGGGATTAATTACACACTACAAGTTCGCCAATCTTTCAGCCAGGCCAGTGTCGGTACTTTGAGGGAGGTCCCCCGTGCTATCGCACGAACCTAATTACTGTAAACCTCGTTTTCCCAGAGGCGTAACCTCGTTAACACCTTTCTAGACACCTACTTGATCGGCTAATTGTAATGTGTAAAACTCTCCCAGGAGTAACTCTTACTCGCAGCGGGTATCGGGATCCAACTATCTCATAGAAGGTATGCAATCTCATTGCAAATTTCAACACTTGAAATTCCCGATAATATTTTGCCCCTAGCGTGCTATGACCTTGACGAAAGCCAACAAACCACAGCCCGCTAGTCAAGTTCAACCCGTACATTTCTTGACTGAATTAAACCCACCCGCACGACCCTTGACGAAAGCCAACAAAGCCGTACGACTACCCTAATCCAGTCGCATCATATGCAGCAGATAAACAGCACATAGCTACCGCACACTACACCTTGACGAAAGCCAACAAATGTAGCACGAATACTATATGTAATTTATCTGAAATGACGGAGGGCTACGCAGGTTTTTCATAAAAACCATGAGCGTAATGAACTTGATATCGTTGTAGAATCAAATGATGTTTTGAAATGGAGTGATTTTGAGGCTTTTCTAGTTTTGCTAAAGGAGTCACTCCCGGCGAAGGGATCTAGGTCCTTTCCTCGTCGAATGAGGTGCGGGATATATCATATATATCACTGTGCAAAGCAAAAACTCTTAAAAGCAATCAAAGCCAAACCGAGTGTGCAGCATTTGCCAGTTATTGCTAAAGGAGTCACTCCCGGTGAAGGGATCTCGGTCCTTTCCTCGTCGAATGAGGTGCGGGGTATATCATATATACCGCTATGCAAAGCAAGAACTGTAGCTACCTGTTTTATTTTAAAATTCGATTCTACAACATCTTAGGTTTCTTATCTTTCATTAATCACATTAATGAAGTCCCATCATTTAATACCTAAACATCACAGATAGATATGACGTACACTTATGCCATCCGCATTCGCCTCGATGTCCCCTCGTGCACCGTTAGGTTAGGTAACTAACGACAGAGCAGGGCAGGGCTAGCGCGGGTGTAAAACATAAGTAACGTCTATATAATATATCATATATACTATATACTATATCCATCACAGAATCACAACACAGATATCGCAGCAGAATAAACATATGAAATATTGGATATACTAGGACGTCCGTGTTTTCAATACGAGCCAGTATAAAACACGGATTCCACGGTCGTGATGAATAGCCAATCCCACACCCCTAGACCCCTACGAGAGCGGCAAGCAACCCTGCCAATTCTAGGGTTAGGAGACCCGGACTCGACTCCTCGAGTTGGTCTCCCACTGGACCCCAGAACCCGGTTACTTGTGCTCCCCTCCTTGGGTCTATCCTAGTGCAGAAAAGTAAATAATATACAAAGGGTGACAACTCCCGCATCCTGGAAGTGCCCCGAATAAAAGAATATTACATACAAGTTTTTACATGAATGAAAATGAAAAACACTCATCTCACATAAAAACCCCCGGCTATTCAAACATGACGATCCAATATAACATATCCAGCAACACATAACATCACATGTCATCAACGTAAGTAAGTATGCATACCCCAATTGTCGTTGACGTATAGCAACGAAACCGGCGATATGAACATACTACACTTACGGTCACAGAAAAGAAAGTGTAAAACTACAACAATTGGAATCCGCAATCTCTTTAGACATCACATGCCTAACGGTTATAAACCCCGCATTTTAGTTCCATTATCGAAAACTCTTTTCAATATCCAATGAAACTAAACCGCTAGATTTATAACATCCATCCAGTTATCTCATAACCTTTTGTGAATTCCAATTATTGTATCCAATTCCGGATAAATAGAATATATCAAACTTTCCGATCGAACATTCGAACACCCAAGTTTTCCCGACACCGATCAACACATGAAATAGGCTCAAAGACATTCACTTCATACCTCAGTACCGACGATCCAGCCGTAGAAGGGTCAAGCCAACGCCTCACATGTGGCACGCCGTACTGCCCCAAACCCGAAGGTTCAAAGGGCAGTTCAAGACGGTCACATAATCGAGTTAAGGTTTGTGTCTTCTAGAGGGACCATCGCGTTACTTGCACTACTTGGAACGTCTTTTAACCACAGAAAATCCAACACTTGGATATTCCGGCAGGGGAAAACCTGGGTATTCGTATCCGGTCGAACTCTTTAACATATTCTACGGTTATCTGGAAAAACACTTAGACAAAGTTTGATATTCCGATCGAATTCATCGATTCCCAATATAACTCCAGAGCACTCAACCCTTAAATAAATTTAAAAATATCCAGAAAACTCACCAGAATTTATCAGGTATTACTGTGCAAAAATAATGGGATGACGTCACTATTTGACCGCGGAAGTGCGGCAGAAGGCATGCTTCTGCCGCGCTTCCGCGGCTGAATGAACAGTATAGGGGATCGTTTTGCACAGTAATACTTATAATTCTATGCTGAATTTTTTAGACATTTTAAATATTGAAAAATCCCAGATTTATGAAAATGTCCAGAGAGCTCTAAAATTCTAGGGTTTCGGATTCGTTCGGACTTCAAACGTCGTCGGGACTTCGCCTAAGGCTCTAGCTAGGCTCTGATACCAGTGAAAGGTTCCTAGGCACCCTAGTGGGTTCACACAAGGCATCGAACATGCCAAATTAAAATTTTAGTGCCGAGAAACCCTAGACTACGGATCTTTAACTAGATGTTTAGGCGAAAAAAGAAAGCTAGTTAACTGTTAACTACTAGGATGCGGATATACAACCTTTGTAGATCCGGATATCCACCTCCACGGCTCCGCAACTTCGTCTCCTCGCTGTCCTTCATGAATCCTTGACTCGATCATCGGCTTCATCGGGAAAGAAAGCGGAATTGCTCGTCGGCTTTGTGTCAAAGACGATCTACGTCGAGGTTGCACAAACTCAAGCTCCGACTTCACAAACTTGTGAAACTTGTGAAGTAAACACCCAAAACAACTTGGCAAGAGGTAGAGGGTGAAGAAATAGGAGGTGGGTTCACTTTAGATTTGGATTTAACTCACTAAAGCTCAAGTTGCCATTGGAGTAGCAAGCTTGAAGAAGAAGAAGAAGATGAGCTCAAGAAAAATATGATAAGTGTTCTCCTTTAAAAATAAAACTAATATCAATTACTTATCATATCTTGAACTAGGGTTAAGTGTAGAGAATTAACCATGGTCACTTTGATGGGTTAGGGTTAAGCATGAAGATAAGGATGGTTAGCAAAGTCAAAGCTTCATGAAGCTTCAACAAAATGACAAAGAAAGCCACCATTCTCATCTTATTCTTTTCCAAATAAATAAATAAATAAATGAAAATACAAAACCCTAATTATCATATTAACCATGGATTAATTCTATAAACTTAACTAATGATCAAGTATCATCAAACATGATACAAAAAGTGCACAAAAGTATATCACATATACAATGTGCATCAAGTGAGAAAAATCCGTTTAAAATGAACCAATACTAGTTAATGCAAAGTAATATATCAAATATATAATTGTACATTAAATCATTAAATCAACATTTGATTCAATGATCCGGTCATGTCGCACACAACCGACTAGTAGGTAATGTATCGATTTATCGAATCAATGATTCGATAACTAGGTCATATCGAATATAACCAATCGAAACATATATCGCGAGAATGAAATGCGGTATCACATACACGCATCATTCTCGGTCCTGCACATATCTCATATGCGCTCCTATTTCGTTTCGCTTGAGCCAGGAAACCTCTGTGTAGGACTCTAAAGACTCGTCAATACGCCGGTAGCAGATGATGATCATATCAAGCACCCACAAGCCGCAAGCGGTCTGCTAAACGTAACGGCCACCCGGGTATTGAGCGATCAGAAGATCGACGAGCTAGCCCGCTCACACTCCTGCGAATCCGACCAGTAACACTTACCATACAGTCAAGTCTCTTCGTCTGATACGTCGCATATCAAGTCTAAGGGTGGTATACGTCAGACTCCAATAACCCGATAAGTCGTGCTGATGTGAGGCTCGTAACGGGTCGAGAAACTACTGGTAACACTTACCAGCAAATCTCTGATCAGCCCTGGCCAGGGACTTCCCTGTTACGGCCAATCGAGCACTGCGCAACATCAACTCCCAATACCGGGAGAGACGAAACCCCTCCTATCGCTCATTGCCTCCATGTGACTCGGGACTGTACCCAAAGACCACCGTTTTGCACGCCCTCATGGACGTGGTAAGGTGGAGATCAAAGCACAGTGGGAATCACACAAGACTCTATGACGATCTCGGGTCTACAGACTAACCTGTACAAGTGTCACCTGAGAACTGCCATCTGACGTGAGGTATAATACCATCTGGGAGTTCTCGGCGAGTCCGTCCAGTGTACCCAGTCACCACTGAGCACCCGTACACCATCTCTGATGTCAAACACCAATGGATATGGGATCATCCATCGCCCATCACATGGGTCGAGAAGCGTATACGCTAGTCTACTCTGGTATAACGATGCCCCGTCTCGATACACCCACGACTAGGGACCTTGAAGGATGTACTTATGGACTACCATGTCCCCACTAGTATGATCTGCATCATAGTCCAGGTAGTCAAGTACAAATCCTAAGGGCTTTACCAACATGTAACTATAAGACAGTATAAAGAGACTAGTGTACATGTTAAGGTAAATATCAACCAGATAGCATACTATCATGTCGAGCAAGAAAGTCATCTCTATATATGTCCAAGCATCCAATATAATATACATAATCTGTACAATACTGGTCTCTAGGGCATACATACAACTAACAAAAGCCAGTGTTAAGAAGGTTCGGTCAACTTGGTCACTGAGTCATAGTCCAGGGTCGGGTCAATGGTCGCTGCCAGAGAGAGAGAAAAGAAACACTCAGCGTGCACTCTAACCTAGATCAGAATGGTTACCAATTTATCTAATCAGGAAACCTCCCACTGTGCCTCAAATTCTCCTCCAAACCTGAAAGAAGAATTAGTCGGGGATCACCCGAGGAGTAAACCAACTCATCAGTGGAAATCGGGATCCAACTATCATCGCATGATAACTTGACGGAATCCACTCAAGTCACCACACTCCAGAAGGTATGCGCATACCTGGCAAGTTTCAGTTCTTTTGAAACTCCCGATGTGATTTTTACCCCTAGGACCCAAGTGACCTTGACACAGTCAACAAATCAAAGAGTCCTAGTCAAGTTCAGCCCGTCATTATCCTGGATTGCATTAAACCCACCAGTACGAGCCCTTGACACAGTCAACAAGGCCGCACGACTGTCCTAACCAATCCCATTAAAATGCTGCAAACAAACACTACTTAGCTACCGCACACTACGCCTTGACACAGTCAACAAACGCAACACGAATACTAAGTAATACTTGTAAGAAATGACGGAGGGCTACGGCTGGTTTTTGGCGAAAAACCTTTAACGTAATGAACTTGATATCGTTGAAGGAACTGCATAGCATTTTATAAAATATAGTGACGAAAACCTTTACTAAAGAGGTCACTCCCGGTGAAGGGATCTCGGCTCTTTCCCCGTAGAATGAGGTGCAGGATATTCCAACTGAATACCACGATGCAAAGCAAAAGTAATCGGCTATAGTGAAGTTAATGCCCTGACGCAAACTTCTGTCCAAGGGGTCACTCCCGGTGAAGGGATCTCGGCCCTTGCCTCGTCGACTGAGGAGCAGGATATTCCAAATGAATACCATGATGCAAAACAAAAGTGAACGTCCTTGCAATAACAGCTTTTTGAAAAAAAGTTCCAACAACATCAGATTAGGTTTGTTTATCTTGCATTGATCCGAATCAATGCAGTCCCATCAATTGATCACACCACAAAGAACGAAAATATACTGACGTACGTATATGCCATCCGCATTCGCCACTGGGTCCCGTCGTCACCCGTTAGGTTAGCTGACTAACGGCAGAGCGGGGACTGGACTAGCGCGGATGTAAAGCATATACAACATCTACTAATATATATACCAATATATTATATTTCGCTCAAGGCGTGAATAAAATGCAACATCACAGAAATGTACAGCATCACAGAACAATACAGATGTCTGGAAGCCCCGGGTTTCACAGAGCCGCTGCTGAAACCCGACGTTCCCCTGGTCGTGTGGATAGCCTGTGCAATGAAAACCTAGACCCCTACGGGCGCGGCAAGTCACCCGCCAAAACCTGAAGCGAGGCAGCCCCCTCCAGCACCGTGAATGGGCCACCCAGCACTTCACGGAATCCGGTAACTTGGGCACCCCTCATGGGTCAACCTGTACCCCCTACGAGTGCGGCGAATAGCCCGCCAATCCTGGACTGAAGCCCCCTCCGTCTCAATGCCCTGAGATGCGGGCTTGTTGCCCTCCAGAACCCGGCTATCCGTGCACCCCACCGCGGAGCAAACCTAGTACAGAAAGTAAAATATACATACACCGGGTACATCGACCGCAACCAGGTCGTGCCCCAAAAGAATAATACAAACTGGCAGTGACGGCAGTCCACATGTCGGACGCTCGCCCCGCAATATCAAATGTACATAATACAATAAAACTGTACTAGCATTGCATCCAGGCTATCCCCCACGACCGATCCGCAACATCGCAGCATAAACATAGAACATCAACGTGAAAGTCACGTTCGCAAATCCGTCTAACCGGGCTATAGCAGTTAGACCGGATTTACCGATCGAGTGACATTCACGGTCGCAGATATAATGTAAATACTGTGAAATAATGTGTTTAAAATTTTCCGATTGACCAAAAATTAACTAGTGGGCCCCCAACCAATACTGTAGCAGTTACAGAAAACCTGGGCCTAAATTTAATATCCCAAAACCCACAAAATAAGCCCAATAGCCCACTGTAAAATTTTGACAAGTTGAGCACAGGAGACCGCGGCGGAAGCGCGGCCCGAAGGTGGGTTTGGCCGCGCTTCCGCGCTCTACTGTACGACTGACACTGTCGAAATTTTGCAGTGGTCTTATAATGTCTTGTACAGTAGTTTTCGACAATCTGAAAAATTTTCTGACACCAAAAATTCCAACTGAAAACTGATGCAAAGGAAAATGTGGTTTTTTGGGATTTCGGTCGATCGGAAATGCAAAACACATTAGAACAAGCTAGGTAAGGTTAATGGCGTGGCTCTGATACTATGTTGCGCCACGGCAACGCCCCGGCCTCTTACTCGAGGCCAAAATGCGGAATCAAAATTTTTCCTTACTTGGAAACCGGCGCTACCGCGGACAATTACCCGGATCGTTTACCATTAACCTAATGCTAGCAATCAAGAGATAGGGAAGAGATGTATACCGAGTGATCCGAGTCCTCCGGTCTTCTCTTCATCGTCCCGATCTCCCACGGAAAGTCTTGCCTCGACATCGTCGCCTCCTCGCCGGAAAGGGCACCACATCGGCTTCGTCTTTTACGGGCTCCCGCCTCAATACCGAGGCAACTCGAGCATGAAGCCGGCAACTCGACATGCTCAAGATTTGCTGTAGGAAGTGTAGAGTCAATGTCTCATTGGGGTATAGGAGTTGCCTTTGATGGAGGAATCAAGAATAAGTGAACTTGGGAATTATTTTGGTGGCAAACTAAAAATGAGATGGATGCTTAATTTCTTGCCACACCAAAATGAAAATTCCCCTCTCTCATGACCATGAAGTGGCCGGCCATATACTAATAGAAATGGTGGTGGGGGTGAGAACAAAAGCAAGAGGGAGGTGATGGTAGGAAAAGGTGGAGGTAACAATAACAAAACATGAACCATGCTTATTACATACACCCCCCCATACCCTTTCCAATCACATAAATGCAAGCATGGATGAAAGAAAAGATGCTTATCATAATCAATACTTTTACAAGAAACCCCCCCACAAAGTGTAATTTGCAAAACTGTAAATTACCCCCTCCATCGGAAAAGTCCGGCCGGGAAAGAACAAAGGAAAACCGGCCGGAACGGAATACAAACTGGCAACTCCAGAAAACTGGTCCCGTAATAAATTACAGGAAAACCCCGATACTGTGCATACACACCCGCATCTGTATTCCGTCCGAATACAAATGCAAAGAGACAAAATCTACACTGTACTAAACTAGGACCGGCTTAAACCAAAGCCGGCTAGTAAAAACCGTTCGATCCTGATCCGTGCAATACCGCACGTATATGATCGAACCCTGCCATATAACTATACGGCCACTAGTACAAAACTGTCCGATCCTGATCCGTGCAATACCGCACGTATCTGATCGGACCCTGCCATATCTCCATACGGCCTCTACAGCGTTTCGCCCGAAAGCTGAGTAACTGAAAGTGTGGTGGACTCTAAAGACTCGTCAATACAATGGCTGTGGATTTAACCACTAGCACGTCAGAGGTATAAGCCAATACGTAACGGGCCACCAGCTATTGACCAAAAGGGACGTCGATGAGCGAACTCATCCTGACACCCTACTGAGCCTGTCAGTGACAATATCCGTACAGTCCGGTCCGTTCGTCTATGAGTATCGCATGGCGGGCCTAGGGGGTTGGTAAAAGTCAGACCCCCAAAAGCGGTACAAGTCGTGTCGGAGTGTAGCCCAGAACGCCCTGAGATACTACTGGAATACCTACCAGTAAATCTCCTGCCTCGGCCGAGGGCTTTGCGTAATGGCTCTCCTAGACACAGCGCGACCTCACCCCCAATACCGGGAGAGACGAACCCCTGAAGATCCGCTCACTGCCTCCATGTGGCTCGGGACTGTACCCAACTAAAACCTGTTTGCACGACTCCTTTGAGCCGTGGTAGGGTAGTAATCAAAGCACAGTGGGAACTCACACGAGACAAATGACGATCCTCAGGTCGATGAACTAACCTGTACACATGTCACCTGGGAACTGCTATCTGACGTCAGGTATAAGCCCAACTAGCAGGTTCCCGGCGAGTCCTGTCCGGTGTACTCATAACCCAATGAGCACCTGTATACATCTTAGGTGAACCAACTGACACCAGTGGCTTGTGAGACCGGCCACCGCCCCTCGTCGGGGTCTCGACTGTATACACTAGTCTACTAATGGAGTATCGATACCCTGTCTCGAAACTCCTACGACTAGGGACCTTTTAAGGATGTGCTTATAGACCCCAGCTCCCACGTATATGATCGCCATCATACTGCTGGTCGTCAAGCAAGAATCCCAGGGGCTCTATCAACGTGTAATAGCGACATGTCAGGTCACCTAAAACAGTACACGATGATAAAGATAAACCAGATAGCATACTATCATCTTGAGTAAGACTGTCCCACCGGGATAGGTCCTCCCTCAACTCATTGCAATCACGTGCCTGTGATCCAATAATTGACTCTGAGGGCACTATCTCCAACACCAAGGACCCTACAAGGAGTAGAGGACATCGATAAAGACCCGCAGGACAAGTAACGTGAGGTATAACTTCGAATCCGAGTAGTTAAACCTCTCGTAGTTTGTTAGTAACGGTTTAGATATGATTCATGCGCTCAAGCCCGTGTTACGAAGCTTTGATAATCGTTTTTCATATATTCCGCCTCCTCGCGAGTTCGTGGGGTACGTGACATGGACTTACAGTGGTATCAGAGCCGACTAAACCATTACTAGCTTGTTAGCAACTAATTAGAAGTTCGATCGACTGAAAACACGAAAACGAAACCCCGGATCCCTAACAGTTTCTGTAAATTTTAAACGTGTCGAAAAACATATTTGATACGCCTTAAAATTCACAGCAGGGAAATATAAAAAAACTGGGAAAATACGAGCTCTTAACTCGGTTAGATGGCTACGGATCCGCGGCACAATAGTGCTTTTGGCCGCAGATCCGCCGCCGAGTCAACTCCGAGTTGACTCGGATTTGCGCAATAATTCATATATTTAGGTGTTCTGTTTTCCTGTATGTTCTGTTTCTGCCCAGGTTACTTCTGTGTTGGCTTGCATTTGGGGTAGACACGGAAAAAGGTTGTCGATCGATATTCTAAGTTATTTGCTAATTGGGTTTTTATCTGTAATGTTTAATGTTTTCGTAAACCTCCCCTAACTGCTAGTATGTCAGTTAGCAAGGGGTTGCACATTTCTGTAATGATTCTACTGTTTGTGTATATGAACTTGATTGGAATGTTGTAATGATTAGCCGGGGTTTGAGATGGGTTTTATATTCCTTCATTCGATGTAATTGTAATTTGATGTAATATTATTTTGCGGGGCGCATCCAGGTTGCAGTTGTAGCCACCGTTGTATTATTTCATTTACTGTTTTTGCTCCTAGGATAGACCTAAGGTGGGGTACACAAACTACCGGGTACGTTGAAGTGTTTAGTGGCCTACTCACGTTGTTGAGGGAGACCGCTTCACTTCGGGTACTTAGCGGGTAGTTTGCCGTACCCGTAGGGGTCTAGGATGGGGTAAAGGCTATTCATCACAGCTGTGTAATCCGTCTTTTGTTGCAGGCTCAAAGCAAACGCGGATTGCTTGTATATCCAATAATGTTCATTTATGATCTGGAATGCCTATTATTGCGTCTGGCAAATGTACAATATCTATATATGATAGCTATTTAGACGTCACTTATGTTTTACACCCGTGCTAGCCCAGCCCCCGCTCTGTCGTTAGTTAAGTAACCTAACAGGTGATGACGGGACCCAGTGGCGAATGCAAATGGCATAAGAGGACGTGGTATTTTCATTGTTTTCTGCAATGATAGGATAAATGATGGGACACATTTTTATAATACAAGAAAAATAAACTAAAGTTGAGTCGCTGGAACAAATTTAAAAGAAGCCACTCGGTTATTTTAAAAGAGCAAAATTTTTAATTGCGGAGCTTTAACTACTCCTTTTTAAAAGCTATCAGGTTCCTTCGATTATATCAAGTTCACTACGTTCACGGTTTCGCCAAAACTAGTCGTAGCCCTCCGTCATTTCTTATGGATGGTCAGTAGTATTCAAGCTATGTTTGTTGGCCTTCGTCAAGGCATAGTATTTAGTAGCTGCTGGGGTATTCATTTGTTGTATAGATAGATGAGTTGGTTTGGGACAGTCGTATTACCTTATTGGCCTTCGTCAAGGGTATGTATAGGTGGGTTCAAATTGACAAGATAATTATGGGCAGAACTTGACATGTGACTTATGATTTGTTGGCCTTCGTCAAGGTCATAAGAACATGGGGCAAAAATCCACATCGGGAGTTTCTAAAGAAACTGAAACTTGCTAGTGTTGCATTCCATTTGGAGTTTGATGAATGTTGGTAGGATTCCTTCAACATTATCATACGATGATATTTGGATCCCGATCCTACTGTGAGTATATGCTACTTATCAGGAGATTCGTCACTTAACGATCAATGCTATAAACCAAGTAGGTGTCGAGAAAGGTGTCAGCGGGGCTACACCCCCAGAGAAAAGAGGTTATTTAATTAAGGAACTTCACGAAAGCGTTGGAAAACCTCCCTCGAAGTATCGACACTGGCCTGGCTGAACGGTTAAGCAAGTAATGTACGGTGAGAATAGTCCTGGCTAATTCATCTTTTATGGTTTGAGGAAGGATTCGAGAAACAGTGGGAGCCATCCAGTTTAGATAAATTAAAAACCAATCTAAACTTGCAAGAGTATCATGCTAAAGTGTTTTCTTCTCTCTCTCTCATTGCAGCGACCTTGTGACCATGACTAGGTTACATCTAGATAACAATTTGACTGAATCTGACTTATATGACTGGCAATGGTATGTCCAGATGTCCATTGCCTATGACAAGATGGACTACCCTATTACTACTCAACATCCCATCGTCCCAGGTCCAGTTTCTACCGTCGCAGATATGGATATCCATCAGACAAGGAAAAAGGATAAGCGAAAGCCAAGTGCCTCGTGTTGGCTTCAGTTGATGGTGCATACCAGAAGCAGCACGAGAAGATAGACTCAGTTTCCATCTTTCTCCATAACAAAGATTTATATGGAGAGCAATCTCATATCGCAAGATATGAGACCTCGAACGAATTAATTCAAGCGAGGTTGGCTGTCGGGTCATCTGTAGGGGACGACGTCCTTACGATGACTAGCTATATTGATGAGCTCAAGAACCTGGAGACCACGTTGAGAAACAGGTCATACGCTGACTTATTTCCACAGTCCCTACCCTCTACTTACACCCTGAAAGAAACCAGGGAGACACAAGCTCTGCTTAATGGGGGACCTTCTTCTTCTACATCCAGGGCAAAAGCAAAGGGTGAAAAGAAGAAGACCTCTATAAAGCCGATATACGGTGTCGGTAAAGTAGGAGGAAAGGGAAAAGCAAAAGTTTCGGGACTTGGTGTAGGTAAGGAGGGATGTTCCTATTGTTATGGGAACGGACATTGGCAGAAGGATTGCAGGGCTTTGGAAGCCAGTAGCCAGGATACGAAGTATGTTGTGGCTTCGGCCTCAAGTGTGTTTGTAATTAAGAACTGTTTGTCAATTAACTCTACTTCCTGGGTACTAGATACCGGAGCAGGATCTCATATCTGTAATTCATTACATGCTTTGAGAAACCTTAGAGTTATAAAGGTAGGTGATTTGTCTCTCAGAGTTGCAAACGGAATGAGTGTGGACGCTGAATCCGTGGGAGAATATCGCCTAGGTTTGACAAGTGGACAGATATTGATTCTACGTAACTGTTTCTATGTACCTAGTTTGACTTGTAATATCATATCAGTGTCCTCACTTTCGAGAGAGGGATATGATTTTACATTCATAAGCGATGTAGTTCACATCCACCTAAATCAAGTTCTGATTGGGTCCGGTACATTAGATGATGGTATATACGTATTGAGTCAAGCTCAGGTTTTCAATGTCCAGAACACACTTAAAAGAAAGTCTCCAGAAATAAATCGGCTTTCTTATGGCATTGTAGACTAGGTCACATCAATGAAACACGATTAACTAAGTTACATAGAGAAGGATATTTGAATCCGTTCGAATATCAATCTTATGCGACTTGTGAATCTTGTCTCATAGGAAAGATGACAAAGACTCCGTTTACTGGACACGGAGTAAGAGCGAGCGAGCTCTTGGGACTCGTACACAATGACGTGTGCGGTCTAATGTCTACACATGCGAGAGGTGGTTATTCCTACTTCATTACTTTTACGGATGATTTCTCTAGGTATGGACATATCTTCTTGATGAAGTATAAATCCGAGGCCTTTGAGAAATTCCAGGAATACAAGAATGAAGTGGAAAACCAAACAGGCAAAAGTATCAAGACACTGAGATCTAATCGAGGTGGTGAATACTTAAGTGCCGAGTTCCTGGGTTACTTAAAAGAGAATGGAATTCTCTCTCAGCTTACTCCTCCATACACACCACAACACAATGGTGTATCGGAAAGGAGGAATCAAACCCTATTGGATATGGTTCATTCCATGATGAGTAAGGCTGAGTTACCGCGATCTTTCTGGGGTTATGCGCTAGAATCAGCTGCATATCTTTTGAACAAGGTTCCAACCAAAACTGTGCCTACCACACCATATCAGATGTGGAGTGGGAAGAAACCCTATCTTCAGTACCTAAAGACATGGGAATGTCCAGCTTTCATAAAAAAGCAGCATCCGGACAAGCACGAGGCACGCTCAGTAGAGTGTAAGTTTTTGGGATATCCAAAGAACTCCAAGGGATATTGTTTCTATTACGCAGAGGAACAAAATGTTTTTGTTTCTCGTCATGCCCACTTCTTAGAAGCTGAATTTTTAGAAAATCAGAAGAGTGGGAGCGCAGTAGAACTGGAAGAAATTCCAGAACCACAAGCTGTTACTAAAAGTATGGTAGAACTAGAGGTTTCAGAAGAAAGGGACATACCAGCGCCTATCCGCAGAAGTAGTAGGCAGTCTCATACGCCCGAGAGATACTACGGTTTTCTCATAGAAGATTGCGTCATTGATAATGACGACCCTAATAGCTTCCAGCAAGCCATTCAGAGCGGCGACTCGGTAAAATGGCTGGATGCAATGCGGACCGAAATGGAGTCCATGTACACTAACAAAGTATGGACTTTGGACATTGCTCCAGATGGGGTAAAACCCGTAGGATGCAAATGGATCTTCAGAAAAAAGATTGGTGTAGATGGACAGGTTGAAACCTATAAGGCTAGACTTGTTGCAAAGGGTTTCCGTCAAAGACCTGGTTTGGACTATGACGAAACCTTTTCTCTAGTGGCTATGCTCAAATCCATTCGGGTCATTCTTGCTATTGCTGCCTTCCACGATTATGAGATCTGGCATATGGACGTAAAGACGACCTTTCTAAATGGTAATTTGGAAGAGTGCGTCTATATGGATCAGCCAGAGGGATTCATTCAGAGTGGGAGCAGCAGTAAAGTGTGCAAGCTGCTTAAGTCCATTTATGGACTAAAGCAGGCATCGCGGAGTTAGAACATCTGTTTTGATGATACTGTCAAAGAATTCGACTTTATCAAAAATCCAGATGAACCATGCATATACAGTAAGATTGTAGTGAGAGTTGTAGTATTCCTCGTCTTGTACGTGGATGACATTCTCCTAATAGGAAATGATATTCCTATACTACAATCAGTCAAAAGATTCTTGTCACAGAAGTTCTCCATGAAGGACCTGGGTGATGCCACCTACATTCTGGGGATCCAGATCTATCGTGATAGATCAAAGAGGATGTTGGGAATTTCGCAGTCCAGGTACATAGACACCATATTGAAAAGATTCAGTATGGAAGATTCTAAGCGCGGTAACCTACCGGCTTGTCACGGAATCACCCTCTCTAAAGAGATGTCTCCCAAGACTGATTTGGAAAGGAATCGCATGTTGATTATACCCTACGCTTCTGCGGTAGGCTCTATAATGTATGCGATGTTATGTACCAGACCAGATGTAGCATACGCATTGAGCGTTGTAAGCCAATATCAGGCAAACCCAGGGGAGAAGCACTGGATAGCAGTAAAGAACATTCTCAAGTACCTGAGGAGGACTAAGGAGATGTTCTTGGTGTACGGCGGAAAAGACCTCCAGATCGAGGCCTTTGCCGACTCCAGCTTCCAAAGTGACAAGGATGACTCCAAGTCCATGTCGGGTTATGTCTTTACCCTCAATGAAGGGGCGGTCTGTTGGAAGAGTTCCAAGTAGGAGACCGTTCCTGACTCAACGATGGAGGCGGAGTACATAGCTGCTTGCGATGCCGCAAAAAAACCTGTCTGGATGAAGAAGTTCCTCATAGAACTTTAGGTGGTTCCTACCAATGTTGGTCCAATACCTCTGTATTGCGACAACAACTGCGCTATAGCTTTAGCGAAGGAACCCAGGTCCCATCAGAACTCCAGACACATCTTAAGGCGGTATCACCTGATCAGGAAGATCGTAGATCACCAGGAGATCGAGGTAAAGAGAGTAGAGATGGAGAATAACGTTGCTGATCCATTCATAAAGGCCATCCCTCAGACGCAGTTCGAGAGGCTATTCGAGAACATTGGTTTGCGATATGCCAGTACATGGCCCTAGTGCAAGTGGGAGATTGTTAGTGTTTATCCCTAGAAGGCCATTACTGTATCATACTAGCTTGTATATTACTTAATGGAAGCTTGGGATATTCACAGTTGCATTGACAGTCTTGCTAAAAATTGTAGTATACTACTTGGTTTATGTCTACTTCAATATGTGCATATGTTTCTTGTAACGTATCGCTTATACATATTAGTAGAGCCCTTAAGATCTTTGCTTGATTACCAGCGTTGTGATGGCAGTCACACTAGTGGGGGCTGGGTAGTCTATAAGCAACATCCTATATAGGTCCCTAGTCGTAGGATTATCGAGACAGGGCATCGATACTCCGGAGTA
This sequence comes from Agapanthus africanus, assembly GCA_030015575.1. Taxonomy (NCBI): domain Eukaryota; kingdom Viridiplantae; phylum Streptophyta; class Magnoliopsida; order Asparagales; family Amaryllidaceae; genus Agapanthus; species Agapanthus africanus. Next base: position 189,964,866 of record JASDDO010000014.1, on the reverse strand, counting down.
GACTAGTGTGTACGCTTCTCATCCCAGTTGTGGAGATGGTCTGTCCCACAGCCATCAGTACGTCATACTGGAGATAGTATACAGGTGCTCGTTGGGTTACGGGTACACCGGACAGGACTCACGGGGAACTGTTGGTTGGTATTATACCCGTCGTCAGTTAATAGTTCCCAGGTGACATGAGTACAGCATAGTCCGCAGACTTGACACTGCTACTTCGCCTCGAGTGTGTTCCCACTATTCTTAGATTGCTACCCTACCACGGATCAAAGGAGTCGTGCAAACAGGTAGCAGTTGGGTGCAGTCCCGAAGTAATTGGAGGCAGTGGCGGTTAGACAGGATTCGTCTCTCCTGGTATTGGGGGTTGATATCGCACTGTGTCAGAGAGCCATTACGCAAAGTCCCTAGCCAGGGCAAGCGAGATTTACTGGTAGGTTCCAGTAGTTTCTCAAGGTGTAATGGGCTTCGCTCCGACACGACTTATACCACCTTTAGGGGACTGACGCTTGCCGCCCCCTAGGCCCGATATGCGATAGTCCTAGACGAACAGACCGGACTGTACGGAGATTGTCACATCAGACTCAGTAGGAGTTCGGATGGGTTCCCTCATCGGCCTTCTTATCGACATCTACCTGGGGACCGTTACGTACAGCTAGTGCCACTTATGGTCTGTGGTTAAACCCACTGCCAGCGTAGTGTCGAGTCTTTAGAGTCCCACATAGAGCGTTTCCCTGCTCCAGGCGAAATGATATAGAGGTCGTATTGTTTTACGATAAGGGTTCGGATGCATACGTGTGTTTACGCACGTACGATGTTCGGACAGTTTTTACTAGTCGGCTTTGGTTTAAGCCAGATTCTAGTATTGGATTATTGGATTTATACAGTCTAAATTTTTTCCGTGTTTTCACGGATAGGAGGGGCATTCTCGTAATTTGTCGGGAAGCTTCTAGAAGGATGATGACTTGGAGGGTAAGGTGGCATTTGCATTAATTGGATTAATAAGTCATGTAGTGATTCATACATTGAGTTAATGATTCATTTAATGTTTTATATGACTCATGTGATGAATCACTTAGTGTATTAATGAAACATGGTGATAATTCATTATTTGTTATTTACTTAATATTATCAAATGTTTCATAGATACACAAATGATTTCATTCATCCAAACGGATTCACATTCTCACCTTCTCTCTCCTCAAACTCTCTCTCTTCAAACCCTAACCCTAACCTCTCATGTGTTGAGATCAAGGGTTAGATAGACTAATACATCCCTAATCCAACTCTATATCCCGTAAGTAGCTTAGATTAGCACTTTGAGCAACCTAGTTACCTCAAGTTAGAGGTCAAGCTTGGAGTAGGAGCTCTCGGGTGGATCGTCTTTGACTCGAGGAGGCCGTTGAGGTGCCGACGTTCCAAGGACCCTACAAGGAGTAGAGAACAGCGATAAAGACCCGCAGGACAAGTAACGTGAGGTATAACTTTGAATCCGAGTAGTTAAACCTCTCGTAGTTTGCTAGTAACGGTTTAGATACGATTCATGCGCTCAAGTCCGTGTTACGAAGCTTTGATAATCGTTTTTCATATATTCCGCCTCCCCGCAAGTTCATAGGGTGCATGACATGGACTTACAGAACAGTAGCAGACTGCTATCCTAATGAACTGCCCAGAAGCTGAGGCACTTGGAGTGAAACAATTCCGGGCACTGCACCCTAAGAATTTTTCTAGGAAAGAGAGCCCCTTGGAAGCTGAAGAATGGGCTCAGTCCATCGAAGACGATCTAGCAGCAGCACAAGTGCCAGAGATTGCTTGGGTAAGGGCTGCGAAGTTGCAACTCGCGGATAATGCCAGAGTATTGTGGAATGCTGAAGAGAGCTGACTTACCAAGCCAATCGAATGGAAGACATTTCATGACATGTTCGACGCGAAGTATTTTCCCGAGATTGCCCATTTTGACATGGAGCTGCAATTCATCCACCTACAACAAGGCTCTATGTGGATCAAATCTGTGGATGAGTATGATGTTGAGTTCTCCATGTTGAGCAGGTAAGATATGTCTTAAAATATTCGATTTTTCTAATATCACATACTATACAGCTAATGCAAGACCATAACAGGTTCGAGGCACACCACATACAGACTGCTGAGATCAGGACCAGACGATTTCAGCAAGGGTTGAACTAGGAAATCCAAGCTTCCTTAGCTACAGGGGATTTCCCAACTTATGACCTAGCTCTGAAAGCTGTCCGTCGATATGGGGCAGTAGTGAAGAAGAAGGGTAGACCTCAATCCGCTGGTATGAAGCGCCCTGCCACTCAGATGGAAGGAGGAGCCTCTTCAAGGATTCCGTTTGTACCCAAGAGACCGGGAGTACCTTTCAACCGGTCCATTCTAGACTTTTGTTTTTACCGCAAAAGGCATGGACACCTGACGAAGGACTGCAGGCGTGCTAACCACTTTTGCTTAGTTTGTGGCGCATCCACCCATTCTATTGGGGATTGCCCGCATTGTCTTACCCCAGCTCCTGCACCCCGACCAACAATCACTTATCCATAGTGGCCAGCTATCCAGGCACCTAGTCCTCGAGTTGCTCTCCCAGCTCCACCTCTTCATGGACCTACTGCACCTCCTCCTCGTCAGTTCCATCAAGCACAAAGGAACCTACCTCAGGGACAGAGGAACAAACAGAGGAATGCTCCTCCAGTAAGGAGGAATGTACCGAGGCGTCAAGCTTTCACAATGACTGTGGAAGAAGATGAAGCCATTGGCCAAGTCATTATTATACGATCTTAGCAGTCTCACTTCCTGCACTAGCACTCTTCGATACTGGAGCATCTCATTACTTTATGTCGCAACGGTTCATTCGAACTCATGCGATTCCAGTCAAACTGCTCGTATCCAGCTTGAATGTCAGTTTAGGGAACAACGTTCTAAAGGCAACAATAAGATACGACCTGTTCCAAGTAGTCGTCTGCAGCAGAGAATTTTATGCTGACTTCAAGGTGCTGGACATACCGAATTTCAATGTAGTTTTGGGAATGGATTGGCTATGAACTTTCTATGCTACCATCGACTGTCGTCAAAGGAGGGTAGTGTTCGAGATTCCATAGCATCTGGTCTTTTATTTCAAAAGTGGATACCGTATCCTAGAGCCTAGTACATACAAAGCAAATCCAAAGAAGGCAGTGATTGCGACACATCAGGCGGAAGAGGACAAGCCAGAGGTAGTTCGAGAGTTCGAAGATGTATTTCCTGAAGACATCTTAGGTTTGCCTCCCGATTGAGCTCTTGAATTCGGTATTGACTTAGTACCTAGAGCACAACCGGTGATCAAAGCTCCATACCACTTAAGTCTAGAAGGTTTGAAGGAGATCCGTACCCAGTTGGACAAACTTCTAAAGAAAGGATGGATTCGTCCTAGTAATTCAAGTTGGAGATCTCTAGTTTTACTTGTGAAGAAGAAGGAAGGTTCATACAGAATGTGCGTTGATTATAGAGCTCTGAACAAAGTGACGATATAGAACAAGTATCCACTACCGTGCATTGACGATCTGTTCGATCAGCTAAGTGGGTCTTGCGTTTTCTCAAAGTTAGATTTTCGTTTGGGTTATCATAAGGTGAAGGTCAAAGAATCTAATATTCCTAAAACGACTTTCAGAACTCGCTATGGACATTACAAATATCTCATGATGCCATTTGGAGTGACCAATGCACTAACCATATTTATGAACTTAATGAATCAAGTTTTCCGAGAGTATCTAGCCAGGTTTGTTTTCATCTTCATCGACGACATCCTAGTGTATTCTAAGAGTCAGAAAGAACATACCGAACATTTATGAATTGTTCTGGAGACTTTGCGACAGCATCAACTCTATGCCAAATACAACAAGTGTGAGTTTTGGCTAGATCAGGTCGTATTTCTCGGGCATATCATTTCAGGCGAAGGAATCTCTGTCGATCCAGCTAAAGTATCAACAGTAAGCGAATGGTCGACACCAAAGACAGTGAAGGAAATTCGAAGTTTCTTGGGTTTAGCAGGATACTACTGAAGATTTATTGAAGGATTTTCAAAGATTGCAGCACTCCTGACCAAGCTCACACCTAAAGATGAAGAATTCGTGTGGTCAAAAGCATGCGAACAAGCTTTCGCAGAACTTATTTAAGATTGACATCAGCGCCTATTCTCGTAATACCGGACCAATCTGGAGGTTTTGTAGTGCATTGCGATGCATCCTGTAAGGGATTAGGATGAGTTGTACATCAGCACGGTAAAGTTGTAGCTTATGCATCAAGACAGCCGAAGGTTCATGAGCGCAACTATCCATCGCATGATCTGGAGTTGGCGCCCGTTATTTTTGCACTCAATATTTGGCGCCATTATCTTCTTGGTGAATGGGTAGATATATATACAGACCACAAAAGTCTGAAGTATGTTTTACTCAGAAGGAATTGAATATGCGGCAGTGAAGATGGTTAGAACTTATGGCGGATTTTGACATCAACCTACAATATCATCCAGGGAAGGTGAATGTAGTTCCTGATGTATTTAGTCACCAACCACTATCATTGAATCTCACCGCACAGTGGAAGCTACAGCAAGATTTGCATAAGATGGAGATAGAAGTGGTTATGCCAGGTAATACTTCAAAGTTGATGAACTTACAAGTTCGGTCTACAATTGTCAATTAGATCAAAACAGCTCAAGTAAGTGATGCCAAGTTGTAAAAGATCAGAGAACAAGTAAAAAGTGGACTTCGAATAGACTTCATCATCCATAAAGATAGATCTTTGAGATACGGAAGCAGATTATGTGTACCACAAGGTTCTGTTCGGGAAGAGTTGATGAAAGAAGCTCACAGCTCTCCATATTCAGTACACCCTGGTGGTACAAAAATGTACAAAGATCTGCGGAAACATTACTGGTGGTATGGAATGAAGCGTGAAGTAGCCAGAAACGTAGCCAAATGTTTGGTGTGTTAGCAGGTAAAAGATGAACATCGCAGGACTGCTGATTTACTTCAACCGTTACCTATCCCAGAATGGAAGTGGCAACACATCACCATGGACTTCGTGACTGCTCTTCCTCGCAGCACGAAAGGTAACGATGAAGTATGGGTTATTGTGGATCCACTCATAAAGTCGGCTCACTTTATTCCCTTTCGAGTTGGCCAATCTACCGAGACACTAGCAAAGAAGTACATAGAGGTAAGCTTGAATCTAAGTAAAATTTAACTATTCATAGTATACTATTTCAGATACCCATGAACTCATGCAGGAGATCGTGAGATTACATGGAGTACCGGTTTGCATTTTCTCCGATCGTGACACCAGATTCCAATTGTAATTTTGGCAGAGTCTGCAAGCTAGGTTGGGAATGAGTCTGAACTTCAGCACAGCTTACCATCCACAAACAGATAGACAGTTTAAGCGAACGATTCAGATACTTGAAGATATGCTAAGAGCTTGTATGTTAGACTTCGGAGGATCGTGGAAGGATTACCTACATCTTCTGTAGTGTTCATACAACAACAGCTACCAAGAAAGTATTGGAATGTCACCCTTTGCAGCTCTCTATGGAAGGAAGTGTCGATCACCATTAAGTTGGGACGACATCGGAGATAGAGAACTTCTTAGACCTGAGATGATCATGGCGACTGTGGATGTAGTTCGCACGATCAGGGAAAGAATACTCATAGCCCAATGTTGGGTTATGCCAGCTCCCTGGCCATCAAACCGTGGCCGATTGTGGAACAAAAATTTTATAAACTGGCGCTAACAGAACCCTATCCTACGGATCGACCATTTACTTTAGACTAGCAATCAATATGGAAGAGAGTTTGGAAAGGTTATACCGAATGATCCGTGTCCTTCGGTATTCAACCACCTTCCCAAGCTCTTGGAGGCCACCATGATCAAGTTTGGTCGCCGGTCACCCTCCATCGAAGATGATCCACCTGAGAGTCTATGAATCGAGCTCCAACCATATAGCCGAGGTAACTAGAGTACCTAGTTCGCTAAACTAGATAGCCAAGATGAAGTAGAGTGTGATGAAGCATTAATTTGTCTCAAGACACCCTACGTTTCTTAACACATGATACAATTAGGGTGGAGGTAGAAGAAGAAGCTATAATGATGAGAGTGTGAAGAAAAACATCAAGTGAGGAAAATGGTTAAGTGTTGTGAGCTATATCTGTAGGGTTCCTAGGCACACTAATGAAGTCTCACAAGTGATCAAGCATGGCCAATTAAAATTTTACAAGTGCCGAGAAACCCTAATACGGATCGTTAACTAGATGTATAGGCGATGCAATGCAAATAAACGAATTTATAGCTAAAGGGAAGGGGCTACAACCTTTGTAGATCCGGTTCTCCACCTCCATGGCTCTGCGATGAAGTCTCCTCGCTGCGATCATCGGATCCCGGGCTCTAGCGTCGGTTTCATCGGAGAAATGGGCGTGCTAGGTCGTCGGCTTCGATGCCGAAGATGATCTACGTCGAGGCATCACAAGATCAAGCTCCAACTTCACCAAGCCATGAAAACTTGTGAAGGAAACACCCTATACTACTTGGCAAGAGGTAGAGGATGAAGAAATAGGAGGTGGGTTCACTTTAGAATTGGATTTCTCACTCATTTGCTCAACTTGCCATTGATGAAGGCAAGGTTTCTTCTTGAAGAAGAAGAAGAAGATGAAGAAAGAATATGATAGAATATGATAAGTATTATTTAAAAAGAATAATAAAATGAATACTTATCATATCCTAACCTTGGTTAAGTGTAGAGAATGAACTAGGGTTAGTTTGAATGGTTAGGGTTAAGCATGAGACAAGAATGGTCACTTAGTCAAAGCTTCATGAAGCTTCAACTAACAAACAAAGAAAGCCACCATTCATTTATTTATCTTTTCCAAAATGAAAAAATAAATAAATAAATAAGCAAATAAACAAAACCCTAATCATTAACTTAACCATGGTTCAATTCTTTTACACAAACCCAAGTTAGCATGTATCATCAAACATGATACAATCAAGTGCACAAAAGTATATCACATATACAACTTGTGAAATTCAAGTGAGAAAATCCTTTTAAAGTGAACTAATATTAGTTAATGCAAAGTAATATATCAAATATATAATTATGCATTAAATCATTAAATCAATACTTGATTTAACGATCCGGTCATATCGCATATAACAGACTAATATCCAATGTATCGGCTTATCGAATCAATCCTTGATTCGATAACTAGGTTATATCGCATATAACCAATCGATACATTCATCGCGAGAATGGAATACGATATCACATACACGCATTATTCTCGGTCCCGCACATATCTCATATGCACTCCTATTTCGTTTCGCTTGAGCCAGGAAACCTCTGTGTAGGACTCTAAAGACTCGTCAATACGCCGGCAGCAGATGATGATCATATCAAACACCCACAAGCCGCAAGCGGTCTGCCAAACGTAACGGCCACCCGGGTATTGAACGATCAGAAGATCGACGAGCAAGCCCGCTCACACTCTTGTGAATCCAACCAGTAACACTTACCGTACAGTCCGGTATGTTCGTCTAATATGTCGCATATCTCACCTAGGGGTGGTAAACGTCAGACCCCAGTAGCTTGATAAGTCATGCCGACGTAAGGTCCATAACATTCGTGAAACTACTAATAACTCTTACCAGTATATCACTGCAACCCTGGCCAGGGATTTCCTGTTATGGCCAGTCGTGCATAACGCAACATCAACCCCCAATACCGGGAGAGACGAATCCCCTCCTATCGCTCATTGCCTCCATGTGAATCGGGACTGTACCCAAAAACCACCTGTTTGCACGACTCAGCAGAGCCGTGGTAGGGTGGAAATCAAAGCACAGTGGGAGACACACAAGACTCTATGACGATCTCGGGTCAACAGACTAAGCTGTACCAGTGTCACCAGAGAACTGCCATCTGACGTGTGGTATAATACCATCTGGGAGTTCTCGGCGAGTCCGTTCAGTGTACCCAGTCTCCACTGAGCACCCACATACCATCTCTGATGTCAAACACTAATGGATATAGGATCATCCATCGCCCATCACATGGGTAGAGAAGATATACGCTAGTCTACTCTGGAATATCGATGCCCCGTCTCGATATTCCCACGACTAGGAACATTGAAGGATGTACTCATTGACTACCCAGACCCCACTAGTATGATCTTCATCATAGTCCTGGAAGTCGAGTACACATCCTAAGGGCTTTATCAACATGTAATCAGAGAGACAGAAAGTATACATGTTAAGATAAAGAGCAACCAGATTGCGTACTATCATGTCGAGCAAGAAAGTCCTACCTATATATGTCCCAGCATCCACTACAATATACATCCTATGTACAGTAATGGCCTCTAGGGCATACATATAACTGACAATCTCCCACTTGCACTAGGGCCATCTGTAGCAGTGGTTGCAGTATCACATACTCAACCATCCCATAAAAGTCTCTCTTTGGGAAAAGGCCTTCGTGAGTGGATCCACTGTGTTGTCCTCTGAGTCTACTGTCCTTACCTCGATCATCCTGGAGATCAACTATCTCCATGATCAGGTGATGCTGCCTCCGAATATGTCTGGGTCACTGATGGGATCATGGTTCCTTGGCCAAAGCCACACTTTCATTGTCACACAATGGTGGGAACCTAGTTCATCTTATGAACCAATATACACCCAAACTGCCTCTTTGGTAGTATCTTTAATAGCGATGTTACCAGCCTTTATCGTCTAGTTTGCCACGGTATCTAGTTTGGAACTCTTCCAACATACCGTCCCTCCACTGAGGGTAAGGACAATACCTGTGACTGACATTCAGTCGTCTTTATCACCCTAGAACCCTTCCAGTGATTCTCCCCAGGATCAATTGATACCATCTCACTACTACTAGTGAGAATCCTAACATCCATTTAGATCTATCTCATATATCCAAAACCCAGGATTTAAGAGGTATCATTTTGATCCTATATGGAGAATCTATGTGATAACAGGAGATCGACCGATCATAGCATAGGAAACTCCTTTCCTATCAGGAGAATGTCATCCACCTACTCTACGAGGATCATTACCATACTCCATACTACCCTTTTGTACATACAAGGTTCATCTACCATTTTGATGAAGTCAAACTCTTTGACTATCACATCAAAATAGACGTTCCAACTCCGCGATGCCTGCTTTATCCTGTAAAGCAACTTGCACACGTTTCCGCTGCTCCCACTGTTTACGAAGCCCTCTGGCTGTGTTCTTATAGACGTTCTCTTCTAAATCATTATTTAGAAAAGTGGTCATGGCACCCAACCACCAGATATCGCAGTTATGGTATGTAGCAGTGGCAAGTAGGATCTGGATGGACTTAAGCATAGTCCCTGTAAAAGGTTTCATCATTTTCTACTCTTGGTCGATGAAGTAAACCTTTAACAAGTTTAGCTTTGAAAGTCACAACCTTTCCATTTACACCAAGTAATCTTCTCAAGATATACTTGCTCCTGATGGGGATTTAACCCTTCAGATATGGCAACCAAAGTCCATACTTTGTTGGTGTATATGGATTTCATCTCAGATCACTAAGCATCCAGCCATTCTTACAGAGTCCTTACTCTCGATGGCCTGCTCGAAACTAGATAGGTCATCATCTCATGATGCATTCCTCGCTCCCAATGTCATCGACAAACCGAGGTATCTCTCAGGCAGGTGAGGAACCCTACCAGATCGGCGGAGAGGCTGAGATTCGTCGGGGACTATAGAATCCTTTGGTTCTGTTAAATCATCAACTGCAGTTTTGTATAGCTAAAACCTTTCCAATTCTACAGAACTGACCTTGCCTCGATTTTGTCCGGATTTTGCTTTTAGACATAGGCCGGACAACCCCAAATCTTAACTCGCTTAAGAGATGGGTTCTTCCCATACCATATCTTATATGGAGTGGTAGGCACTGATTTGATTCGAACCTAATTCAATAGGTATGCAGCTTCTCAAGTGCATAACCCCAAAAGGAAATAGGTAACTCAGTAGTACTCATCATAGAGTACACCATATCTAATACGGTGCTTGCTCCGCCCTGATACACCGTTGTGCTGTGGTGTATTCAGAGGAGTAACACTGAAAGAGAATCTCATTCTCCTTTAGAATAATCCAGGAATTCTATGCACAAGTATTCTCCTCCCTGATCTTATCATAGGATATAATACTTATACCCGTATTTTGGTTCTCTACTTCCAACTTATATTATGTGAATACCTCAAAAGCTTCGGACTTGTGTTTCAACAGGAACATATAACTGAATCTTGAGAGATTATCAGAGAATATAATGAAGTATAAAGAACCAGTCCCGGCATGTGTAGACACGAGACCTTACATACATCAGCATGTATCAGTCCCAAGAGTTCATTAACTCTTTCTCTGTTTCCAATAAACAGGGCTATGGTCATCTAATCTTTGTGACATGACTGGTAAGTTTCACAAGATGTAAATTCAAACTGATTTAAATATGCATCTAAAATGTAACTTCAGCCAGTCGGGTCGCATTGATGTGACCTAGTCTACAATACCTCAAGAAGGATTCGTTCATTTCTGAACTCTTCCTCTTGTATGTGTTCTGTATACTAAGAACTGTAGTTTGATTTAGAACGTCAATGCTTTTAGATAACATGCCTGAACCGATCAACTTTTGATATAGGAAATGTTCAAAACATTATCCATCAATACAAAATTTTATCACTTCTTTACTAATAAAGAGACTGATATGATTTTGTATATCAGGTTCGGTATCTAATAGCATTTGTTCAAAATCAATGTATTGGTAATACAGGGTGACAGTGACCAACAGACTTGGCTGCAACACTTGCCCCGGTTTCTGTCTCATGAAACTTATCACCCGTTCTCAGTTTTCTACCCTTTTGTAGCCTTATGTAACAGATTACATATCTGGGATCCTGATCCGGTATCAAATACTCATGAAGCAGAGTATACTGAGAAACAGTTCTTTGTAATGAACATACCCGAAGGAGATGCATCATATGCACTTTCTTCGTTTGGGCGGTATAGGAATTCTGGTATTCCCTAATTTCCTACTCTGTCTTATAACAATTATAAGTTGGAGCGGGACCAATATTCCCCAGCTTAGTATAATAAGCGGGTTCGGTCAATACATCCATATTATTATCTTGATTAAGGCGTGATATGGTCGCTACCTGGAGAGAGAGAAAAGAAAACACTCTGCGTGCGCTTTTGCAAGATTAGATTGGTTATATATTTTATCTAATCAGGATGGCTCCCACCGTTTTTATCAAATCTTCCTTCAAATCCTAAAAGGAAAGACTAGCCGGGATTAATTACACTCTACAAGTTCGCCAATCTTTCAGCCATGCCAGTGTCGGTACTTTGAGGGAGGTTCCCCGTGCTTTTGCACAGACCTAATTACAGTAAACCTCGTTTTCCCAGAGGCGTAACCCCGTTGACACCTTTCTAGACACCTACTTGATCGGCTAATTGCAAAGTGCAAAACTCTCCCAAGAGTAACAATTACTCGCAGTGGGTATCGGGATCCAACTATCATATAGAAGGTATGCAATCTCATTGCAAATTTCAACACTTGAAACTCCCGATAATTGTTTTTACCCCTAGCACTTATGACCTTAACTATGGTCAACAAATCATAAGTACTAGTAAAGTTCTACCCGTCATTTCGTGATTAATTAGACCCACCCACATGACCCTTAACTAAGGTCAACAAAGTCACGCGACTGTCCTAACTAATCGCATCATATGCGGTGTAGGAAGACATCACTTAGCTACCGTACACTATGCCTTAACTAAAGTCAACAAACACAGCACGAATACTAAGTACTCTACTTTCTAAAATGACGGAGGGTTGCGAATGGTTTTTATGAAAACCTTCAACGCTTTGAACTTGATCTCGTTGCGGAATCAAATGGTTTTTAAATGGAATGTTTTTGAGGCTTTTCTAGTTTTGCTAAAGGGGTCACTCCCGGTGAAGGGATCGTCGGCCTTTTCCTCGTCGAATGAGGTGCGGGATATATCATATATATCACTGTGCAAAGCAGAAACTATAGAAGCGATCAAAAGACAAACCGAGGGTTGTAGCATCTGCCAGTTATTGCTAAAGGAGTCACTCCCGGTGAAGGGATCTCGGTCCTTTCCTTATCGAATAAGGTGCAGAATGTTCTACAAGGAACACCGCGATGCAAAGCAAGAACTGTAGCTACCTGTTATATTTTTGAAATTCGATTCCACAACATCAATTAGGTTTATTTTCTTTCATTAATCTCATTAATGAATATCCCATCATTTAAGTCCACTTAAACATCACAGATAAATATAACGTACGCTTATGCCATCCGCATTGGCCTCGATGTCCCGTCTGCACCGTTAGGTTAGGTAACTAACGCCAGAACAAGGCAGGGCTAGCGCGGGTGTAAAACATAAGCAACGTCTATATAATATATCATATATACTATATACTATTTATCTGAACAAATCACATGATCACATTACAGATAACGCAGCAGAAAATATCATATGGAATATTGGATATACTAGGACGTCCGTGTTTTCAATACGAGTCAGTATAAAACACGGATTCCACGGTCGCGATGAATAGCCAATCCCATACCCCTAGACCCCTACGAGAGCGGCAAGCAACCCTACCAATTCTAGGGTTAGGAGACCCGGACTCGACTCCTCGAGATGGTCTCCCACTGGACCCTAAAACCCGGTTACTTGTGCTCCCCTCCTTGGGTCTATCCTAATGCGGAAAAGTAAATAATATACAAATGGTGACATCATCCGCAACCTGGAAGTGCCCCAATAAAAGAATATTACATACAAGTTTTTACATGAATGAAAATGAAAAAACACTCATCTCACATAAAAACCCCCCGGCTATTCGAACACGACGATCCAATATAACATATCCAGCAACTCATAACATCACATGTCATCAACGTAAGTAAATATGCGCATCCCAATTGTCGTTGACATATAGCAACGAAACCGGCGATATCACATATTACACTTACGGTCACAGAAAAGAAAGTGTAAAACTACATCAGTTGAAATCCGCAAACTCTTCAGACATCGCATTCCTAATCAAATGAATTGCTTAGACATCGCATGCCTAACAAATATAAACCCTGCATTTTAGTCTCATTATCGAAAACTCTTTTCAATATCAAGTCGGGGAATTCAACAGGATTCCCGACATTCTGATCGAATGCTCGTCGCAAACTTTAGTAGACGGCCGCACCCCTGATGCCGTCGACGAAGTGCACCAAGGCGGAACACCGCTGCCGCGAGCACCCGAACGGATGCTTTCGGCGACGGGGTTCTCCTACAGTCACTTGGTCGGGGCTATGGGGCGAGGCTGTCTATTAAGTTTACCCGGCGAGTATCCGCGTACTCTACGTGATTGCGACGGACTTTTGATCACATCAAAATTCCGTGGCAACCGATCAAGTGAGACTAAATCGCTATGTTTATAATATTCATTCAGTTATCTCATAACAACTTGTGAATTCCAATTGTTGTATCACATTCCGGATAAATAGAAAATGTTAAACTTTCCGATCGAACATTCGAACAACCAAGTTTTCCCGAAACAGCTCAACACATGAAATAAGTCTAACAACATTCAGTTCGTGCCTCAGTACCAACGGTCCAGCCGTAGAAGGGCCAAGCCAACACCTCACATGTGGCACGCCGTACTGCCCCAAACCCGAAGGTTCAAAGGGCAGTTCAAGACGGTCACATAATCGAGTTAAAGTTTATTGTCTTCTAGAGGGTCCATCGCGTTACTTCCACTACTTAGAACGTCATTAAACTACGGAAAAGTCCAACAATTGGAAATTTCCCGGCAGGGAAAAAAGTGGGTATTTATATCCGGCCGAACTTTTTAACATATTCTAAAATTACCCGGAAAAGCACATGGACAAAGTTTGATAATCCGATCGAATTTACGAACTCCCAATACAACCCAGAAAACTCAACTCTTGAGTGATATTTAAAAATTCCCAGAAAATCCAGCATCAGAAAAGAGGAATTACTGTGCAAAAATTATTGGGCATTGTGACCATACGGCCGCGGAACCGCCGCAGAAGCCATGCTTCTGCCGCTGTTCCGTGGCGGTTTAGATGAATCACGATCTCGTTTTGCACCATAATTCTTATATCTTCCTGCTGAATTTTTTAAGAATTTTTAATCTGGAAAAAACCCAGTTTTTGAAAAATGTCCAGATAGCATTTTGGATTTAGGGTTTCGGTTCGATCGGACTTCAAACTCCGTTTACGCATTGCCTAAGGCTCTAGCTAGGCTCTGATACCACTGTAGGGTTCCTAGGCACACTAATGAAGTCTCACAAGTGATCAAGCATGGCCAATTAAAATTTTACAATTGCCGAGAAACCCTAATACGGATCGTTAACTAGATGTATAGGCGATGCAATGCAAATAAACGAATTTATAGCTAAAGGGAAGGGGCTACAACCTTTGTAGATCCGGTTCTCCACCTCCATGGCTCCACGATGAAGTCTCCTCGCTGCGATCATCGGATCCCGGGCTCTAGCGTCGGCTTCATCGGAGAAATGGGCGTGCTAGGTCGTCGGCTTCGATGCCGAAGATGATCTACGTCGAGGCATCACAAGATCAAGCTCCAACTTCACCAAGCCATGAAAACTTGTGAAGGAAACACCCTATACTACTTGGCAAGAGGTAGAGGATGAAGAAATAGGAGGTGGGTTCACTTTAGAATTGGATTTCTCACTCATTTGCACAACTTGCCATTGATGAAGGCAAGATTTCTTCTTGAAGAAGAAGAAAAAGAAGATGAAGAAAGAATATGATAGAATATGATAAGTATTACTCAAAAAGAATAATAAAATGAATACTTATCATATCCTAACCTTGGTTAAGTGTAGAGAATGAACTAGGGTTAGTTTGAATGGTTAGGGTTAAGCATGAGACAAGAATGGTCACTTAGTCAAAGCTTCATGAAGCTTCAACTAACAAACAAAGAAAGCCACCATTCATTTATTTATCTTTTCCAAAATGAAAAAATAAATAAATAAATAAGAAAATAAACAAAACCCTAATCATTAACTTAACCATGGTTCAATTCTTTTACACAAACCCAAGTTAGCATGTATCATCAAACATGATACAATCAAGTGCACAAAAGTATATCACATATACAACTTGTGAAATTCAAGTGAGAAAATCCTTTTAAAGTGAACTAATATTAGTTAATGCAAAGTAATATATCAAACATATAATTATGCATTAAATCATTAAATCAATACTTGATTTAACGATCCGGTCATATCGCATATAACAAACTAATATCCAATGTATCGGCTTATCGAATCAATCCTTGATTCGATAACTAGGTTATATCGCATATAACCAATCGATACATTCATCGCGAGAATGGAATACGATATCACATACACACATTATTCCTGGTCCCGCACATATCTCATATGCACTCCTATTTCGTTTCGCTTGAGCCAGGAAATCTCTGTGTAGGACTCTAAAGACTCGTCAATACGCCGGCAGCAGATGATGATCATATCAAACACCCACAAGCCGCAAGCGGTCTGCCAAACGTAACGGCCACCCGGGTATTGAGCGATCAGAAGATCGACGAGCAAGCCCGCTCACACTCCTGTGAATCCAACCAGTAACACTTACCGTACAGTCCGGTCTGTTCGTCTGATATGTCGCATATCTCGCCTATGGGTGGTAAACGTCAGACCCGAGTAGCTTGATAAGTCATGCCGACGTAAGGTCCATAACATTCGTGAAACTACTGATAACTCTTACCAGTATATCACTGCAACCTTGGCCAGGGATTTCCTGTTATGGCCAGTCGTGCATAACGCAACATCAACCCCCAATACCGAGAGAGACGAATCCCCTCCTATCGCTCATTACCTACATGTGAATCGGGACTGTACCCAAAAACCACCTGTTTGCACGACTCAGCAGAGCCGTGGTAGGGTGGAAATCAAAGCACAGTGGGAGACACACAAGACTCTATGACGATCTCGGGTCAACAGACTAAGCTGTACCAGTGTCACCGGAGAACTGCCATCTGACGTGAGGTATAATACCATCTGGGAGTTCTCGGCGAGTCCGTTCAGTGTACCCAGTCTCCAGTGAGCACCCGCATACCATCTCTGATGTCAAACACCAATGGATATGGGATCATCCATCGCCCATCACATGGGTCGAGAAGATATACGCTAGTCTACTCTGGAATATCGATGCCCCGTCTCGATATTCCCACGACTAGGAACATTGAAGGATGTACTCATTGACTAACCAGACCCCACTAGTATGTTCTTCATCATAGTCCTGGAAGTCGAGTACACATCCTAAGGGCTTTATCAACATGTAATCAGAGAGACAGAAAGTATACATGTTAAGATAAAGAGCAACCAGATAGCGTACTATCATGTCGAGCAAGAAAGTCCTACCTATATATGTCCCTACATCCACTACAATATACATCCTATGTACAGTAATGGCCTCTAGGGCATACATATAACTGACAATATCAAGCATGCTAGCTACTAAAGAAAATATCTCCAAGTCCACAAATATCTGACAACACTTTCTAAAATATCAGGCATGCCTCAATAGTGCCCATGAGCCACACCCATGAGTCACCAAGTGAGTGATGCTTGAACAAATGCAATACAACCCTCATCCTCCACCTCATTAACCTTTTAATCCAAAAATTTTAAAACCGAAATGAGGTGGCATCTTCTAGAAGTAACTTGTAATAAATTACAAGAATACCCCTCATCTGTATATACATATCCGGATCCGTATTCTGAAAAATACGAATACAATGAGACGAAAATAATCCAACAATATAATACTAGGATCCGGCTTAAACCAAAACCCACTAGTATTATCCTTCCGAATCATGATACGTGCACAAGTGCACGCATATGATCGAACCCTGCCGTAAAACCATACAGCCTATACATCGTTTCGTCCGAAGCAGAGAAATCCTATGTGTGGGACTCCAAAGATTCGTTAATATGCTGGTAGTGGGTTTAACTACAAGTATGTCAGCGGCACTAGCTGTACGTAATGGCTACCCAGGTATTGAGTGAAAGGGAGGCCGATAAGCAAACTCATCCTAACCCCTACTGAGCCTGTCAGTGACAATATCCATACAGTCTGGTCTGTTTCTCTATGAGTATCGCATATCGTGTCTAAGGGGTGGATAAAGTCAGACCCCTAACAACACGACATTTCGCATCAGCATGAGGCCCATCACCACCTGAGAAACTACTGATCCTAGATCAGTAATTCTTGACTGCCTTGGCCAAGGATTTCTGGTGATGGCCACCAATGCATAACGCGACATCAACCCCCAATACCGCGAGAGAAGAATCCCCGAAGATCCGCTCACTGCCTCCATGTGGCTCGGGACTGTACCCAACTAAAACCTGTTTCCATGACTCCTTTGAGCCGACGTAGGGTAGTAATCAAAGCACAGTGGGAACTCAGACGAGACAAATGACGATCTCAGGTCGACAGACTATCCTGTACACATGTCACCTGGGAACTGCTATCTGACAATAGGTATAATTGTAGGGTTTCTTTAGCACTTCACCTAGGGTTTGCAAGCATCACACATGCCACATTAAAAAATTATGAGGTGTTAAACAAACTAACCTAGGAATCGAACTAAAATGATTAGGGTAACAAGTTCAAGTATCAAATACTAGCTAGTGTCGAACACTAAGTGGGGAGAGATACAACCTTTGTAGACCTCCTTTGCAACTCCTTGGATCTCCTAGAGGTTGAACCGGCTAGCTCGAGCTTCTTCCACGTCCACGATGATCCACCCGGAGTACCTTTGCTCAAATCTCCTTGCTCCACTTGATCACAATGAAGATGAAGAAAACAAACTACACCAATGGGCTAGACAAGTGTAGTATGATGATATGGTTGTGTTCTCACATAAAAACCCTTTCTTTCTTTTACCCTTACTCACTTAGAAATCTCAAGAGAGAGCTAGAGAGAGGAAGAAGAATATGGCAACCCTTGAGCTCTCATTTCTTTTTGGAAAAAGATAATGATAAAAGATAATGAGAGAAAGATAAATATCAAGATAAAAATATTCATCTCTAACTATGGTTAATAAATATCTAGATATTTTAGAATGAGGAAAAAATAACAAGCAAAATGAAACCATGGTTCCAAACTAGGTCAAGAAAAGAATAGTCAACCATGATTTAATGTCATTTTCTTTTTCTCATTCTAATATATATAAAGATATTTACTTTCCATATGAGTCTTATATTGCCATCTCTCTTGTATCATCAACTATGATACAAATGCATGTATGTATGTGTGTATGCACATCAACATGTACATATACATCCATGTATCCATCATAAAGAAAAGGTTTATTTAAATGAGATAAAAGTCAATATTAAATCAACACTTGATTTAATAAACCGGTCATATCTCATACGACCCGACAAATAGAAAATGCCCGATTAAAACACGGTATTAAATACACGTATTTAATCGAGCTCCCGCACATATCTCATAAGCACACCATATCGTTTTGCCTGAGCCAGGAAACTCCTGTGTGGGACTCTAAGACTCGTCAATACGCCAGCAGTAGGTGATGATCACATCAAACACCCACAAGCCGTAAGCGGCCAGCTAAACGTAATGGTCACCCGGGTATTGAGCGATCAGAAGAAGAAAAAGCGAACCTGTCAAAACTCCCGTCGAGCTAACTGGCAACACTTACCGTACAGTCCGATCTCTTTGTCAGATATGTTGCATATCGAGTCTAGGGATGGTAACGTTGATCCCAATAACTCAATAAGTCATGCCGGTATATGGTCTACAACAGATCGAGAAACTACTGATAACACTTATCAGTAATATCTCAGCAACCCTGGCCTGGGACTTCCTGTTATAGCCAATCGTGTATAGCGCAACATCAACCCCCAATACCGGGAGAGACGAAACCCCTCCTATCGCTCATTACCTCCATGTGCCTCGGGACTGTACCCAAAATCCACCTGTTTGTACGACTTAGTAGAGCCATAGTAGGGTGGAGATCAAAGTACAGTGGGCGGACACAAAAGACTCTATGACGATCTCGGGCCTACAGACTAACCTGTACCAGTGTCACCCGAGAACTGCTGTCCGACGTATGATATAATACTACATAGGAGTTCTCGACGAGTCTTTTCAGTGTACCCAGTCTCACTGAGCACCCGTATACAATCTTTAGTGTCACTACACCAGATGGATATGGGATCATCCATCGCTCATCATATGGAACAAGAATGGTAGACGCCATTCTACTCTGGAATATCGATGCCCTGTTTTGATATACCTACGACTAGGAACATTTCAAGGATATGCTTATAAACTATAGGTGTCTCACTAGTATGATCCACATCATAATCCTGGTAGTCAAGCAAATATCCTAAGGGCTTTATCAACATGTATCAAATGAGTAAAAGTATGATCAAGTGAACATATAATAAAGAGCAACCGGATAGCATATTATCATGTCGAGCAAGACTATCATCTGAATACACACACACACACACACATTAGTACATACACTATCATATAATGTCCTCTAAGGCATACATATATCCAACAATCTCCCCCTTGCACTAAGGCCAATTATTGGCGTATCTCATACCCAACATCTCAAAAAGTCACTCATGCTGCGGCTGAGGGAGGGCCTTGGTGAATGGAGCCGCAGTGTTGTTCTTTGTATCTACTCTCTTAATCTTGATCTCGTGGCGATCAACTATCTCCCGGATCAAATGATATCTCCTCAGGATATGTCTGGACTTCTGATGGGACCTGGGCTCTTTGGCAACTCCATAGCCCCATTATTGTCACAATACAAAGGTATTGAATCAATAATAGTTGGAACTACTCCTAGCTCCAAGATGCACTTCCTCATCCAGACGGCTTCCTTGGCAGTATCATTTGCAGCAATGTACTCAGCTTCCATCGTAGAGTCCGCAACGGTATCCTGTTTGGAACTCTTCCAACTTACCGTCCCTCCATTGAGGGTAAATGCAAAACCTCAGATAGACTTGCTGTCATCCTTGTCACTTTGGAAGCTCGAATCGGTAAAGGCCTCCATTAAGAGATCCCCGTTACTATACACTAAGTACAATTCTTTAGTCTTTCGTAAGTACTTAAGAATGTTCTTCACAGCAGTCCAGTGATTCTCCCCTGGGTTTGACTGATACCTTCTTACTACACTCAGTGCATAAGCTACATCAGGACGTGTATACAACATCGCATACATTATTGATCGTACGGCTGAAGCATAGGGAATAATGCTCATGCGAGCTCTCTCTTCATCAGACTTTGGGCAATCGTCCTTGGAGAGAGTGACTCCGTGGCAAGAGGGTATGGCACCCCGCATGGAGTCTTCCATACTAAAGCTCTTTAGGATGGTGTTGATGTACTTGGTTTGGGACAATCCCAATAACCATTTGGATCTATCCCTATAGATCCGTATGCCCAATATGTACATGGCATCACCCAGGTCCTTCATGGAGAACCTTTGTGATAAGAATGATTTGACCGATTGTAGCATATGAATGTCATTTCCTATCAGAAGAATGTCATCCGCTTACAATACGAGGAATGCGACAGTTCTCCCTACAGTCTTCTTATAAATACAAGGTTCATCTGGATTTTTGATGAAATCAAACTCTTTGATAACATCATCAAAACAGATGTTCCAACTCCATGATGCCTGCTTTAATCCATAAATGGATTTAAGCAACTTACATGTTTTTCCACTGCTCCCACTATCAATGAAGCCCTCTGGCTGATCCATATAAACGCATTCATCCAAATCACCATTTAGAAATGCAGTTTTAATGTCCATCTGCCAAATTTCATAGTCGTAGTGAGCAGCAATAGCAAGTAGGATCCGAATGGATTTAAGCATGGCTACCGGAGAGAAAGTCTCGTCATAGTCCAAACCTGGTCTTTGACGAAAACCTTTCTCTACCAACCTTGCCTTATAGGTCTCCACCTGTCCATCTACACCGATCTTTCTTTTAAAGATCCATTTGCAGCCTATAGGTTTTATCCCAGAGGGTACATCCTCCAAAGTCCATACTTTTTTGGTGTACATGGACTCCATTTCAGATCTCATGGCATCCAGCCACTTCACAGAGTCACCACTCGTGATAGCTTGCTGAAAACTGGCAGGGTCATTATCATCCATGATGCAGTCTTCTCTATCACCATCAATGAGAAAACCATAGTAT
The DNA here is from genome assembly GCA_030015575.1 of Agapanthus africanus. Lineage (NCBI taxonomy): Eukaryota > Viridiplantae > Streptophyta > Magnoliopsida > Asparagales > Amaryllidaceae > Agapanthus > Agapanthus africanus. Next base: position 189,943,517 of record JASDDO010000014.1, on the reverse strand, counting down.
CTCTCCGGTGGGCGAGAAGTCCTACCAGATCTATGGAGTGGCTGAGGTTCATAAGATTCTGTTGCAACTTTAGGTTCAACCAAGTCGTCATTTATAACTTGTGTCTCTAGAACCTCTTCTAGATCTACCACATTGCCATCAGCATCATTTGGAAAAATCTCATTTTCTAAAAATGTGGCATACTGAGAAACAAATACCTTTTGTTCCTCCTTGTGGTAGAATAGATACCCAAACGGATGTTTTGGATATCCCACAAATCTACATTTGACCGGTCGTGTCTCGAGTTTTTCTGGATTCTGCTTTTTGACAAAAGCCGGAAAACCCCAAATCTTAACTCTTTTAAGAGATGGTCTCTTCCCATGCCATATCTCATATAGAGTGGTAGACACAGTCTTGGTTGGAACTTTGTTCAACAGAAAAGCTGTAGTCTCCAAAGCATGCCCCCAAAAGGAGAGGGGTAACTCAGAATCACTCATCATAGATCGTAACATATCTAATAGGGTACGATTTCGTCGCTCTGACACACCGTTGTGCTGTGATGTGTAAGGGGGAGTGAGCTGAGAGAGATTCTCATTCTCTTTTAGGAAGTCTAAGAACTCAGTACTTAAGTACTCTACACCTCGATCTGATCGAAGTATCTTGATGCTCATATTTTTTTATTTTTCTACTTCAAGTTTGTACTCCTTGAATTTCTCGAAAGCTTCAGACTTATGCTTTATAAAAAACACATGGCCGAATCTTGAGAAATCATCAGTAAAAGTTATGAAGTAAGAAAAACTGCCTCTTGTATGTGTAGACATTGGCCCACATACATCACTATGTATGAGGCCTAAGAGCTCAGTAGCTCTTTCTCCGTGTCCAGTAAATAGAGTTTTGGTCATTTTACCTTTGATACAAGTCTGGAAAGTCGCATAAGATTTATACTTAAAAGAATTTAAATATCCATATTTATGAAGCTTGTTTAGTCTTGTTTCATTAATATGACCAAGTCTACAATGCCAAAGAAAAGCTTTATTTATATCTGAAAATTTTCTTTTACCTGTGTGTTGAATGTTGAAAACTGTATGTTGATTAAGGATGTATATCCCATTATTAAGCGTACCACAACCAATCAACTCTTGATTAAGTCTAGTGTTCATAACATTGTGTTGCACAGAAAAATGATATCCTTCGTTGTCTAACAAAGAAACGAATATAATATTACAAAGCATACTTGGTACAAAATAACATGGGTTCAAAACCAATATACAACCCGACAGCAATCCTAGGTGATACTCTCCCACTGAAACTGCATGTATATTGGAACCATTTCCAACCTGGAGAGTATGATCACCTGTCTTCAAAACTCTGCTATTTCTCAACGCCTGCACAGAATTGAAAATATGAGAACCCGAACCGGTATCTAATACGCAGGAAGCAGAGTTAATAGAAAAACAGTTTTCAATCACGAACACACCTAAATATGAAGTATCACCATGCTTCTTTTTCTTGAGTTCAAGGTACTCAGTACAGTTCCTCTTCTAGTGTCCCGTCTTTTTGCTGTGAAAACATTCTCCCTTCCCTGACTCTGCAGCTTTGGATTTGTCTTTCCCCTTTGTCTTCTTTATTCCTCCTCTCGGTTTGGTGAATTTCTTCTTATTCTTTCCCTTGGCCTTGGCTTTTGGGACGGAAGAGGAAGATTTTCCAACAAGCATAGAGGGGGACTTTGCTTTCAGCATGCTCTCCGCACTTCTCAACATATTGAGAAGTTCGGGTAGTGATTTCTCTATGTCATGCATGTTGAAGTTCACTATGAATGGAGCAAAGGCGGAGGGAAGAGACTGTAGAACAATATCAGTATATTGTTCGTTATCCATTGTCCATCTGAGGTCCTCAATTTCTTCTATAAGAGCTATCATCTTCAAAACGTGATCGCCTATTGATGTGCCTTAACCCATCCGCATTTGAAACAACTTTCGAGATGCTTCGTATCTCAAGATCCGAGATTACTCCCCATACAGTTTCCTTGTATGGAGAAAGATGGATTGAACATCCATCTGCTCGTGTTGCTTTTGATGTGTATTGTCCATCGATCTAAGCGCGAGGCATTTGGCAGTAGCACAGTCAATATCCTACATTTTGCGGGTTTCCCTTATCCGCAGTAGAAGATTTAGGGCCTGGGACGGGCGGGGCTTTGGCAGTGAGGACATATGATACTTTATCATATGTGAGAGCAATGTTAATGTTCCTCAACCAGTCTTTGTAGTTGGGTCCGGTCAGCTTGTTTTTATCTAGTAGAAACTTAAGGCCTGTCATAGGTATCTGCCATTAAGAGAGAGAAAAGAATACACTCAGCGAAAGCTCTTGCAAAGATCATATTGGTTATTATCTTGTCTAATCGATGTTTCCCACTATTTTTATCAAATTTTATTTAAAACCTTTTAAAAAGAAAAATAGCCGGGATTAATTACATTCTACAACTTCGCTAACCGTTCAGTCAGGACAGTGCCGGTACTTTGAGGGAAGTTCCCCGTGCTTTCGCATGGATCTAATTAGAATAAACCTCGTTTTCCCATAGGCGTAGCCCCGTTGACACCTTTCTAGACACCTAATGGGTTAGCTAATTGTAAAGTGCAAAACTCTCTCGGGAGCAACTCTTGCTCACAGTGGGATCGGGATCCTACTATCATATAGAAGGTATGCAATCTCATTGCAAATTTCAACTCTTGGAACTCCTGATATTGTTTTTACCCCTAGCACTCATGACTTTAACTATGGTCAACATATCATAAGTACCAGTCAAGTTCTTCCCGTCATTTCGTGATTAACTAGACCCACCCACATGACCCTTAACTAATGTCAACATAATTATATGAATGCCCTAACTAATCCGCATCATATGCGGTGTAGGAAGACATCACTTAGCTATCGTACACTGCGCCTTAACTAAAGTCAAAATACGCAACACGAATACTAAGTACTTTACTTCCTAAAATGACGGAGGGCTGCAGATAGTTTTAAGAAAACTTTTAATGATTTGAACTTGATATTGTTGTAGAATCAAATGGGTTTAAAAGGAGTAGCTTAATCTCCGCACTTTGAAAACTTTCTTTTTCATAAAAAGCCGAGTGGGTTTCAAATCCAATTCTGCAACATCTTTTTAGGTTCATTTTTCTTTATATTAATCTCATTAATGTAGTCCCATCATTTAAATCCTAAAGCTATCACAGAAAAGAAACGAAAATAGAACGTACGTTTATGCCATTCGCATTCGTCACGGTGTCCCGTTATGCACCGTTAGGTTACTTAACTAACGACATATCGTGTCGGGACTAGCGCGGATGTAAAACATAAGCAACGTTTACTATATATCATATATATAATACCATTTGTCTCATCATGTAAAGTGATCACATCACAGAACATACACAGCAGAAGCACATATGAAAATATAGGATATCTAGGAGGTCCGTATTTAGTATTTAGCCATCAATAGAAAATACGGATTCCACGGTCGCGATGAATGGCCAAGCCCACACCCCTAGACACCTACGAGAGTGGCAAGTGATCCTACCAATTCTAGAGTTTAGGAGACCCGGTCTCGACTCCTCGAGATAGCCTCCCACTGAACCCTAGAACCCGGTCACTTGTTCTCCCCTTTTTGGGTCTATTCTAATGCGGAAAAGTAAATAATATACAATAATGGTGACATCATTCTCAACCCGGAAGTGCGCCAAATAAAAGAATATTACATACAATTGAATTTTATATGAATGAAAATAAAAAACTCTCATCTCACATAAAACCCCCGGCCATTCAATCACGACGATCCTGTATAACATATCTCAGCAACACATAATATCACATGTCATCAACATAAGCAAGTATGCGTATCCCAATTGTCGTTGATGTATAGCAATGAAATCGGTGATACACCACATACTACACTTATGGTCGCAGAAAAGAAAGTGAAAAAAAACAACACTTGCGATTATCACATTCACATAAATCAAGACGATGTTAAACGTTTCGATCGAATTAACAAACACCCACAAGTTACCCCGAGAGCTCAACACTTGAGCAAAATTGAAAGTACCCAAAAGACGTGCCGCAGTGTCTATGGACCAGCCGTAGAAGGGTTAACCAATGCCTCACCTATGGTATCACGGAACTACGGCAAATCCTAGGGTTCGATCGTGTTTCCGTGAACATAGAATCGAGTTAAGGTTTTATAATCTTCCAGAGGGTCCATAGGAATACTTGCACTATCATTTAATACAATCAACTTGGAAAATTACAACACTTGAAAATTTTAGAGGGGGTGATAATGTGGGGTTTGAAAATCTGTTCGAACTGTTAAACATCGTCAAGGTTACCAATACATTGTTAAATTTATGACTACAAAACACTACGAAATAGCCCCTAAGCACAATAGTCATCACATGAAAAATTGAGCTTAACAAACAATCCTTGAAAACCCAAAACCAACACACCAGAGCACATACGTAAAACGAGGCAAATTGGGAGTGGTACAGCCGGCTTCCTCGGTTTTGAAGGCCTAAGGCTCGGCCAAAATCCGATGGAAAGTCCCCATTTTTCTTGTGTGCTCTAGTGATGTTATATGCTAACTTCTGCAGTTGTTTAAATAATTTTTCTGGAGCGTTTAAAAATCGACAGAGAGCAGATCTATAGTTTCCAGAAATCCGTATTTTTCGTATTTGTTTCATTTTCGTGATATCTAACATCGTCTAAAATTCTAGCTTGGCTCTGATACCACTGTAGGGTTTCTTTAGTACCTCACCTAGGGTTTTGCAAGCATCACACATGCCATATTAAAAAATTATGAGGTGTTAAACAAACTAACCTAGGAATCGAACTAGAATGATTAGGGTAACAAGTTCAAGTATCAAATACTAGCTAGTGTCTAACACTAAGTGGGGAGAGATACAACCTTTGTAGACCTCCTTTGCAACTCCCTGGATCTCCTAGAGGTTGAACCGGCTAGCTCGAGCTTCTTCCATGTCCACGATGATCCACCCGGAGTACCTTTGCTCAAAGCTCCTTTATCCACTTGATCACAATGAAGATGAGGCAAAAAAACTACACCAATAGGCTAGATAAGTGTAGTATGATGATATGGTTGTATTCTCACATAAAAACCCTTTCTTTCTTTTACCTTCCCTCACTTAGAAATCTCAAAAGAGAGCTAGAGAGAGGAAGAAGAAGATACCCTTGAGCTCTCATTTCTTTTTGGAAAAAGATAATGAGAGAAAGTAAAATATCAAGATAAATATCTTCATCTCTAACTATGGTTAATAAATATCTAGATATTTTAGAATGAGGAAAAAATATCATGTGAAATGAAACCATGGTTCCAAACTAGGTCAAGAAAAGAATAGTCAACCATGATTTAATATCATTTTCTTTTTCTCATTCTAATATATATAAAGATATTTACTTTCCATATGAGTCTTATATTGCCATCTTTCTTGTATCATCAATCATGATATAAATGCATGTATGTATGTGTGTATGCACATCAACATGTACATATACATCCATGCATCCATCATAAAGAAAATGTTTATTTAAATGAGATCAAAGTCAATATTAAATCAACACTTGATTTAATAAACCGGTCATATCTCATACGACCCGACCAATAGAAAACGCCCGATTAAAACACGGTATCAAATACACGTATTTAATCGAGCTCCCGCACATATCTCATACGCACACCACATCGTTTCGCCTGAGCCAGGAAACTCCTGTATGGGACTCTAAGACTCGTCAATACGCCGGCAGTAGGTGATGATCACATCAAACACCCACAAGTCGCAAAAAGCCAGCTAAACGTAACAGCCACCCGGGTATTAAGCGATCAGAAGAAGAACAAGCGAACCTGTCAAAACTCCCGTCGAGCCAACTGGCAACACTTACCGTACAGTCCGATCTCTTCATCAGATATGTTGCATATCGAGTCTAGGGATGGTAACGTCGACCCAATAACTCAATAAGTTATGCTGGTATATAGTTTACAACAGATCGAGAAACTACTGATAACACTTATCAATAATATCTCAGCAGCCCTGGCCAGGGACTTCCTGTTATAGCCAATCATGCATAGCGCAACATCAACCCCCAATACCGAGAGAGACGAAACCCCTCCTATCGCTCATCACCTCCATGTGCCTCGGGACTGTACCCAAAATCCACCTATTTGTACGACTCAGTAGAGCCTAGTATGGTGGAGATCAAAGTACAGTAGGAGGACACACAAGACTCTATGACGATCTCGGGTCTACAGACTAACCTGTACCGGTGTCACCCGAGAACTGCTATCCGACGTATGATATAATACCACATAGGAGTTTTCGGTGAGTCCGTTCAGTGTACCCAGTCTCACTGAGCACCCGTATACAATCTTTGGTGTCACCACACCAGATGGATATAGGATCATCCATCGCCCATCATATGGAACAAGAATGGTATACGCTAGTCTACTCTGGAATATCGATGCCCTATCTCGATATACCTACGACTAGGAACATTTCAAGGATATACTTATAAACTACAGGTGTCCCACTAGTATGATCCACATCATAATCCCTGTAGTCAAGCAAATATCCTAAGGGCTTTATCAACATGTATCAAATGAGTAAAAACATGATCAAGTGAACATATGATAAAGAGCAACTAAATAGCATACTATCATGTCGAGTAAGACTGTCATCTGAACACACACACACACACACACACACACACACACACACACACACATCAGTACATACACTATCATATAATGGCCTCTAGGGTACACATATATCCAACAATAATACCAACTAGTATGTTCTCGGTGAGTTCGTCCATTGTACTCATAACCCAATGAGCACCTGTATACTATCTTAGGTGAACAAACAGACAACAATGGCTTGTGAGACTGCTATTTGACAATAGGTATAATACTAATTAGCATGTTCCCGGAAAGTCCGTTCAGTGTACTCATAACCCAATGAGTACCTGTATACTATCTTAGGTGAACAAACAGACATCAATGGCTTGTGAGACCGGCCACCGCCCCTTGTCGGGGTCTCGATCAGTATACACTAGTCTACTCTGGAGTATCGATGCCCATTCTCGAAACTCTCTCGACTAGGGACATTTAAGGATGTGCTTATAGACCACCCAGCTCTCACGTATATGATCACCATCATAATGCTGGTAGTCAAGCAAGAATCCTATGGGCTCTATCAATATGTAATAGTGATTTTTAATACCACCTGAAGCATGTACATGATGATAAATACAAAGCAGATAGCATACTATCATCCTGAGTAAGACTGTTATACCGGTATAGGTCCTCCCTCAATCATCGCAATCGCGTGCCTGCGATCCAATAATTGCCTTGATGGCACTATAACCAACAATCTCCCACTTTCTCTTAAGGCTAATAATTGCGATGTTGCATACTCACAGCCCATATGATACCGAACACCTAACTTCTCTACTAATTAGTCTCACAAAGCCTGTTTATGAAACTATTGCGTTCGAGAAATAGCCTCAGTGAGTGGATCCGCTCCAATATTTCTTTCTATATCTCTCTATATCTAAACTTCGCAGAGAAAGACTATCTCCCGAAATGAGCAATACCTGTCTTAGAATTTTTCTGGAGATCTAATGGGATCCAGTTCATAAATGAGCTCCTAATCCAGCAAACTTCTTATACTGTATCATCTACTGAATTTAATTAGTATCCTGCACCATGCCTTCCACAGTATCCACTTAGACCACCTGTCCAACATACTGCCTCTCAAAAGAGGAAAAACTATAATTCTGACAGCCACTCTGTCATCCATGTCACCTTGAAAGCCTGAAATGATAACCGCTTCCCAAAGGAGGCTGCCGTTACCATATCCCAAGAACATCCACTTATGTTCTTAAACTGCTTCCCAACATTTCTTCATGATTGGATTAATATATTTTTATTGCTGCCAGTGCAAAAACAATATCTGGTGTTGTACTTGACATCTCATGATTGAGTCAATTGTCTAAGCAAGTGATATGCCAATCATGCAAATCCCTATCCCTTTTAGTCTGTAATACATCCTTTAGAGATGGTGACTCCATCACCTGCAGGTACACCACCATGCCAGGAGTCATCCATTCTAAGACTTTAGAATAGTGTTAAAGTACCCAAATTGGGATACTTCCTAAATCTAGATCTAAAATCATAGATCTATTGAACAGAATCCCTGATATTATATCCATATTCTATATGGAGAAACAACTTGTGACAACCACAATATAACCGATCGTTGTATAGGAATATCACTTCCTATCAAGTGCATGTCATCCAAATACCTGGACATCACTCCCTACTACCTTTTTATAAGATCCATCTGTTATTCTGATGAAGTCAAACTCTATGACTGTCACATCAAAAATAGATGATCTATCTTCGCTATACCTGCTTTAGTCTATAAATAGACATAAGATACTTGCCCACTATGCTTCTGTTGTTCCCACTGACTACAACAACCCTCTGGCAGAGTCATATACATGTGCACTTCTAAAGCTAGTTTAGAACGTTATACTCATCCTCATGCCAGGTCTCATAATCTAGAACAGTTTCAATGGCAAGTCTGGGTAAACAAGAACCTCCCTGTCACCATCTCTGAGAATACTGAAGTACTTCTCGGGTGCTTGAGGTTACCCACCAAATCTGTGGAGTGGCTAATGGAATGTCAAATCCAATTGAATCTGTAGGTTCTATTAAATTTTCAGTAATCGTTTGTGGTTCTGGAATCACTTCCAGTTCTACCATACTCCCATTAATGTTTTCTGAAAAGAATCCATTTTATAAAAACTGGTGGCGAGTTAAGAACAATATAACTATTGATCATCCTGATGGTAGAAAGTTAACACTCATCAATGCCCGGGATAACCCACAATCTGCCATTACTGAAACGTGCTTTGAGTTTGTCCAGAGTCTGGTTTTAAGCATAAGCCGGACAACTCCATATACCTTAACATCATTAAGATATGAAACATTCTATATCCAATATAAAAACAGAGGCACTAATTTAATTGGAACCATATTAAAAAAAAACATGCAGCCGTTTCCAGTGCATATCAACTAAGTGGAATGAGGCCAAGCAGCATTATTCATCAAGGAATGCATCCACCTATAAATAACCTGAAAGATAAGCTAGTTCTCAAAACATTACTTATCAACGGAATACCTAGAAAAAGTATTTACATCTTCGATCTCCTTGAAGAATCTTGATACTTTGAAACAAATGGTTCTCTACTTTATTCTTGTACCTATAACTTCTCAAAAACTTGGACCTTGTATTTCAATGAAATACTTGTCTAAAACTAGAGAGTCACGAGTAAACAGAATATAGTACGAGTACCAACCCCTTTGTCCTAATGGACACCGGACAACATACAATAATTTGTATAAGTCCTCTGAGTTCAATAACCCAAACCATGTGGGTCATAGGTTGAAAACTGTACTATGGTTAAGAAGAATTACACCGTTGTTGAATGCTCCTTACCTAACCATAAACTGATATAGGTAAATGTCATAGGCATAATTTCAAAAAGTTATATCTCACTTTATAAAATAAACTTACAGATATATCAGTTCGAAATTGGTGCATAACGATGGATACTCAAAACCAAATATTTGTCGTCTGGCAAAACCCAAGTGATTTCCTCAAATATCACCAATTACAAGGAATTCCGACATGTTGAGGATTTTATCACCCAATTCCCATTATTCTATTCCCACTCATCATCTGTAATGCTATACAGATGTGATAATCAAATCTGGTAAATACATACCCTGGAGTAAGAATCTAATTGGGAAAACAGTTTTCAACTAACATTGCACAGTGAAACTGAAACAGGAAAATGTTTTGAAGGGGTATCCGGTTATTCCTAGTAATGCCTCTTCCACTATCCAGATTCATGACAGTAACCGTATATTTTCTTGCCATCTCTCCAATCTCTTTATTTGTCTTTACTTATTACCTTCTGTATACCACCCTTAGGCTAAATAGTTTTCTTCCTTCCTTAGCTTTCGGCGCAAGCCTAAGGTTTGGAAGAAGACTATCCAATAATCGTAATAGGTGTACTCTCCTAATACCAAGAGCCCTCGCAACCTGAGATGAGGTAAAAATAAAAGACAACCCGAATAATCCTATTCGATTTCTCCTGAACCGAAAACCATTCTGGAACTGGAACAAGTTCCTTCAAGTTCGTATGTAACTATACGATGGTCATATCCAAGCAATATAGATCTTCGTAGTGATACGGAGTGTTCTGGAGAAATGCAAAGGTGAAGTAGGAGTGGCGATGATATACGCGGCTTCATCGTGAATAATAGCAGTCGTAATTTATTTTGCCCTCTTTCTAATCTCTTTATATGTCTTTACTTATTACTTTCTGTACACCACACTTAGGCTAATCGGTTTTCTTCCTTCCCTACACTTCGGCACCAGCCAAAGGTTTGGAAGAAGACTATCCAATAATCACAATAGGTGTACTCTCCTAAATACCAGGAGCCCTCGCAACATGAGAGAAGGTAAAGAGAAAAGATAATCGTATAGACCTATTCTATTTCTCAAGGACCGGAAACCATTCTTAACCTGAAACAAGTTTCTTCGAGTTCGTATGTAACTATACGATGGTCATATCCAATAAATGTAGATCTTCCTAGTGATACGGTGTGTCCTGGAGAAATGCAAAGGGTAAAAGTAGGAGCGGCAATTATATATGCGACTCTGAAAATCCAAAAGCCAAAGTGTTTTAAGAAGGTTCGGTTAACTTGGTCCATGAGTTTTAGTCTAGGTTCAGGCCATGGTCGCTGCCAAAGAGAAAGAAAAGAAACACAGCGTGCACTCTAACCTAGATCAGAATGGTTAATCACTTTATCTAATCAGGATGTCTCCCACTATTTTCTCGAATTCTCCTCCAAACCTAAAGGAGAATTAGTCGGGATCATCTAAAATCACCCAAGGAGTAATCCTACTCATCAGTAGGAATCGGGATCCAACTATCATCGCATGATAAATTGATGGAAGCTACTCAAGTCACCACACTCCAGAAGGTATGCGCATGCCTGGTAAGTTTCCTGTATGTTTGAAACTCCCGATGTGATTTTTACCCCAAGCGTCTTATGACCTTGACGAAGGGCAACAAATCATAAGTCGCAAGTCAAGTTCTTCCCGTCATTGTCCTGATTAATCTAAACCCATCCGTACTCATCCTTGACGAAGGCCAACAAGGCTGTACAACTGTACTAGATTAATCCATATCTATGCTACAAAAAAGTAACACATAGCTACCATACACTATGCCTTGACGAAGGCCAACAAACATGGCATGAATAATAGGCGCTACCCGTTTGAAATGACGGAGGGCTACGGCTGGTTTTTGGCGAAAAACTTTTAACGTAATGAACTTGATATCGTTGAACGAATCCAACTGGTTTTACAAATATATAGTGGTGAAAACTTTTGCTAAAGAGGTCACTCCAGGTGAAGGGATCTCGGCTCTTTCCTCGTCGAATGAGGTGCAGGATATCCTAAACTGAATACCACGATGCAAAGCAAAAGAATCGACTATAGTGAAGTTATTACCCTGACACAAACTTTTGCTAAAGAGGTCACTCCCGGTGAAGGGATCTCAGCTCTTTCCTCATCGAATGAGGTGCAGAATATTCATAACCGAATACCACTGTGCATAGAAAAAGAAAACGTCTGTAATGTCTGTTTTCAAAAACTTGGTTCCAACAACATCAAATAGGTTTGTTTTATCTTTGCATTGATCAAAATCAACGTAGTCCCATCAATTAAACATATCATACCACAGAAATGAACGAAAATAAAATATACGTATATGCCATCCGCATTCGCCACTGGGCCCCGTCATCACCCGTTAGGTTACTTAACTAACGAAAGAGCGGGGGCTGGACTAGCATGGGTGCAAAACTTATACAACATCTACCAGTATATATATATATATATATATATTTATATATAAATATATATATAACATTCATCCCAGGCATGATATAAAGCAACATCACAGAAGTATCACAGAAACTCAGCCAAGCAACACAGAGTGGTGGATAATCCTGGAGCCTTGGGTTTCACTTAAGCCGCAAATGAGACCCGACGTTCCATGTCGTTTGGATAGCCTGTGCAATAAAAAATCTGGACCCCTACGAGCGCGGCAAGTTACTCGCCAATCCCAGAAGTGAGGCAACCCCAATCAACAAAGTGAATGGGCCACCCAGCACTTCACGGAACCTGGTAACTTGTACACCCCATCTTGGGATAAACTATACCCCTACGAGTGCGGTGAATAGCCCGCCAATTCTAGAGTAAGGTCCCCTCCGTCTCAACGCCATGAGATGCGGACCCGTTGCCCTCTAGAACCCGGCTATTCGTGCACCCCACCGCGGGGTAATCCTAGTACACAAAAGAAAATAATATGTATAAGGGTGACATCGACCTCAACCTGGTCATGCCCCAAACAAATAATATACAAGCTGTCAGAGACGGCAGTCCAGAAGTCGGACGCTCGTCCCGCAATATCAAATGTACAAATGAATCTAAACTGTACTACCATTGCACCACTAGCTATCCACCACGACGATCCAGCTACAACCACAGCACAACGCATAATATCAACGTGAATGTCATGTTCGCAAACCCGTTTAAAAGACATATTGCAATTAGACGAGTTGTACCGCTTTAATGACATTTACGGTCGTTAGACAGTAATGTATGTACTGAAAACTTTTAAACAATGTTAAAAATAATGACTTTGAAATACCCTGTATTGCTCCCAAACAAAAGATAACATAATATCCAATCTGGGCAAAAACAAACAATACCAGAGAACCAATATTCTTGATTCCAGAGCACACCAAAAAACCAAAGCCTTAACTCCAACCCAAAACCGGCGACGCCGGTTTTTCTGCAAATCTCGCCGGGCCAAAACAGGTGGTTCGGACTCGTTTTTGGGGTGTGTTCTAGTTGTCACCAAGGTATTCTTCTGCAATTGTTTAAAAAAATTTTGAAGACTCCGAAAAATTTGACAGAAACTGGAGCATTGTTCGTATTGTTTCAGAGTTGTTTCGGTTTTGTTACTTTAACATGGTCTAAAACTGCTAGTATTGGATTAATGGGTTGGCTCTAATACCATGTTGGGTTATGCTAGTGTCCTGGCCATCAAATTGTGGCCGATTGCAGAACAAAATTTTTATAAACTGACGCTAACGGAACCCTATCCTACGAATCGACCATTAACCCTAGACTAGCAATCAATGTAGAAGAGAGTTGGGAATGGTTATACCGAATGATCCATGTCTTTCGGTCTTCAACCACCTTCCCATGCTCATAGAGGCTACCACGATCAAGTTTGGTCACCGGTCTCCCTCCATCGAAGATGATCCAACTGAGAGTCTATGAATCGAGCTCCAATCTCATAGTCGAGGTAACTAGGGTACCTAGTTCGCTAAATTAGATAGCCAAGATAAAGTAAAGAGTGATGAAGGATTAATTTGTCTCAAGACACCCTAGCTTTCTCAACACATGAGACAATTAGAGTGGAGGTAGAAGAAGAAGCCATAAGGATGAGAGTGTGAAGCAAAACATAAAGTGTGGAAAGTGGTTAAGTGTTGTGAGCTATATGAAGCATGCTAGAAACTAAAGAAAATATCTCCAAGTCCATAAATATCTCACAACACTTTCCAAAATATCAAGCATTCCTCAATAGTGTCCATGAGTCACACCCATGAGTCACCAAGTGAGTCATGCTTTAACAAATGCAATAAAACCCTCATCCTCCACCTCATTAACATTTTAATCCAAAAAGGTTAAAACCAAAATGAGGTGGCATCGTCTAGAAGTAACTTGTAATAAATTACAAGAATACCCATCATCCGTATATACATACCCGCATCCGTATTCCGAAAAATACGAATACAATGAGACGAAAATAATCCAACAATATAATACTAGTATCCGGCTTAAACTAAAGCCCACTAGTATTATCCGTCTAAATCATGATACGTGCACAAGTGCACGTATATGATCGAACCCTGCCGTAAAACCATACGGCCTCTACATCGTTCCGCCCGAAGCAGAGAAACCCTCTGTGTGGGACTCTAAAGACACGTCAATACGCTGGTAGTGGGTTTAACCAAAAGTACGTCAGCGGCACTAGCTGTACGTAATGGCTACCCAGATACTAAACGAAAGGGAGGCCGAAGAGCAAACTCATCCTGACCCCTACTGAGCCTGTCAGTGACAATATCCATACAGTCCAGTCCGTTCATCTATGAGTATCGCATATCGTGTCTAGGGGTGGATAAAGTCAGACCCCTAATAACGTGACATTTCGTGTCGGTGTGAAACCCTTCACCACCTAAGAAAATACTGATCCTAGATCAATAATTCTCGATTACCTTGGCCAAGGATTTCTGGTGATGGCCATCCGCGCACAACGCGACATCAACCCCCAATACTGGGAGAGATGAATCCCCGACGATCCTCTCACTGCCTCCATGTGGCTCGGGACTGTACCTAACTAAAACCTATTTGTACGACTCCTTTGAGCTATGGTAGGGTAGTAATCAATGCACAGTGGGAACTCACATGAGACAAATGCCGATCTCAGGTCGACCGACTAACCTGTACACATGCCACCTTGGAACTGCTTTTCGGCCACCACCCCTCGTCGGGGTCTCGATCAGTATACAGCAGTCTACTCTGGAGTATTGATGCCTAGTCTCGAAACTCCCTCGACTAGGGACATTTAAGGATGTGCTTATAGACCACCCAGCTCTCACGTATATGATCGCCATCATAATGCTGGTAGTCAAGAAAGAATCATATGGGCTTTATCAACATGTAATAGTGATCCGTAATAACACCTGAAGTATGTACATGATGATAATGACAAACCAGATAGTATACTATCACCTTAAGTAAGACTGTTATACCGGTATAGGTCCTCCCTCAATCATCGCAATCGCGTGTTTGCGATCCATTAATTGCCTTGAGGGAACTATAGCCAACACCCACGACCGACAAAAGTACTGGTCTGAAACAAAGCGCCGTCACTTGGAGTTCCAACCGGGAGATCATGTATTCTTAAAGATCTCTCCGAATCATGGAGTGATTCGCTCTGGAAAAAAGGGTAAGCTCAGTCCGAGATTTATTGGACCGTTCGACATACTCGAACGAGTCGGAGAAGTGGCTTATTGTTTGGCACTTCCACCCTCATTAGAAGGAGTGCACAACGTATTCCACATATCCCAACTCCGAAAATATATGAGTGACCCCAACCACATCCTTGATCTCTCTGAGCTCACTGTATAGATGGATCTATCTTGTGAGTAACAACCCATTGAAATCCAGGACAGAAAATTGAAGTCACTTAGAAACAAGAAAGTAAATTTAGTTCGAGTGATGTAGAGAAAAGATTCATCAGGAGAATCAACGTGGGAAAGAGAAGATAATATGCGTGCAAGATACCCTCACTTGTTTGTAAATTAGTCCTTAAATAATTGTAAATGTCGAGGAAGAAATTTTTATAAGAAGGGTAGAATGTCACGACTCTGTTTTAATGTATAAAATTTTCTTAAAGTTAATGTACTGAGTGGAGTATTTGTAAGCCTGAGCACAAGTTATAAATTTAATTTGTTTTAGAACAGCAAGAAAGCACTTATAGCTCATTGGTAAAGCCTTGCACTACTGTGACGTAGCCACTGTGTTCAAATCCCCCAGCCACATAATATTTTTACTGATTTTTCTTTTAAAATTTTTGGAAGACCAAAAGTTTACACGTGCAATATACGTAAAAATGAAAAGTCAGATTAAATAAACATGTGCACAGGGTTATATGAACAGACCCCGACACGTGGAACAAATCCCACCCCACTCCTCTTCCAATCGACCGGCAAAGAAGCCCTTTAGGCTGGCGCCGCCGGTTGGAACCGTCGGTAATGCTCCAAAATTTTTACCCCAACACCCTTGACCTTCCCCCACCACTCCTCTTCTGTTTGTTTTTCCTGCAATTAACCAGAGGATTAAAAATCACCATTAAAACAAAAATTTAATGCATTTTAATTTTCTTTTTAAGTTTCAAAACCCTAATTCTATCCTATAAATACAACACATACCCTAACCCTCTCCATTCTGAAATCCATTACCAAAAATTCTCAAATTTTTCCAAGTCAAAGAAGTGTACAAGTGGAGTTAGCCCAAGGTCACTTTCCGGTGATGATTCGGGAAGATCCTGGCGACCCTATGACTCCACGAAGCCATCAAAAAATCCATCTGTCTTCCCTCTCTCATTTCATTCCGTAAGTCCCCTCTATTCTTCTCTCTTTCTAATTTAAAACGTTTTCTTTTCAAAACTCGTCGGAAGTAGAGTTACTTTGACATCCTATTCTAAATTTGTTAAAAACACAACTTTTCTTAATAACCAAACATCCATATTGTTACATCTTGTTTAGTAATCTTAAATCAAACATTGAGAACAAGTTTCATCTCAAAATACCATGCTATCCAACTTTTATTACATTTTTATGGTTAAATACCACAAACTTTATATTCGACATTTTTTTTATCATATTTGCTGATATTACCTTTAGACAAACCTCACAAGGTAATGACCTACCTCTCATAACACACATCATGACATAGAATGATTGCTTGAAAACAATATTTTGGGACAAATACGAAATTACATTTAAATACCATAAACTATTAAAAACCATATTCTTTAAATTGTTTTAATTAAATTCCTTACGATTATGTCTTTGCAACCCACTTTTGGGGAACCCGAGCGGGATGGTGCGGGTTATCGCACATCCTCGGGATAGAGCGAGATGTATACCTCCTCACGGAGCATTCGATCTCGATGGAATTTTTAATACAATTTTTAAGAAAACGTGAATTTCTATTTAATATATAAATTTTATTTTTAATATATATATATATATATATATATATTATTAAACCACCTATTTTAAATATATAATAAATTCAATGTTTTATAAACCAAAAGATAAGAATCATAAGTTTCATGAAAATACCATCAAAAACCATACAATTCCAAGTTACACTAAAATACCATATATTATTCAATCTAGGTTTATAATCACTAGAATACCTCATCATATAAAAATTATATCCATGAAAACCCTAAATACAATAAATAAATACTTGAGGTTTATTTTGAAAATATACTAAAACTATTTTTCTTAAAAGCCCCTCAAGTTATATTAATTTGCAATAAGGACCCCAGTAAATATAGGTTTAGGCGGGACCAATTCTCTTGAGCCTCAGGGAGCCAGATAAAGTGGGTGCTTGCCTATTTAAGGTATACAACTAAAACGGGGTTATCATATGGTAATTGTCTTGGAAAAAGACAAAAATCCTGCCGTTCTTGTGCAGCAGTTTCCGATAACTCTAAAACCTAATTCAGGAATTCAATTCTATTTAAGTGTCTGACTCAAGATAAGTCACAGTCTAATCTGAATACAATTCAAACATGAATACAATCTAAATATAACTCCAATATAGCATGAATCCATATATACTGGAACTTGAACATGAATACCTGAATACTATCAAATATCAACATGACTTGAATTGACCGAACCATGGATATATATTGACTTGACTATAGACTATCCATTTACATCCCTATCCATTTACATGAACAATTTATACCATGGTTTCGGCAAGTCTTATATACAAAACAATACATTTAATACAAAATACATTACGGGGTTTTAAGTGGTAGACTGGTACGGAATGTGTTAAAAGTGGTACAAGACGGTCATTTTAATACACCTAATCTGAATATCCGTTGCCGTTGTCCCGTGGGTTTTGATGGGGCCTTGTACTCCATATACCTTAGTCCATAGAGCAAGTTGGACTCCTCTCTTATACACTAGCACATTCTGTACCAAGCTACAAACAAATACGTTAACATAATAAATATAACCACATATACTTTAACTGTTCTATACTTTATCTATTTTCCTCTATCTTTTGGGACTTACCGAGCGATTATTCGCTGACCACATTCCTTTTCTTTTCTTTCTTTGGAATGTTGTCAGGAGGACCCGACTCTATGGAGATCGAGCCCAGCCAGGCGGATTTGGAGCAGTTCATTGAGGACCCACAGCTCTAGTTCACTTGTATATACTTTTACTTTCAATTTATGCCATTGTTTAGGCATCGCTTTCCAGTATTGTATTTACATTTCCAGTTGTATTATAAAGAATGTTTAATCAATAAAAAGTTGCTGTTGATTTATACCTCTTGTCATTTCTTGTATACATTTATTATATTGCTTATTTACGCTTAGCGTGTTTTCTTCTGAGTAAATACGTCGCAGACCTCGTCACGTCTCCTTACCCGTACTCTGAAAAGCGGGGCGTGACAGCATGGCTGGTATAGTTACCCTTCGTATTCCGTATTTTGGGAAGCGGGGCGTGACATGGTTTTGTTGGTATCAGAGCGCCAAGGTTTTTGGATGAAATTATAGTTCCGTCGAGAGATCCCTAGATTGAGTTACACCCTTGTTGTGTGCCTTATTACATTTCTTTTTACCTTTTGATCCTCATTGAATCATCGTGTAATCCTTATTTAAATCTAATTTCTTTTGATCTTTTTTAGGAATATAGACTCCTCGGGAAATTTCTCAGGTGCCGGTTCCCACGATCGTACCGAGAAGATCCTTAGCACACCGACGACCCTGGCCTAGGCTTAAGAAAGGAAGACCGATCTTTTGACCGAGGGATTGAGGGTGGTACACGAGACCGCAATTACCACCCTAGAAAGATCTACGGCTGTTCCCGCCACCCCCGAGGGCGCCTTCTTACCGAATACACTGGCTAGAGTTGGTACCGTTTCAGACTTTAGGACTTCATCCAGCGGTGTTCAGGGGATCAGCAAATCCACTTGAGGCCGAACAATGGCTCATTAATGTGGAGAACCTTTTGATGGCCGCTTGAGTTCCCGACGATGACAGAGTGAACGTGGTGAAAATTTTGCTGGATGGCGAGGTCTGCACGTGGGGGTCCGTAGATGAAAGCCGACTAGAGATACCTATCAGATGGGACACGTTCTCCGCGTGCTTCCTGGATCACTATTTTCCGGCCACTGCCAAGGCCGAGATGGAGGAGAAATTCATCATGTTGAAGCAAAATGGACGCTCGGTGGATGTCTACGCCGCAGAGTTTAACCGTCTGAGTCGCTTCGCACAGTACATGGTAGCCACCGAAGCCGCCAGGGCTAGACGGTTTTAGCAGGGGCTCGATATTGAACTACAGCAGCTTATCGCGTCTCTCGATCTACCAACCTTTGCTCAAGTGTTGAACGCTGTCCGAGTGCAGGAAAGATTAGCGGAGAAGGCTAAGGGCCAACGATCGATGGATAGGAAACCCCACGCAGTTCCAGCACGGCCTACCTTTCCCCCATGGAGCGTTTACAGGCAGGGCGTTACATAGATGAAGAACACTTTCTCACCTCAGCAGTCGCAGCGGAGGGCCCTGATTTGCGATTATTTCTAGAGGCCAAGACACATGCAGAGAGATTGTCGCAGAGCCAAGGGGCAGTGTCTGCTTTGCGGATCCAGCAAGCACAGGGTCAGCGGATGTCCCTAGAGATCCGAGCTACAGGGAGGTTCGAGCAACGAAAACCGTCATACAACACTTTAGCTCAGAGGGGTCCACCTCGGGTATCCCAGCAGTGGTTATTCGATCAGAGGCAGATTGGTGCGGGTCGGAATCATGGGCGGGCTTTCACCCTGTCCGTCGAATAGGCAGAGGCTTCTGGAGAAGTTGTTACATGTACCCTCCTTGTTTATTCTGTCCCAGCTAGAGTTATTTTTGATTCGGGTGCTTCGTATTGCTTTATTTCTACGCGGTTTGTTGACACACACTCCAAGGGTTGGGAGATAGATACGGGTAACGGCATTATCATATCCAACCAAGAGTGTAGGTTATGTCCGGTGGTAGTGTGCGGCAGGGAATTCTATACGTATTTCCTTTTAATTGGGATGGGAAGCTATGACGCAATTCTCGGGATAGATTGGATGAGTGTCTTCCATGCGATCATCAATTGCCGAGCTAGGAAAGTGACTTTCCGCATTCCCAATTACCTTGAGTTTGTTTTCGAAGGCGGAAGCGAGTCTTTGGAACCAGCCAAATTTAGAGCCAGGCCGAAAGTGTTGATGGCTATGGAGATTGATGAGAGTCCAGCCCCAGAGATTGTTCAGGATTTTCTTGTTGTGTTCCCTGAAGATTTACCAGTTTTACTACCTCCTCGCGTCTTGGGATTCTCAATCGACTTGATTCCGGGTACATCACCAGTCTCGAAGGCATCGTACAGAATGGCACCGGTGGAGTTGGCAGAATTAAAGAAGTAGATAGAAGATCTCCTGGACAAGGGATTTATCCGTCCAAGCATTTCCCTATGGGGCACTCCTGTGTTACTAGTTAAGAAGAAAGACGGTTCCTTGTGCATGTGCATCGACTACCGGGAGTTGAACCAAGTGACCATGAAGAATAAGTATCCCATTCCCCGCATCGACGACTTGTTTGATCAGCTGGGTGGTGCCTGGGTATTCTCTTAACTAGACCTTCGGTTAGGGTGTCACTAAATCAGGGTCAAGGCAGAGGACGTATGCAAGACGACTTTCCGAACCCGATATGGCCACTATAAGTTTCTTATGATGCCGTTCGGTGTCACCAATGCACAGACCATATTTATGGACTTGATGAACAGGGTTTTCTCCATGTACTTGGATCAGTTTTTTGTTGTATTCATCGATGACATTCTAGTCCATTCGAGGAGTCAAAAGGAGCACGCTAACCATCTACGAATTGTATTGCAGGTTCTGCAGGAGGAGAAGCTCTATGCTAAGCTAAGCAAGTGCGAGTTTTGGCTTGACAAAGTGCAATTTCTAGGGCATGTCGTTTCGAGTGACGGCATTTCAGTGGATCCGTCGAAGATCGAATCTATCAAAGAATGGCTGACACCGAAATCAGTTGCTGAGATAAGAAGCTTCTTGGGATTGGCTGGGTATTATTGGCGGTTCTTCCAAGATTTCGCCAGAGTAGCGGAACCCTTGACGAAGCTCATATGGAAGGAGGTGCTTTATGTTTGGTCGGAGGAGTGCTCCTGGGCGTTCGAGCTGTTGAAACTGAAGTTAACCACGACCCTAATCCTGACTGTGCCAGCTCGGGTGGCTTGGTTGTTCATAGTGATGTGCCAGAAAAAGGTTTAGGCTGTGTTTTGATTTAACACGGTCGAGTGGTGGCTTACGCCTCTCGTCAGCTGAAGACTTACGAGAAGAACTACCCCACGCATGACCTGGAGTTAACAATCGTTGTGTTCGCCTTAAAGATATGGAGGCATTACTTGCTAGGGGAAAGAGTGGAGGTGTATACGGATCACAAAAGTTTGATGTACATTTTCACTCAAAAGGAAATGAATATGAGACAACGCAGATAGCTGGAGTTGATGACAGATTACAATATTGATCTTTAATATCATCCAGGGAAGGTGAACGTCGTTCCTGACACTTTTAGTCGCAGGCCGTCAGCTGCTTTGTTGACTTGTCAGAAGGGGATTCTCGATGACTTTTAGAGACTCGAGTTGGAAGTAGTTACTCCGGGTGTGCCCAGACAGCTCTGGCAGTTGCAAGTTTAATCATCGCTTATAGATCTCATCAAAGCTGCACAGGCTGGAGACCCTAAGTTGCAGAAGTACAGAGGGTTAGTTGAGGCTGGTTAGATGGCGGATTTGCAGATTCATGAAGATGGTTCTCTAAGATTTGGCAATCGGCCATGTGTTCCAAAAGGGGGTATTCGAGATGAAGTTCTGGCTGAGGCACATAGTTCCTCCTACTCGGTGCACCCAGATGGCACCAAGATGTACAAAGACCTGAGGCAGCACTTCTGGTGGAACGGAATGAAGAGGGAGATTGCTCGCTTTGTCTCCAAGTGCCTGGTATGCCAACAGGTGAAAGCCGAGCATCAGAGAATCGCTGGGTTGTTGTAATCGCTTCCAGTGCCAGAGTGGAAATGGGAGCACATCACCATGGATTTCGTGACGGCACAACCCCGAAGCCCAAAGGGCAACAATGCTGTCTGGGCGATTGTTGATCATCTCATGAAGGCAGCTCATTTCATACCTTTCCGGGTCGGATAATCTACGGAGTTGCTTGTGGAGAATTATATGCAGGAGATTGTGAGACTGCACGGTATGCCCGTTAGTATCGTGTTTGATCGAAACACCAGGTACATTTCCCATTGCTGGAAGAGCCTGCAGGAGAGTTTGGGCATGTGTCTCAAGTTCAGCATGGCCTATCATCTGCAGACAGACAAAAAATCTGAGCGTACTATCCAGACACTCGAGGATATGCTGAGGGCATGCATGCTTGACTTTCAGGGTTTTTGGAAGGATCGCCTCCATCTGGTAAAGTTTTCGTATAACAACAGCTACCAAGCTAGCATCCAGATGGCATCATTTGAGACTCTGTATGGACGGAAGTATCGGTCCCCTCTATATTAGGATGACGTGGGTGAACGAAGGTTGTTGGGCCCTGAGTTGATAATACAAGAGCAAAGTTCAGACGATCATGCAATGGATCAAGGCGGCTCAGGACCGACAGAAGAGTTGGGCAGATGGCGGAAGAAGGTCGTTGGATTTTTTTGTTGGTGATCACTTGTTTCTGAAGATATTGCCCATGCGGGGAGTGATCAGGTTTGGTAGTCGCAGGAAACTCAGTCCCCGATTCATTGGACTTTTTGAGGTGCTAGAGTGAGTAGGAGAGGTGGCTTATCGTCCTGCCTTACCTCCATTGCAAGATGGTGTACACAATACTTTCCATGTATCTCAGTTGAGGCACTACGTTGGGGATGATAGCCATATCCTAGACCATTCAGAGTTAACGTTGGGCACTGATCTGTCTTACGAGGAGCAGCCTACCACCATTCTCGATCGTCAGGAAAAAGTGTTAAAGAAAAAAGGCATTCCCCTGGTTCGAGTTTCTTGGGGTGGTCGTTCTCTAGGAGAGTCTACCTATGAATGCGAGGAGGACATCCGTTCACATTTTCCACACATGTTTGATTAGTGTTCTTTTCCATTATCTTCGTTCTTTAATTTCGAGGACGAAATTTTTGTAAGGAGGGTATGATGTAAATCTCCAGTTTCCGTATATACGATTTTCGATATTTTTTCCAATTTTTTTCCATATATATATATATATATTATATTTTATTAATTAATTTAATTCCTAATCTAAACCCAACCTAACCCGACCCGACTCCTACCCGTTCGATCCGACCCGACTCTCTTTCTTCTTTTTCTTCACACCTCTTTCCCGCCACTTCTTTTTCTCCAACGTTTCCCTCGATTCGCGCCCACCTCCGCGAGACTTGAGCCCCGCTCGCCAACTCCTCCGAGATCACCTCCCCTAAATCCTCACCACTCTCCTCTCTCCCCCTTCGCCGACGTCTCCGCGAGACCCACTCCCCCCACGACCTCGTCCTCTCCACGTTTCAACCATCTCTGAACTCTCACGGCTCATCCCCTGTGACCCCTCCATCTCTAACAACTTGATCTCTCTCCCTCTCTCTTAATCTCTTTCTCTATCTCTCGTCATCTCTCTCAATTTTTCCCACAGCAAACTCCAACACCGATCATCTCTCATCCCCAACCCTGTCTCCCTGACCACAGTTACCTCCTCACCCCTATCGCCTCGACGCTGACGTGCTCCTCCAACACCGAGCCTTTATCCCCTGTACACCAAGCACCAACGCCCCCAAGCGCGACCACCTCTGCAACCACCACATCGCTGCCACGGCCCCTTGCCATGACCACCTCAGGCGACCACCGACGCTTTCGAGCTCTCAAGCCGACCCAAATCCTTTCCCCGGAGCTCCACCTTCACAGCCGACGAGCTCCTCCTCCTTCAACTTAAGCCTACCAATGCCACGAACCCACTGCCACCTTGCCACCTCAATCGACCCACTGAGCCCCTGCATCCACCGCCTCACCCGATCCACTGCGAACCCACCGACGACCCACTGCCCCATTGCTGCCACCATTTCAACCCCACTTCATCATGCCGAGCCCTAAGTCCACACCCGAGGCATGCCTATCGCGCATGTATTGTGCCGTGATGTCTCCGTGCCGTGGTTGTAGATTGTTGTTGTGCTGCCACCATTGTCGTCGCCATCCCTACTATCGAGCCATCGCTAGGCAAGTGAACCCCTCACTTGCTCATACATGCTAATGTTATACTAATTAGGGCTAAGTGTTTATTTAAGCTATATATATATATATATATATATATATATATATATATATATATATATATATATATATAGTAAATGGCCGTTCGTATTACAACGACGCCGTAGTGCTTGGATTTCTATGCGTGAATGATTGGGACAGAGTTTAGAATCAAGTCTTAAAGGTATAGAGAGTATAGGGATCAATATCATATTCGGGTCGGCTAGATTGAATAAGATCCCGAAAATCCTCGATATGTTGTGCTAACTGCTCGATACTAAACCTAAACCAAAACATATCTTGTTATGGAGAAACCTATGATAGTTAGATCTCTTTATTGATTACGAATACCAGGTAATAATTTTGACACAAAATATCGTGTTGTTAATCATGTGAAGTCGCCCCTAAAGGCAACACTAAATCTGAATTTTTACCGTGCATGTTACCTTGTTAAAATCATTGTAAATTCAATACAGTTTGGAATGTAATGTTCTATGTCTCATATCGAAACCGACTCGATAATATAAAACCATCCATAATTTATTTTTCGATAATGATAGATTATTGTAACGAGAATTGACTGCGAATGCGGCACTGGACTGCTGTCCGGGGCAATATTCCATGAGGATACCTGAATTTGAACACCTGTACATACCTACATAAAACTGAAAATGCACGGAGTCCTATATGTTCGCGTAGATAATTTAGTTAGCTAACATATGGATCTAGTCTCGTTCAGTTTCATAGTCTTTTGGTATTTAGTTTATAATTTAGAATGTCGACGTGTTTTGCAGTTTCTGCAGTGACGTTTCTTACACCTTCACATTAAACAGGACATAAGTTCTAATACAGAAATGCTATTATTAATCTATTTCATGCGTTGGAAACCCAATAGATAGAACTATATTTCATTCAATTGCGGCAACACCTTAATCAATAGTAAACTGCGCGCGAAATTGGACTTTCAGTTCTGAAACTAGCATTCCAGCAACCGTTCGCTAATTTAAAATGAAGATAAGTCCCTAACCTGAAATGCTATTGACATGAAATTAATTTTACTGCTTAGATAATCAAGTGTGCTTCGTATGCCTTTTATATTATTTTGGTCGATTTTATACGTGTGATTCATGGTAAATTTTGCAACTTATATGGCGTTGGCTGTCGTAATATAGTGAATAGCTGTTCAGTGCATTTCTGCCTATTTTGTGCGTGCTTTATACCTTCTGCATAATAATCGTTCACATTGAGACCTGACGATTGTTATGCATTGTTGATATATGAGTGTTAGTGACTAGTTGTGGCAAATACGAAAGTGATATTGATAAGTGGAAACGTGATTGAAAGTGGAAACGATATGTATTTGTTCACAACCTATTTAATACCTGAAAACATACTATAATCTGGGGAATGAGGAAATGAAGGTGAATTAAACTCGTATTTAGTGAGGTACAGTGATTTAGAGGATGATCATTCGCTATTAGCGATACACACACACACACACACACACATTAGGACACACACACACACACATTAGGTCGTGGGCCTAACGGCACGGCTACTGGGTTATGTCTCGGGCAACAGTGGACCGTAGTCTTGGGTATGCACGAGACCCTTGTTAAACACAAACATCCTTTCCACCAATTGATTTTATTGACTTAGTGACTGATAAATAGTGACATACACATTGCCTGGTTTACCGACATGATACTCATATCATACTGTTCTTATTCAGATGATGTTCATTATACTCATGTTTTGTATTCTGTTGCACATTTCATGTTTAATAACTTTGTAACCATCATATATATTTATTAGTATATGTGACGCCCTGACGACCTGAGTGTGCATGCTCAGAGGACGAAGTGGACCTAGCCCAGGAGAAAGACCTGTCATTCGAGCTCGCGGAGGTCTAGAACGCAACATCAACGCCACTTCTTTTACTTTAAGCACATTATATTTCGTTGGTTAGTCATTTCCTTATGTAAAATAAATGTATCTTGAACTCTTTTATT
This sequence comes from Agapanthus africanus, assembly GCA_030015575.1. Taxonomy (NCBI): domain Eukaryota; kingdom Viridiplantae; phylum Streptophyta; class Magnoliopsida; order Asparagales; family Amaryllidaceae; genus Agapanthus; species Agapanthus africanus. Next base: position 189,917,182 of record JASDDO010000014.1, on the reverse strand, counting down.
GCAATGTAATAAAGTTGTGAACAGTGATTTTCCTTTACTCCAGTACTGTTTACCGACTACCATGTAATGCTAGATTCCGAAGTGTAACTATGGCGGGATTATTCTCTGACCGTAGGCGTATGGCTGGCCTAGTCACCCCTCGTATTCCGTATTTTGGGAAGCGGGGCGTAACACGTCTAGTACAGATGTCTGGTAAAGGAAATTTGAACTGCAGACGTCTGATATCATACGTCTAACACAACAGTCACTGCCAGTTAATTTTAGTTTGAATTTCAAATCGAAGTGGTGTTCTCAGCGGATTAAGATTCGAATTTTCAAAATAACCGTTGGAAAAACAGTTACTTATGAAGTCTATAAATAGAGTTCAACAGAAAAGAAAGACAATAACAAAAAATCAATTCCCACATCAATCCAATCACAATCAATGCCTAGAATTGTTCTTTGTTTGCAACTTTTTGCAAATAAAGAGCAATTCCTTCACAAAGTCTTCCATACAAAATCCGATTTGAAAAAATCTCTTGATTTACTTTCTTTTCACCGGATCCTAATTGACAATGCGATCAAAATCAAAGTTTCCTTTATGATTCGTACTCAACGAAGAAATCGAACGGGCCGAGGAGTGTTGTACCTTGAGAACATGTTTGTTGGTACAATCCGTATGAGGAGTGGCAATACATTCTTAGGGCAGCGTAACTATCTACGTGCCTCCAATCGTCAGGCACGATTTTCTAACTTTTATTCTATTTTCTATATTGTTTTATGTGATCATAATTTCAAACAATTATTTTATAAAATTATATTCTATTTTAAATTATTATTTAGCAATTATTTCCTTATTTTATCCAACAGGTTGGAGATATGACGCTTAGTAAAATGTTTTTGGAGTAATTAATTTGGCAAAGGATCTTAATGTAAGAATTGTCACAATGGAAAAGATCAAGATGGTTATTACCGAGATTTTCAAAAAGGTTTAAATGAAAGGGATGTTAGGATGAAAAAATGGATTTAATTTACATTTGCGGAACATTGGAGGCCCTTGGGAGAGAATATTCAAGGTAAGCTTATATTGGAAAGGGATAAAAAAGAAGGTTTTCATGATCAAATCATGAGGTTTACCAATGATGTTATTATATAGACTGTTATTGTTAATTTGGAAAGAAAGGAATACTCGTACTTTTTTTAATGATAATAATAGAAATCACTTAATTAATACGCTGGATTGTTGCGAACCGTTGTATTTTGGGCAGGGAACAAAGAAAGAAACATCTAACGGAAGTCCAGAAGACAAAGGACAACATTGATCGTCATGCGAGATGAAGGGCATGCATTGGGAGAACGACGACTGAAACGAGAGGAAGTAGCCCATATGCTGTTTGCTGGGGGCCAAGGAAGGGAATTCGTGAACAAGTAAATTCTTTTTCGGTTTTGCTTATTGTTTCATATATGTATGATGGCACCTGTAAATTATTTATGTTTTTTGGACCCTCTCAGGATTTGGATTTGTTGGTTGTTATGAACTTCAGTAGGGGGAGTTTGTGCGTGTTGTGTATTTGGAAGAGCTGAAACTCCATGTGAAGCTCTTAAAGCGATATATTTATGGTATCGGTTTGCAAGGCATGGCCTGAAGCCTTTCTCTTTTCTTTTATTTTTTATTTCTACTAGCGTTTTGCACGTGTGATACACGTTATCTCAATAATTAGAAGAGAGAAGTTTGTTAAGTTAGTTATTGTAAGAGATGTGTGGAGTTAGTTGCGGTTACAATTTAAGTTTTAATTTTTTATATATTTTTTAATACATTTCTCTTGCAAATTAGATAACCAAAGGTTAAAGTCAGTTTCAAAATTTTATACCCCCTGCCATTTTGCATTATAAGAGAGATATGTATCCATTTGTACCTTGTTCCATTAAACAATTTTGATAAATCACATTTGTATTATTTATTTATTTATTAGTTGTTCCTGGATGACAGATATTTTATGAAAATATTCTGCAGGCCTAATTTTCTTAAAACTTAGCCGCACAATTTCCTCACAACACTTTTGTGCCATCCTATGTCTCTCTCAGTCCACATTTACAAGGTGATCGAGTCTCTATCATTCATGATACATGTTGGAAAAATTATGTTGTTTGATTGGTTTTTTCCAAAAAATTTAAATAAACAAAAACACTAACCTTTGTCGATCACAAAGCATGAAAATGAAGTTTATGGGAAAAAGACATGAACTTGAGTGCACTGACCTAAGAAAGATATTGCTTTCCTCTTGGCCAGTTTACAGCGGTATTTCAATCCCAAGATACACCACCCCACCCCCCCTCCGCGCTCTTCTGGTACTCCGTCTTGCTCCAGTCGCCGAAGCAGCATTGGTGCTCTTTTCTGTTTCAAAGTTAGATGCTTGAATGCAATGGATGCAATAAAGAAAGAATAAGAAAGCATTTGTGTGTTTTCTCTGGTTTTTGGTATCTCCTATTTGCTTTCAGGGAATACCTTTATATAGCCTCCCAAACGGTGGGCATTAACGACAGTTGAAACCATTTGTAAAACCGTTACTGACAGTTGCAACCGTTCCTAAAAACTGTTCGCGACCATTCGTGGGAATTACCGATGTTTGAAATCGTTGGCGAAAACTGTTTAGCGACGGTTGAAACCGTTAGTGAAAAACGTTTCAAAATATAATTGATAAATAAAATATTTGACAAAAATATATATTAATATAATAAGTTTGGACTTTTGTCCTTTATGCATTTGTCTAACAATTCTCCCACAAAGTTCAAATTTCGATGCAAACTATAATGACTATGACTACTATGAAATGAATATCTAACAGTATTGTAAATCGGCGTAAGTGTCATAAAAACTTAAACTTACATTTTATATAGAATACTCCTGTCACGCCCTGCTTCCCAAAATACGGAAAATGAGGGGTGACTAGGCCAGCCATGCTCCTACGGTCAAGAAATAATCCCACCGTAGTCACCTTCGGCTTCTATCATTACATGGTAATCAGTAAAATGCAATGCGGGTAAAGAGAATGCAGTCACTAAAACTATCAGGTATAAAGGAAACTGAGCTCAATGGAAGTAAGCAAAAGGAAACTAACCAGGAATATCAATGTAGAAATGTAGATGGTTCACTAGTCTGGATCTTCACGGTCTTCTCGAGGTCAGGCGAATCCACCTCTATCACTGAGCATGCATACTCAGGTCGTCAGAGCGACACAATAGCAATTTTTATATTAATGACATGAAACATGCAAATACGATAATAACAGTGAAAGTAAAATGCTGATAATCGCTATGTCACTAAATGATGCGAAGTATGATCTGTGTCCCTATCAGTCTCTAGGTCATGTTTGAAATCGTATAGTGGAAAGGAGAATCATGTTTAACAGGAGTCTCGTACATACCCGAAACAACGGCCCACACGTCCGGGACATAACCCTGTCAGCCGGATCGCTAGATCCTACCTAATATATATAAGAATCACTGTTCGAATGATCATCCTCTAAAACACGGTCCCGCTAAATACGATGCTCTTTCCACTTCGATTTCCCCTTTTTTCCCAGATTTACACTATTGATGATTATGATTTAGTCATGTACAAGTATGTACCAATAACACGGTTTTGTCACTGTTCACTGTATTAATCACTGTCATGAATCATTCACTTTCCATTGGTGTACTTGACACTCCTAAACCAATATCATTCACGCACGATAATGCAATGTCCACTGAATAATAACGCGCACTATCACTATGTATATGGCAGTTGGGTAAGGTATGTACATTTATGCAATTAACAAGTCATGCGTGATATGAACTACTATGCACGTCATAAGCTTACAAAAATTGCAGTAATTCATATGTTCAGAATTCAGTGAAATGATACAAATAAGGTAACAAGTACACTTTGTCGGCAATTCAACAAAATTAGTTTCAGTACAATCGAGTTTCTGGTATTCAAGTTACAGCCGTTTCAATTTAAGTGCTCGCCGCAGGAAATCCCGTTTCTAAACTGAACGTCCGTTTCGTGGCACAATTTCCACCCGTTGGGCTCAGAATTTAGCGACGCTACAGTTGAATGAAATATAGGTTTTTCAATATGGTTTCTAGCGCAATAGACGTATTCTCAATCGCGTCTGTACGTCAGAAGTTATGCACTGTTCAACACTAGGGTATCAGCTCAGTTTCAGTTTGGGACTGCTAGACGTCCTGTTCTTTTAAATTGCAGTTTAAATAGTAAACGACGATATAAAGGGGTGAAATCACTTGTGTTATTTAGCTAACAGATTCATCTTCAATAAAGTGTAGGGTTACGCAACATACAAGTTCAAGTAGCGAAAGGGTAAGCATTACGAGACAGAAAACAACAACCAGAGCTGCTCTGGACTACAGTCCAGAGCCGCTCTCCGAACCAATTCTTGTCATAATTTCAGTACAGAAACATTTAAGAAATTGCATAGGGTTACTGCTCGTCGAGTTGGCTTCTATTTGAGCCCTCGAACGCATCATTTCAATGTGTACACAATTAATTATGATTTTGACAAGTTTCAGGTGCGGGAAATTCTCGGTTTTAACGGGTGTAATTGGGGGTGCTCGTTTAAGCCAGTAACAATCATATTTTTCAGTCAAATTTCTACACAAGGTTCGTTGCCACACGGGCCAGCATAAACAATCAAGTTCCATCAAATTAAATGAAGATTTTCATTTGGATCTTGCATCAAACACTTATGTCATATAAGTTTTCGTTAATTGTAAACATGGAATTAATGGTATTTTGGTTTGTAACGGAAATAATTTAGCATACAGCAAGTAGGGTACTTTCCTGGAGATGCTTTGGCGATGCACGGCAACAGCAACGGCACGGACGCGCGACGAACGACACGGTTTGGATTCGCGGCCTCGGCTCGCGTTTCGGGTTCGTCGTCGGAGAGTGGTGTTGTGGATCTCCAGGGGCGTGTTGGGGTCAACAATGTCGCTCCGGCGATGGGCAGCAGTAAGGGGTCGAAGCTCGTAGTGAGGGTTTGGTGTAGGTTTTGGAGAGAGAGAGAGAGAGAGAGAGAGAGAGAGAGGTAGTGGGGGCTCGAGTTTGTAGTGATAATGATGATGATGTTGAGGATGAAGGGGGGTGTCGATGAGGTGGTTTAGGGCAGTGGGGGCTCGCCGGCGTCGAGGGCACAGGAGGTGGCCGAGGTGGTGCGGGGGAGGCTCGGTGGCAGCCGAAGGTGCAGGGGACTCTGTTGATGGAGAGAAGAGAGCGAGGGAGGAAGGATGAGGGTTTCAGGAGGAGGCTAGGGTGCTCGGTGTTGAAGGAGGAGGTTGGAGGAGGTTCGTCGTCATCGTCGGGGGGGTGAGCGGGGTCGTGAGCTCGAGGCAGCACGTTTTCTGGAGATAGAGGAGGTTTGAGAGTGAGAGTGTGAGGGAGAGAGGAGAAAGGGGTTTGAGGCGAGGAGAGGTTGAGGTCGAGGTCGTAGGCATGCAGTCGAGGCGTCGGCGAAGTGGGCGGCGACGTGGGGAGCTCGGGGACGTGGGTTTGCGACGTGGGAGTGAAGGAAAGAAACGAGCGGGAAAATGATTTAGAACGAGTGGGGAAGGATGGGAAATTGAGCGGCTCGGGTAAGGGAGTAGGGAAGCTGGGCTGGCTTAAAGAAGTTTGGGCCGAGGATTTAATGTTAATCTAAATTAATTTGTGTTGGGCTGTGGGATGGATTTAAAAAGGAAACGGGCTGAGAAAAGGAGTTTAATTGGGAAAATTATTTATAGTTTTAAATTTACAAAGAAGGGGAGTGGGCTGAGGATGTTTGAAGGTTAATTAACCTTTTATTTTTTGTTTGGGCTGGGTTATTTTAAGGGGAATTTAATTTGTGTTTTGGTTTTAATTTTAGGCTCCGATTTTTAATCGCTTAGGAAAAACAATTAGTAAAACTTGAGCAACCAAAAACCTACAAAAATCACGAGGAAAAATGAGGAAGCAATCGGGGGACTAGGAAAAATATAGGAAAATTTTATTGGTGAGAACGGGGATTTACAACTCCAGAACACAATAATATAGTAGTCATTTAATGACCTTATAAAACTATATCTTGTTTATCGTTTCTTTATTAAAAACACTTGCAATATGAAACAAAAATTTGGATATTCAAAATGGATTACGCATTACGGCTATGCATGGTGCCTTAATTCTTGTGAGAGTCATAAGGGTTTCACCTACTCATCCTAAACTACGGCATCATGGCAATCTAACTTTGGTGATATCTCAAGAGGATACTTGTACTCATAGTACCTCGCAAATAATTTTGCATTTGACATCATTAAAAGTTCAATTCTCAATCTTAATTAACAACTAGAGCACGACAACATCATAGGAATAGGATAAGAGATAAATCCTTAGATAAGAGATAAATCCTTAAATAAATTGCTCCAACGTTCATATTCAACAACCGCGTTCTTCCTATTACAAAACCTTTTAAGGTTGGGTATCCACTGTTGGTAAATTCAATACAAGTCTAAGTCTCATTCCTCTCGATGCATTAATAATCTTGGTTTTCACACGAACCTTAGTAAAATAATCAACTAAGTTTAGTTGACTAGTTACAAACATAAGAGACACTATAAAATTTTCTTTGATTGTTTTATAGTCCCATATCTTAATTGTAGAAATCTATTTGCCTTTCTATTGCAATTTTTCTGTCTAATAAATCTAACATAGATCTATTATCACAATGAATTTTTATTGTTGTAATTGGTTTTGGTACAAAGGGTATTTCAGACATTAAATTTCTTAACCATTTTGCTTCTAAGCAGGTAATATCCAAAGCAATTATTTCAGCATCCATGGTACTTGCTTCTAACCATTTATTTACGCGATCCCCAATTAATTGCTCCACCACCAATTACAGAAACAAAACCTGTGGTAGATTTTATATCTAGAGTATCAGTTACTCAATTAGTGTCACTGTGCCCTTCAATTTAATTTAGAAAATTGGAGAAAACAAGACAATAATTTATAGTACCCCTTAAATACTTGAACACCAATGTAGTTGGTTAGTGTTACATGTAAATCTACCGAGTCTTGAAACCGCATATGAAATATCCGGTCTTGTTCGAGTATCTATGTAGTTTAGTGACCCTATCAGTTGTGCATATCTATTCTGTAATATGGGTTCTCATTCATGTTTAATAAGGTGAACATTTGGATCAAAAGGTGTTGAGATAGGTTTTACATTGAAGTAATTATACTTCTTTAATAATTTCTCTATGGCATGAGATAGTGAAATTGAATATTCATTTTCTAATATATTGTTTTTCATTTCCAGAATGTAATCAGTCTTAGCTAGGTCGTTCATATCAAAGTTCATAGATAAATATGACTTTACATCATTTATGATATTAATGGAAGAACCAAATATTAGAATATGATCAATATAAAGATAAAGAACTACAAAATCATTTTCAAAAGATTTGTAGTATATGGACGTATCAAAATTATTAATTATAAAGTCATAGCTAAGAATTACTTTACCAAACTTAGTATGCTATTGTTTAGGGGCTTACTTTAATCCATATAGAGATTTGACAAGTTTGCACGCTTTATTTTCATTCTCTTTTTCTATGAAACCTACTGGTTGTACCATATAAATTCTCTCATGAAGATCACCATTTTACATTCATTTAATGTATTAATAAATTAGGAATAGCAGTCAAGGCAATTAATGTTCTCATGGTTGTAATTCTTTCTACATGCACAAAAGTGTCATTATAGCCTATGACTTTCCACTGAGAAAATCCTTCAGCTACTAACTTGACTTTATATTTGTCACTACTACCATCAGCCTTTAGTTTCCTTTTAAAAATCCACTTACATCCTATAGCTTTACTACCACGAGATAAGTTTGTTAGAACTCATATTTTATTATTCCGGATTGAGTCAATCTCACTTTGAATATACTCTTTTCAATACTTAGTATCAGAAGACGCCATTGCTTCTTCATAGGAAGAAGAATTTCTTTCTACTATGTAATAGTTGTAAGCATCATCAGTGAGTACTTTTCTTCTTTTAGTTCTATTACTTCTTCTTAATTCCGGTTCGAATATTGGAACCGATGAAGATGCATTTTGAATTAACTCATTATTATTAGAAATACTAGCTATGTCAAGGCTAGAAACATAATCATCTATTTGTTTAGAGATTTGAGTTATGTAAAGAAATCCATCTTCAAAGAAATTAGCATCATTAGATTCCATCAAGGTATTAATCTTAATACCTGTTATATCAGATTTTATGACAATGAATCTATAAGTGTTACTATCAAGAGAATATCCTACAATACATCAAATGTTTTTGGACCTATTTTGTTTCTTTTGTGAGAAGAAATACATATTAGTGCTAGACTGCCCTAAACACGAAAGTAGTCTAATCTAAGTGTTATTGAAAACTATAATTCAAATGAAGATTTATTCATAGTTTTATGAGATTTTCTATTTAGTATGTAACATGCCGATAATATAGCATCACCCCATAAACTTTCAGGAGCATCAGAACTAAGTAATATGGAATTAACCATATTCATTAATGTTCTATTTTTACGTTCTGCTACACCATTAGATTCAGGAGTATATGGAGAAGAATATTCATGTTTAATTCCATATTCTTGATAGAACAAATTTAATATATTAGAAGTATATTCCTCTCCACGGTCTGATCTAAAAACTTTGATTTTTCTTTTAGTGTAGTTTTCTACTTCGGTTTTATATATTTTGAATCTATTAAAAACCTTATCTTTGGTTGAAAGTAAATATAAATAACAATATCTTGTATTTTCATCAATGAATGTAACATAGTATTTATTTGCACATCTATTTAGTTGTTTGCAAGAATCACATACATCAAAATGTACTAAACCTAATGTTTGAGTATATTGATCAACATATTTAAATGTACTTTTAGTATGCTTAGCCTTGACACAAATATCACATTTAGATTTTAAGTCAATAGAACTTTTAGAAATCGCATTTAAACGCATCATTTAATTTAAAGTTTGATAATTAACATGTACTAATCTACCATGCCATATATAACAAGAAGACAAGATTAAAACAATGGGACTAGTTTTATTTATTTCAATATTATTCAAAATAACGTTCAACTTAAATAGTCCATCACACACATTACCCTTACCAATAAACATACTTTCTTTGGAGATTATAATTTGATTATTTTCTAATACAATTTTATAAACTCTCTAAGAAAGTAAAGAAGCACTTATTAAATTTTTTCTTATATCAGGAACATACAAAAAATCACTTATTAGTAAATATTTTCTAGAGGTCATAGAGAGTCTAATGGATTCCCTTCCCTTTACTAGTGATGTTGTATCATTTCCAAGTGTTAAACTTCTCCCACATTCATCCTGAAAGGAAGTAAACCATTTATTGTCAGAACATACGTGCACATTTATAATACTATCTAACCACCAATCATTAGATGATGTGACAAGGTTTATAGTGTGGGTGATATACCTGAAAAAAGAACTAACACCCATTTCCAACACATTTACATTTGCATTGTTAGTACTTGCAGGTTTTCGAACTAGTTCAGTTTCCCTGAAGAAGCATTTGGTATAGATATGGTTGGTTCTCCCACAAACGAAACAAAATTGTTTACCGCCGGAAACCGGACTGAGGTGTGGGGAGCGCATACAACCTGAATTTGGGGACAGATACTATTTGGACATATCCATCCACCTCTCCGAAGATACCAAGTTGATTTATGATACCTTATATCGGAGGTTGGATGGATGTGACCGATGTAGTTGACTTTCAAATTTCCCCTCACGGATGAGGGGTTTATTAATTGTGAGGACGGTTTTTCCTGCAGGCGCATGCCCCTGCAGTTAATTACGTTATTGCCAAGCGATAATAGCTTTCTGCACTCTATGTCTATTCCTTTATGTGTCATGTCATAAGTTGTTTATTTTGTGTTGCCCTTAAATTGTATAAGGAGACTAATGTTGTCGCTTGTAGGATGCGGATTAGTCCAAATCCATATATATTAGATTTAGGGTGAACCTAGATGGCATTTCTCATTTAAATGAGGTCCATCAGCTCAGGAGATACTTTTTTTCTTGATCTAAGGATCTTTAATCCTGTTTTGGACTAAGATCAATTTGAAAGTTTGATTAAGGATCGTTAGTAGTATAGAAGACTAAGATCAACTTAAATATTTTGAGCATATGGGCTCAGTTGATTTAAAAATCAAAGAAGTTTAGAATTTCAGTGTCTCGGTTTATTTAAGACTAAGCATTGCGTTTTTATATCACCCAACAGTGCTTAGCACTCAATTATGTGAGTGTCACATGCATTACTGATGAAGCTTTGGCACTCACGTGTCATCACGTGAGCAGCAAAGGCTTGGGCGCTCAAGCATTCATCACTGTTTACTGCCAAAAACAGGGACGAACTGGGATAGAACGTCTTACCTGAGTTTAGGGGCAGATACTATTTGGATTTATCCATCCACCTCTCCGAAGATACCGAGTTGATTTATAGCACTATATATCGGAGGTTTAGACAGATGTGACCATTGTAGTAGACTTTACCAGATTCCCCCTCATTTTATGAGGGTTTTTTTTTATTGTGGGGACGCTTTTCCCTACAAGCACAAGCCCCTGCAGTTAATTACGTTACCGCATTACGATAACCACTTTCTCCTGCTCCGGCAGTTCACTTCGTGTCGTTCGTGTTTTTGTTTATTTTGGGGGGCAGTGGATTGTATACGGAGACTAGTTTATGTCGTCGCTTGTAGGGCATGGATTAGTCTAAATCCATATATTTTAGATTTGAGTTTGGTTTATTTATGGACCATTAATCTAGTTTGAGATTAAGATCGACTTAAACATATGAGCATTTGGGCCCAATTATTTTAGTTTAAGAACATCATGGTCCATTATCGCTATGTTTGAGGCGAATATTAGTTTAAGGACATTTCGGTCAAACATTCCCGTTTGCACGCACGTGTATTTGTTACGTGGCGGAGTTGGCGATGGAATGCACCCAATTTGGGGTGCGATTCGATTTGAGGTGCACACGTCAATTTGGAAGTGCATCAAAGTGTTGTTGGTTGTCAGGACCCTCCACCTCTTCGAAGACGTTGAGGAATTACAACGACATATATCAGAGGTGTGGAGAGATGTACCCTTAAACCAAATCCCGTATTTGAGGAAAAAGGGATGATGGACCTAAGAATCGTTAGTCATATTTGAGGCTAAGATTACCTTAGGAGATATGGGTTGGATATTATTTTGGATATCATTACTGAGAGATCATTAGTCATGTTCGAGGCTAAATTAGTTTGAATATTATGAACATATGGGCTCGTTTGATTTAAAATCAAGGAGGTTTTAACCTCAGGCAACTTAGCCAATTTGGGCTGAGATTGTGTTTCTATACTACCCAGTAGTGTTAAACACTAATATATGTAGTGCTCACGTGTATTTCACAAGGGGCACTGGAGTAGCGCCGGGCACTGTGTTTTTTTAGCGCTCACATGTTTTTCACGTGAGGCGCTACTATAGCGGTAAGCCCTAATCTTTCTTGGCGCTCATGTGGGAAACATATGAGGCGCTCAGATATGGACGCTGTCCAATCAGTGCTAAGCCCTTTTGTCTTTTTGACTGAATATAGAGTGCTAAGCACTTTCTATGGTACTCACGTGGAAAGTATGTGAGTACTGAGCATTGGGTTTTATTTGTTCACTCCCCTTTTTTACGGAAGAACTAAGCGCTTGGCTGCAGCTCACGTGTGGAGCATGTGAGACTCCATATTTTTGGTTTTCAAGAGTGTTTCACGTGTATTTCACGTGATTGCTTTATCTTAGACTGCTTTATTTGGTGGCTGCTTAATCAACACAAAGGAGTTTTTCTTTACTCTTTGGGCACTCACGCGGGGAGCATGTGAGGCATTTTAGTTATTCTTTTGTTTGTTTTAAGCACTCACGTGGGAAACACACGAGGCGCTATAATATTGCTAAGCACTAATTCTGCTCACGTGTGTTTTACGTGAGACGCCAAATTCTGGTTTACAGAGATGTTAATCTCTATTAATGACATTTTATTCGTTGATAATCACCAAGAATTTTGTTTTGAAGATCTTGGATCATCATCAATGTTTTTATTGGAGAACTAAGTTTTACTTTTATTTTTATAAGAAATAAGTTCTTTACGTAGGGTTAAACCCTAATTTTGGAGGAATTAAATTCTCAGAACACATATTCTTTTTCTTTTTCTTTTTTTCTCTTTTTAACCTAGTTCTTTTCCCTAAGTTTTGAATTTACAGAACTGTAGGGTTCCTAGGCACTCTAGTGAGGTCTCACAAGGCATCGAACATGCCAATTTCAAAAATTATGGTGCCGAGAAACCCTAGACTACGGATCTTTAGACTAGAATTCTTGGCAAAATATAAAGCTAGTTAACAATTTAACCAGAAGTGAGAAGCTACAACTTTTGTAGATCCAGATATCCACCTCCTTAGCTCCTCGTGGCCATGCCCTCGCTGTCCATCATGAATCTTGAACTCAAGTTTCGTCTTCGTCGGAGAAACGGGCGAGCTATGTCGTCGGCTTCGTCCCGAAGATGATCTACGTCGAGGCATCACTAGTTCGAGCTCCGACTTCACAAACTTGTGAAACTTGTGAAGTAAACACCCAAAACAACTTGGAAAGAGATAGAGGGTGAAGAAATAGGAGGTGGGTTCACTTTAGATTTGGATTTAACTCACTAGATCTCAACTTGCCATTAAAGTAGCAAGCTTTCTCACTTTGAGAAGAAGAAGAAGATGATAGAATTCTTTTGAAAGTGTTAAGTAAAATGAATAATAAAATCCATTCTTATCATCTTCTAACCATGGTCAAGTGTAGAGAATAGACCATGGTTAGTGGGGGTGGTTAGGGTTAAGCAAGATGACAAAATGGTTATCATTAGTCAAAGCTTCATGAAGCTTCAACAAGCTTCAAGACAAAATGAAACCATTTTGTATTTCATAAATCCATTTAATAAATAATGAATGGATTAAATAATAATAGAATAGACCATAAACCCTAACCACTCTCATAACCATGGTTGCATTCTTTACACAAAACCAAAACTATATGCATCATCAAACAGGATACATACAAGTGTACACAAAACATATCACATATACAATGTGCACATCAAGTGAGAAAAATCCGTTTAAAATGAACCAATACTAGTTAATGCAAAGTAATATATCAAATATATAATTATACATTAAATCATTAAATCAACACTTGATTCAATGATCCGGTCATGTCGCACATAACCGACTAGTATTCAATGTATCGACTTATCAAATCGATCTTCGATTCGATAACTAGGTTATATCATATACAACCAATCGAAACATTAATCGCGAGAATCAAATACGGTATCACATACACGCATTATTCTCGGTCCCGCACATATCTCATATGCACTCCTATTTCGTTTCGCTTGAACCAGGAAACCTCTGTGTAGGACTCTAAAGACTCGTCAATACGCCGGTAGCAGATGATGATCATATCATGCACCCACAAGCCGCAAGCGGTCTGCTAAACGTAACGGCCACCCGGGTATTGAGCGATCAGAAGATCGATGAGCTAGCTCGCTCACACTCCTGCGAATCCGACCAGTAACACTTACCGTACAGTCCGGTCTCTTCGTCTGATATGTCGCATATCAAGTCTAGGGGTGGTAAACGTCAGACCCCAATAACCCGATAAATCGTGCCGATGTGAGGCTCGTAACGGGTCGAGAAACTATTGGTAACACTTACCAGCAAATCTCTGATCAGCCCTGGCCAGGAACTTCCCTGTTACGGCCAATCGAGCACAGCGCAACATCAACCCCCAATACCGGGAGAGACGAAACCCCTCCTATCGCTCATTGCCTCCATGTGACTCGGGACTGTACCCAAAGGCTACCGTTTTGCACGCCCTCATGGACGTGGTAAGGTGGAGATCAAAGCACAGTGGGAATCACACAAGACTCTATGACGATCTCGGGTCTACAGACTAACCTGTACAAGTGTCACCTGAGAACTGCCATCTGACGTGAGGTATAATACCATCTGGGAGTTCTCGGCGAGTCCGTCCAGTGTACCCAGTCTCTACTGAGCACCCGTATACCATCTCTGATGTCAAACACCAATGGATATGGGATCATCCATCGCCCATCACATGGGTCGAGAAGCGTATACGCTAGTCTACTCTGGTATATCGATGGCCCGTCTCGATACACCCACGACTAGGGACCTTGAAGGATGTACTTATAGACTACCATGTCCCCACTAGTATGATCTGCATCATAGTCCAAGTAGTCAAGTACATATCCTAAGGGCTTTACCAACATGTAACTATAAGACAGTATAAAGAGACTAGTGTACATGTTAAGATAAAGAGCAACCAGATAGCATACTATCATGTCGAGCAAGAAAGTCATCTCTATATATGTCCAATCATCCAATATAATATACATAATCTGTACAATACTGGCCTCTAGGGCATACATACAACTAACAATCTCCCACTTGCACTAGGGCCAGCTGCTGTAGTATCTCATACCGAGCATCCCGAAGAGTCTCTCAAACTGTATCTGGGGAATGGCCTTCGTGAGTGGATCCGCCGTGTTGTTCTTCGTGTCAACCCTCCTGACCTCGATCTCCCGGCGATCAACTATCTCCCGGATCAGGTGATACCACCTCAGAATATGCCTGGATCTCTGATGGGACCTGGGTTCCTTGGCCAGAGCCACTGCTCCATTGTTATCGCAATACAAAGGTATTGGATGTTCAATGGATGGAACCACTCCAAGTTCAGTAATGAACTTCTTGATCCAAACAGCTTCTTTAGCAGCATCGTTGGCAGCGATGTATTCAGCCTCTATCGTCGAGTCTGCCACGGTTTCCTGCTTGGAACTCTTCCAGCTAACCGCCCCTCCGTAAAGGGTAAAGACAAAGCCCGACTGCGACTTAGAGTCGTCCTTATCACTCTGGAAGCTCGAATCGGTAAAGGACTCCACTTGGAGCTCTCCGTTACCATACACCAAGAACATATCTCTAGTCCTTCGTAAGTACTTGAGAATGCTCTTCACAGCTGTCCAGTGACTCTCTCCAGGATCAGCTTGATACCTGCTCACTACACTTAGTGAGTATGCTACATCGGGTCTGGTACATAGCATCGCATACATGATAGAGCCTACTGCCGAAGCATAGGGTATCCCTTGCATGCGAGCTCTCTCCAAATCAGTCTTGGGAGACATCTCTTTGGAGAGAGTGACTCCAGAGATCGTGGGCATGTTTCCACGCTTGGACTCTTCCATACTAAACCTCTTTAGTATGGTGTCAATGTACCTGGATTGGGACAATCCCAAAATCCGTTTGGATCTATCTCTATAGATCCTAATTCCCAATATGCAGGAGGCATCACCAAGATCTTTCATTGAGAATCTTTGTGATAAGAAGAGCTTGACCGATTGCAGCATAGGAATATCATTTCCTATCAAGAGTATGTCGTCCACGTACAATACGAGGAAGACAACCTTACTCTCTGCCACCTTCTTGTAGATACAAGGA
The DNA here is from genome assembly GCA_030015575.1 of Agapanthus africanus. NCBI lineage: Eukaryota > Viridiplantae > Streptophyta > Magnoliopsida > Asparagales > Amaryllidaceae > Agapanthus > Agapanthus africanus. The sequence goes on along the minus strand of JASDDO010000014.1, from coordinate 189,901,561 downwards.
TCATCTGGATTTTTGACGAAATCAAACTCTTTGATAACGACGTCAAAGCAGATGTTCCAACTCCGCGATGCTTGCTTTAATCCATAAATGGATTTAAGCAGCTTGCATACCTTCCCGCTGCTCCCACTGTCTACGAAGCCCTCTGGCTGAGTCATGTACACGCACTCTTGTAAATCACCATTTAGAAAGGCGGTCTTAACATCCATTTGCCAGATTTCGTAATCATGATAAGCAGCGATGGCAAGCATGATTCGGATGGATTTAAGCATAGCCACTGGAGAAAAGGTTTCGTCATAGTCCACACCTGGTCTTTGACGAAAACCCTTTGCTACAAGTCTAGCTTTAAAAGTCTCCACTTTCCCATCTACACCAAGTTTCTTCTTGAAGATCCACTTGCTCCCAATGGGTTTTACCCCTTCAGGAGCAACTTCCAAAGTCCATACTTTGTTGGTGTACATGGATTCCATCTCGGACCGCATTGCATCCAGCCATTTCACTGAGTCCCTACTCGTGATGGCCTGCTCGAAGCTAGTTGGGTCATCATCCTCCATGATGCAATCCTCGCTCCCTCCATCCATGAGAAAACCGTAGTATCTCTCAGGTTGGTGAGGAACCCTACTAGATCGGCGGAGAGGCTGGGGTTCATTGGGAGCTACTGAATCCTCTTGTTCCACTAAATCTTCAGTTTGAGTTTATGTATCTGGAACCTCTTCCAGCTCTACCACTTTGCCACTAATTTCTTTTTCAAGAAATTCCTTTTCTAAAAAGGTGGCATGTTGAGCAACAAACACTTTTTGTTCCTCACTGTGGTAGAAAAAATACCCATATGAGTTCTTTGGATATCCCACAAACTTGCAAAGAACTGACCGTGCCTCGAGCTTGTCCGGATTTTGTCTTTTGACATAAGCTGGACAACCCCATATTTTAACTCGTTTAAAATATGGTCTCTTCCCACTCCATATCTCATATGGTGTGGTAGGTACAGATTTAGATGGAACTTGATTCAATAGGTATGCTGCTGTCTCCAGCGCATAACCCCTGAAAGAAATAGGTAACTCAGCTGTACTCATCATTGAGCGCACCGTATCTAATAGGGTGCGGTTCCTCCGTTCAGATACACCGTTGTGCTGTGGTGTATATGGAGGAGTCAGCTGAGAGAGAATCCCATTCTCTTTTAGGAAGTCCAGGAATTCATTGCTTAAGTATTCTCCTCCTCGATCAGATCGTAGGATTTTAATACTTTTTCCGGTTTGGTTCTCAACTTCTTGTTTATATTCCCTAAATTTCTCAAAAGCTTCTGATTTGTGTTTCATCAGGAACACATACCCGAACCTGGAGAGATCGTCAGTGAATGTAATGAAGTATGCAGAACCATCCCTGGCATGTGTAGACATGTGACAGCATACATCACTATGTATAAGTCCCAAGAGTTCGGTAACTCTTTCTCCGTGTCCCGTAAACGGAGTTTTGGTCATCTTGCCTTTGAGACATGACTGGCAAGTGTCATAAGATGAAAATTCGAAAGGTTTCAAATATCCATCTTTATGCAACTTAGCCAGTCGTGTCGCATTGATGTGACCTAGTCTATAATGCCACAAGAAAGAATCGTTCAGTTCTGAACTCTTCCTCTTATGTGTGTTTGTTATACTCAGGACTGTTGATTGGTTTAGAACATAAATGCCATTGCACAACGTGCCTGATCCAACCAACTTTTGGTTATGGAAAATGTTTATAACATTGTCCTGTAATACAAAATTATATCCTTCTTTACTTAGCAAAGAAACCGATATAATGTTGCATATCAGGTTCGGCATGTAATAGCATTCGTTCAGAACCAATGTATTACCAGTTGGTAATACAAGGTGATATTCCTCGACAATCTTAGCTGCAACAATTGCACCATTTCCAACTCTAATGTCTTTATCACCTTCTCCAAGTTCTCTACCTTTTCTAAGCCCATGTAACCGATTACATATATGGGATCCTGACCCGGTATCTAATACCCAGGACGTGGAGCAAATGGAGAAACAGTTCTCTGTAACGAACACACCCGAAGAAAATGCATCAACATGTACTTTCTTCATTCGGGTGGCATGGGAATCCTGGTATTCCCCTATTTCCTGTTCATTCCTATAACTCTTATAGGAAAGAACGGAACCAACGTTCCCCAGCACAGTATAACATGCGGGTTCGGTCAATACATCCATATTATTATCTTTATTAAGGCATGAAATGGTCGCTACATGGAGAGAGGGAGAAGAAAACACTTCAGCGTATGCTCGTGCAAGATCAGATTGGTTATTATCTTATCTAATCAGGATGGCTCCCACTGCTTTTTATCAAATCTTCCTTCAAACCCTAAAAGGAAAGACTAGCCGGGATTAATTACACACTACAAGTTCGCCAATCTTTCAGCTAGGCCAGTGTCGGTACTTTGAGGGAGGTCCCCCGTGCTTTCGCACGAACCTAATTACTGTAAACCTCGTTTTCCCAGAGGCGTAACCTTGTTAACACCTTTCTAGACACCTACTTGATCGGCTAATTGCAATGTGTAAAACTCTTCCAGGAGTAACTCTTACTCGCAGTGGGTATCGGGATCCAACTATCTCATAGAAGGTATGCAATCTCATTGCAAATTTCAACACTTGAAATTCCCGATAATATTTTGCCCCAAGTATCCTATGACCTTGACGGAGGTCAACAAACCACAGGGTGCAAGTCAAGTTCAACCCGTCATTTCTTGATTGAATCAAACCCACCCGCACGACCCTTGACGGAGGTCAACAAGGTCGTACGACTACCCTAATCCAATCTGCATCATATGCATAAGCAGACAAATACTAGTTAGCTACCGCACACTACGCCTTGACGGAGGTCAACAAACGTAGCACGAATACTAAGTAGGATTTATCTGAAATGACGGAGGGCTACGCCAGGTTTTTCTGAAAACCATGAGCGTAATGAACTTGATATCGTTGTAGAATCAAATGAAGTTTTAAAATGGAGTGATTTTGAGGCTTTTCCAGTTTTGCTAAAGGGGTCACTCCCGGTGAAGGGATCGTCGGCCCTTTCCCCGTCGAATGAGGTGCGGGATATATCATATATATCGCTGTGCAAAGCAAAAACCCAAAAGCAGTCAAAAGCAAACCGAGTGTGTAGCATCTGCCAGTTATTGCTAAAGGAGTCACTCCCGGTGAAGGGATCTCGGTCCTTTCCTCATCGAATAAGGTGCAGGGTATATCATATATACCGCTATGCAAAGCAAGAACTGTAGCTACCTGTTTTGTTTTAAAATTTGATTCTACAACATCTTAGGTTTCTTTTCTTTCATTAATCACATTAATGAAGTCCCATCATTTAAATACCTAAACATCACAGATAGATATGACGTACACTTATGCCATCCGCATTCGCCTCGATGTCCCCTCGTGCACCGTTAGGTTAGGTAACTAACGACAGAGCAGGGCAGGCTAGCGCGGGTGTAAAACATAAGTAACGTCTATATAATATATCATATATACTATATACTATATCCATCACAGAATCTCAACACAGATATCGCAGCAGAATAAACATATGAAATATTGGATATACTAGGACGTCCGTGTTTTCAATACGAGCCAGTATAAAACACGGATTCCACGGTCGTGATGAATAGCCAATCCCACACCCCTAGACCCCTGCAAGAGCGGCAAGCAACCCTGCCAATTCTAGGGTTAGGAGACCCGGACTCGACTCCTCGAGTTGGTCTCCCACTGGACCCCAGAACCCGGTTACTTGTGCTCCCCTCCTTGGGTCTATCCTAATGCGGAAAAGTAAATAATATACAAAGGGTGACAACTTCCGCTACCTGGAAGTGACCCAAATAAAAGAATATTACATACAAGTTTTTACATGAATGAAAATGAAAAACACTCATCTCACATAAAAACCCCCGGCTATTCGAACACGACGATCCAATATAACATATCTAGCAACACATAACATCACATGTCATCAACGTAAGTATGCATACCCCAATTGTCGTTGATGTATAGCAACGAAACCGGCGATATGAACATACTACACTTACGGTCACAGAAAAGAAAGTGTAAAACTACAACAGTTGGAATCCGCAACTACTTTAGACATCGCATGCCTAACAGATATAAATCCCGCATTTTAGTCTCATTATCGAAAACTCTTTTCAATATCAAGTGGGACTAAACCGCTAGATTTATAACATTCATTCAGTTATCACATAACTGTTTGTGAATTCCAATTATTGTATCACATTCCAGATAAACAGAAAATGTTAAACTTTCCCATCGGACAGTCGAATACCCAAGTTTTCCCGATACAGCTCAACACATGAAATAAGTCTAACAACATTCAGTTCGTGCCTCAGTACCGACGGTCCAGCCGTAGAAGGGTCAAGCCAACGCCTCACATGTGGCACACCGTACTGACCCAAACCCGAAGGTTCAAAGGGCAGTTCAAGACGGTCACATAATCGAGTTAAGGTTTATTGTCTTCTAGAGGGTCCATCGCGTTACTTGCACTACTTAGAACGTCGTTAAACTACGGAAAAATCCAACACTTGGAAATTTCCCGACAGGGGAAAAATTGGGAATTTATATCCGGTCGAACCTTTTTAACATATTCTATAAATTATCCGGAAAAACACAAAGACGAAATTTGATACCCCGATCGAAATACCGAATCCCTAAAACAACTCCAGAATTTTTAACTCTTGAAAAATTATTAAAAATTTCCAGAAGACCCAGCACAACAGAAAACGAATTACTGTGCAAGCCACGTGGTGTAACACCACTAAGTGGCCGAGGAACCGCCGCTAACCCCAAGGTGGGGGCCGCGGTTCCGCGCTCACTCTGTGGAGTTATCGACACGTGTTTGACAGTAACTCATAATATTACCTGCTTAATTTTTTGGGAATTTTTAATCTTGAAAAATCCCAGAAATAGGAAAAAGTCCAGAGAGCAAGATAAGTTTAGGGTTTCGGGTTCGTTCGGGCTTCAAATCGCGTCTAGACTTCGCCTAAGGCTCTAGCTTGGCTCTGATACCACTGTAGGGTTCCTAGGCACTCTAGTGAGGTCTCACAAGGCATCAAACATGCCAATTTCAAAAATTATGGTGCCGAGAAACCCTAGACTACGGATCTTTAGACTAGAATTCTTGGCAAAATATAAAGCTAGTTAACAATTTAACCAGAAGTGAGAAGCTACAACCTTTGTAGATCCGGATATCCACCTCCTTAGCTCCTTGTGGCCATGCCCTCGCTGTCCATCATGAATCTTGAACTCAAGTTTCGTCTTCGTCGGAGAAACGGGCGAGCTATGTCGTCGGCTTCGTGCCGAAGATGATCTACGTAGAGGTATCACTAGTTCGAGCTCCGACTTCACAAACTTGTGAAACTTGTGAAGTAAACACCCAAAACAACTTGGCAAGAGGTAGAGGGTGAAGAAATAGGAGGTGGGTTCACTTTAGATTTGGATTTAACTCACTAGATCTCAACTTGCCATTAAAGTAGCAAGCTTTCTCACTTTGAGAAGAAGAAGAAGATGATAGAATTCTTTTGAAAGTGTTAAGTAAAATGAATAATAAAATCCATTCTTATCATCTTCTAACCATGGTCAAGTGTAGAGAATAGACCATGGTTAGTGGGGGTGGTTAGGGTTAAGCAAGATGACAAAATGGTTATCATTAGTCAAAGCTTCATGAAGCTTCAACAAGCTTCAAGACAAAATGAAACCATTTTGTATTTCATAAATCCATTTAATAAATAATGAATGGATTAAATAATAATAGAATAGACCATAAACCCTAACCACTCTCATAACCATGGTTGCATTCTTTACACAAAACCAAAACTATATGCATCATCAAACATGATACATACAAGTGTACACAAAACATATCACATATATAATGTGCACATCAAGTGAGAAAAATCCGTTTAAAATGAACCAATACTAGTTAATGCAAAGTAATATATCAAATATATAATTATACATTAAATCATTAAATCAACACTTGATTCAATGATCCGGTCATGTCGCACATAACCGACTAGTATTCAATGTATCGACTTATCGAATCGATCTTCGATTCGATAACTAGGTTATATCATATACAACCAATCGAAACATTAATCGCGAGAATCAAATACGGTATCACATACACGCATTATTCTCGGTCCCGCACATATCTCATATGCACTCCTATTTCGTTTCGCTTGAACCAGGAAACCTCTGTGTAGGACTCTAAAGACTCGTCAATACGCCGGTAGCAGATGATGATCATATCATGCACCCACAAGCCGCAAGCGGTCTGCTAAACGTAACGGCCACCCGGGTATTGAGCGATCAGAAGATCGACGAGCTAGCTCGCTCACACTCCTGCGAATCCGACCAGTAACACTTACCGTACAGTCCGGTCTCTTCGTCTGATATGTCGCATATCAAGTCTAGGGGTGGTAAACGTCAGACCCCAATAACCCGATAAATCGTGCCGATGTGAGGCTCGTAACGGGTCGAGAAACTACAGGTAACACTTACCAGCAAATCTCTGATCAGCCCTGGCCAGGGACTTCCCTGTTACGGCCAATCGAGCACAGCGCAACATCAACCCCCAATACCGGGAGAGACGAAACCCCTCCTATCGCTCATTGCCTCCATGTGACTCGGGACTGTACCCAAAGACCACCGTTTTGCACGCCCTCATGGACGTGGTAAGGTGGAGATCAAAGCACAGTGGGAATCACACAAGACTCTATGACGATCTCGGGTCTACAGACTAACCTGTACAAGTGTCACCTGAGAACTGCCATCTGACGTGAGGTATAATACCATCTGGGAGTTCTCGGCGAGTCCGTCCAGTGTACCCAGTCTCCACTGAGCACCCGTATACCATCTCTGATGTCAATCACCAATGGATATGGGATCATCCATCGCCCATCACATGGGTCGAGAAGCGTATACGCTAGTCTACTCTGGTATATCGATGCCCCGTCTCGATACACCCACGACTAGGGAACTTGAAGGATGTACTTATAGACTACCATGTCCCCACTAGTATGATCTGCATCATAGTCCAGGTAGTCAAGTACATATCCTAAGGGCTTTACTAACATGTAACTATAAGACAGTATAAAGAGACTAGTATACTTGTTAAGATAAAGAGCAACCAGATAGCATACTATCATGTCGAGCAAGAAAGTCATCTCTATATATGTCCAAGCATCCAATATAATATACATAATCTGTACAATACTGGCCTCTAGGGCATACATACAACTAACAAGAACAAAATCTCCCCGATAAGAATTAAATCCTCAACTTGTGGGGAGATTTGCTTCTGCAACTCTCAACCAGAGGAAGAACTAAGTTCTTATATGAAGGGTAAAATCCTTAGATAGGTAAATGAGAGATGATATGATCTCTGTGTTTTCTTTACCTAAAGTTTTAATGTGGAGTGTCTTCTTCTTTGAGAATTAAATTCTCTGTTCTTTCGAGAGCTCTCTCTATATTTTTTTTGCAAAATCTTCTATTCTTCCTTCCGTGTTTCTCCTTATCTATCTTTTTTTCTCTCCTTTTCGTCTCTTTCTCTTCTCTTTTCGTCTCTTTCTCTTCTCTTTTTTTTTCTGTTCCCTCCTGAGACTTGAAGTCTCTGGTCATTAATATAGTGGAGGCAGATTGTTAATCAGTTTCGAGAAAATCTCATTGGGACAATTGATTTAATTGGTTTCAAAATTGATTTGGGTAATTTTACCCACCGTTGGATTTTTGATCTAAGGACATCTGTTTTACAGAATATGTTGTTCTTATTTTAACAAGATTGAGGGAATATTCTTCCATATATAGAATAAAATTCTATTGAACGGTGATATTTTTATCCCAATTGTATTTTTAATCCAAGGATGCTCGGTTTAACAGAGCACAATCTTTCTTTGTTTAGAAAGATATGCGAAATATTTTCCATCTCATTGAATCTTTGATCCACTAACTTTCTGTTTAACAGAAAATATCCTTCCCAATAGAATTTAATTCTATGCTTAATCTCCATTGGATCCTTGATCTAACAGTTCATTGAGTAGAATTTAATTCTACATAAGGAGGTGCCCTCACGGGTTTAACACGTGGGGCTTATTTAGCTCTTCTAACTTGGCTCCCATATGCCTTGCATATAGCGCTCACGTGTTTAACACGTGAGGCCAAATTTAGCCTTTAGATGTTTGATTGCAGCGCCTATATGCTTTGCATATAGGCGCTCATGTGTTTAAGACGTGAGGCTTATTTAGCCTATTAATTGTTTGATTGCAGTGCCTATATGCTTTCCATACAGGCACTCACGTGTTTAACACGTGAGGTTTATTTAGCCCATTAGTTGTTTGGTTGCAGTGCCTATATGCTTTGCATATAGGCGCCCACGTGTTTAACACTTAAGGCTTGAGCAGTGGGGAATTTTCTCCCCCTTTCTCTATTTTTATGAGGGAACAAATGCCTCCCAACGTTGCTCTCGCGTGGTTTGCATGTGAGTGCAACGCTGTCCATCCTTACAACTGTTGGATTGCCTAGGGGAATGGGAAGCTGAACCGCTTCCCATCACGTCTTATAAATGAGGCTTTTGGCCCTTGAAATGACCACCGTTTCTTCATCTTCTTCCTTAACTCCGTTCTTGAGAATTTAATTCTCTTTTTAGAGCTTAGCTCTCTGCCCATAGAACTTCAGAATTAAACTCAGCAAAATCTCTTTTTGGGGTAAGGATCATGAACGGCATTCACCTGTTAGGAAAACTTCTTTTTTTTGTTTTTGTCTTTGGATTTTAAATCCATCAACAGAGTTTTGCTCTTTTCTTGAACTGATCTTTTAGAGATCTAAAAAAACCCTTTTTAAGTAGACCCTGGGGTCTTGAATCAATAAGGATTGTTAGCTTTCCTCTTCGGGTTTTACCTTATCACTGATTTTTGAGGATCCTTGGAATTTAATTCCACTTTCTCTGTTTCCCCACCATGGGGGTTTCCGGGATTTAATCCCACTATTAAAGGAATTTAATTCCATTTTCTTACAGAGCTTAGCTCTGAGAGATCTAGGGACTTTTGGGAATTCTATTCCCCTTCTGTTCTTGAGCATTTTCCTTTTTAGGGTTTTAATACCCTTTTCACAGATTTGAATCTATTGTCTATTCTTAACAGAACTCACTTTTCGAGGACATTAAGAATTTTTTTAAAACTCCACTGTTTATTTAATGATAATACTTTTGGATTCTTACAATGATTATCTTGCCTCATCATTAATGAGCCACCATTTTTATTTTGTGGGGGCCCACTGGCCTTGTAGTCAGTAGTCCCATAAAACAAACTCACACTTTTTATTAATGGGGTTTCTTCTTTTTTTAGGTACAATGGCCTCACTTCCTTACTTTCTTTACGCACTCTCGGAGGTCGCTTTCTCATAGTCTCCATCAGATGAGGAAGTTATGGCAATGATTAGGGAACACGATAAGGATAATAAGAGCCTTCTCCTATGGGGAGTTTGGTACGGTCACATTATCATGGGCCGCCATAGTTTTACATGTGAAGTACCGACAGAACCCATCCATTCAATGCCATTTACAGAGCGTCCGTGTATTTCTTATGCGGTGGAGGCGGCTAATTGGACCCCCGAGGGCCGGCTTGAGCCATCAACGATAGGGATACCAAATCAACCCATGATGGCTATCGATATTTTGGGACACCGAATATGTCAGGGTGAGGCGCGACCCTGGGGGCAGGTCTATAAGATAGATGTTACCCCGTGCCATCCAGTAGGTTATCTTCCCTAGGCCCGGTAAATTCTCTTCTCCCAACGCTCACGGTTGCAGAAAGTTGGGCTGTATTAAGTGGTGTACGCGTCACTATTATATTACCATTCTCCCAACGTTTGGTGGGTCAAGGCTTTTTTGAACCAGTGGAATCTTCTAACGAATACGTTTCTGCTAGGGGACCGCGAAGTCTCTATTTCTCTGGAGGAGTTCCAAGAAATTTCAGGGCTGTCGATTAGGGGAGAGCACTATGAAGAATTATTACCCCTTGACGAGTATATATTTTCTACAGTACCAGCTATGCTTGAAGGCTTGACGACCGAGAATGCTGTTCGGCATAAGCACCCGAGTATAATCAAGGCCTTAGGCATTTTTGAGAGACTATTCGTGGAAACGAAAGGTCAAGGTGTCACTTTTGATGCTTTCATTGCTTGCTTTCTCCGTAAAGATGCTCTATCCAAGAAAGCTCCGAAATTCACGAAAGTCTAGGATCCCTTCGGATTCGGCTTGGAGAAATTCCTGGCCAAAGAAGAAGACCTGCCGCAGTTTTACATTCCAAATTCGTTAGCCATGACCTTTGACGCAATCGCTGCTCCTGGAAAAAACGAAGAAACATTCTTTGTCGGCTTCATCAGTCACTGGCTTAGCTGGTTCGCTATGCCAATGCACCGCCGTTTCATGAGAGCCTCCGTCTTCTATCCTACCCATCACATAGCCGAAGGAGCGCGATTGGCATTTGGCGTTGCAGGGTTATCACACCTATACCATGGTTTAAGTACTTCCGCTAACACTTCAAACCCAGGTGCAGATACTGTGAATTTCTCCCTCCACTACTTCACATTGTGGATCAAGATGCATGTGTTAGGCGCGTTCGCTATACACTGGCGGCCTGATTTCTATGAGTCATACACCTTCCCGCGAGTCATAAGGTTGGTCGATGCTTCCGCTCCTGATCCGATTCAGTGAGGGGCTTTGCATGTATTGCTTAATCCGTAATCAAACGAAGGTGAGATGGTTTTCAATAATCGAGTCCTTTCTGCGCCAGCGGGGCCCGTTCAACAGTTATTAGAATTGTCGAAGAATGGGGCCCCGACTTCAAAATACAAAGAGATTATGCATTTATATTCAATCAGGCCGGGGTACTTAGTATTTCGTCTAAATGACACTGGTCTCTTCATGCGGTATAATCCGCATCGCTTCACCCAGCAGCTAGGTTACAACCAGGGCATTCCCCTCGAAGCCTTTTTAGTAGAGTCTACTCTTTCGCTGGAGGCCGCCCGCGATGTTATCCATCATTTCACGCAGTTAAATACTGGTTCCCTCTTCATGATCTCCGAGCCAGACTACCTTCCAAGGCCCATAGAACCCTTCAAGGGATGGTATCACCACCGGGTTAGTCCCATCATCGATGAGGAGAGACGGGTGCTCTTCAAGTGTAAAGCTTCTGCTCCATCTCAAGTCATCAGCGCCCCGTTGCAGCCACGGTCGGTTGTTCGCGCTCCTCTGAGGGACAGCGGTTCAGTGCTCATTCCTAAAGCTGCTCGAGCAGAGTCAGCCCCCCCATACTGCTGGTATGCTGGTTCGCACTAGAGTCGGGCCAGTTACTCATGATAAAGTACCATCAGCGGTGTCACCAAAGACAGATACCGAAGGCGAGATTTGGCAGCGCCGTACAAAAGTGCCGAAAGGGAAGAAGCGGCCCCTCTACTGGTGCTAGCTCGGGCCCTAAAAGGAGGAAGAAATCGGCCGCCAGTTTGCTCGATGCTTTGCTCGAGTCTGAGCCTCTTATTCATGACGAGCCTATATCTGCACTTAAACCGGATGACGGTCTCCTCTTCCCCGGTACGTCCACTGAGGAGGCCGCTCAGTTGGCCAAGGCTTTGAAGCGTTCACAGGATGAAGCCAAAAACGTGCGCCCCAAGAAAGGATTCTTTCCTCCTGTTAAATTCTGTGATGTTGACCTGGCTCCGGCTATGTTACGAGTAATTCCTTTGACGCTGGAAGAAGAACAGGCTCTTAAACAGCCAATTTCGGCCGCTTCTGAAGATGGGGCTGCTTTGAAGGCGGGCAGGGATTTATCTTTGATTGAAGCCCGACGAGCGCAACTAAATAGAAAAGAGCAGTGGCTCGAAAAGGCTATACTTCAGGCTCCCTGGCATATCGGTATGTATCTCTCTCTTTTTTACTTCTTTTTCAGTAAATAATTTATATTACTTTCATATCGTATCGTCTTTACACATTTTTCCTCTGTAGGGCCTTCTACAGCAGGCACAGTTTTGAGCCCAGATCGTGCCCTAGAGCCTCCGGTGACAGCTTCATTCCTTCAGCGGAGGTCACAGGACCGACCATACACTTTCTAAATATTTCCAGTGATGCACCGGAAACCGTAGAGGAGATTCCCGAGGCTTCTATTCCTCCGGTCCAAAATGGACGAAGCATCGAGGGTAATCTTATGTGTGTATATGTTTTTTTAATGACTTTCCCGCATGTCTGACCCTTTCTTTTCTCTATAATTGCAGGAGTTAGCATTCTATATTGAAGATTGTTCTCTGGAGGAAACCTTCCAGCGTCTACTTAATATGGAGGCCCCGCATGCGATACCCCCCAGAGCATCGTCCTTTTCTCTGGCCAAGGTTGGTATTCCTTTGCCTTTTCGTATTATATTTCCATAATGATGCTGATGTGCCCTTTATTTTTAAACCATAATCTTAGAGGCCGACGACGAAGTTGAAGTTCTCGATGGGCTTGGGGACTTCTCAGATCCACCTTTTGTGGCCGTGGGTAAGCGGCGCTTTAGCCCTGTCATTATTTTACTTATTTCCTGTTTGGAAAGGCGACTAACCATACATGTATTTTCACAGTTTTTCTAACCCCGACTCCACTAAAGTCTTAGATTTTCATGCCGCCAGGCCCTTACACCAGATACGTGTCTGAGAGGATGGCAAAACAGAGTATTCATTCACTGGCGAATCTTATTGAAGATCTTTGCGCTGGCAATTCCGTCACGGCTGAAGAATTTGCTATCGAAACCAATGCTTCTTTGTCCGTTCTTGCCACCTACCAAGACGAGGCGCTGGTGCGTACTTGGGTCGAGTATTGCCGTCAAGTGGAGGCTTCCCTTCATAGAATCGAATGGGTACGCCTTCCTTTTGATATCTTATCCATAAAGTCCAGCTTGCATGGATGGATCGATCGGTGTGCGGCCAATCTTCGGTCTTGTGAGAAAAGGCACAACCGAAAGTTTTCAGCGAGGGAGTTAGCTTTGAAGGCTTTGGGGGAATTTCGAGCCCAGCTCACCACCAAGACTACTCGGGCCTATGAAATTTGGCGGGTCTTTCAAGAGGCTATTACGGAACTGGTGGTGTTTCCTCATAAAAAAAAGAAGAAGAAAAGAAAAGGGGAAAATTCATCACTGTTTAAGTCTCACGTGTTAAACACGTGAGCGCCTATATGCAAAGCATACGGGCACTGCATAAGCCTCACGTGTTAAACACGTGAACGCCTATATGCAAAACATACGGGCGGTGCATAAGCCTCACGTGTTAAACACGTGAGCGCCTACATGCAAAGCATACGGGCGCTGCATAAGTCTCACGTGTTAAACACGTGAGTATGCAACGCATATAGGCACTGCAATCAAACAACTATAGGCTAATTGTGCCTCACGTGGTAAACACGTGGGTGCCTGTGTGCAACGCATATAAGCGCTGCAATTAAAATAAATGGGCTAAAAGAGCCACACTTGTTAAACACGTGAGCATCTATATGCAAAGTATATAGGCGCTGCATTTAAATAATTAGCAGGCTAAACAGGACTCACGTGTTAAACACGTGAGTTTTCTTGCTGCGTTCTAATGCAAGATAGAATTAAATTCTATATGGGAAATATTTTCCCTGATCTTTCTAATATGGAAAGATTTTTCTCTAATAGAGAATCATGGATTTAAAATCCAATTGTGATAAAATATCACCAAATGAACTATCTAATAGAATTAAATTCTATGTGGAAATATTTCCTCGATATTTCTCAAACTAGAAAGATCCTCTCTGTTAAATAGAGGACCCTTGGATCAACGATCCAATAGTGATTATAAAATCACCCACCGACCATCTGATAGAATAAAATTCTATCCTAGGAAAAATATTTCCTAATCTTGTTAAATAAATAAGAAAACTTCCCTGTTAAACAGAGAGCCTTTGGATTAAAGATCCAATGGTGAATAAAATTTACCAATTGATCCAAAAGATAACTTTGGATTGATCATGATCTCTCAATCAGAGATTCTCTTAACAAATTGATCTTTTCTCTTCTCCTATAAATAGGAGCAAAGATATTGAGAAAAAAAGAAGAAGAGAGAGAACTCCCCAGAGCCTTAAAAAAAAGAATATACAGTGAGCTTTTGAAAAAGAAGGAGAATTTAATTCTCATGGAAATACTTGCTTTCTTCAAACACTAGATAAAAAGAAAACACCTCGCCTTGCCTCCCTAAGGATTTAACCCTTCATATAAGAACTCAGTTCTTCCCTAGTTGAGATTTGCATAAGCAAATCTCCCCAAAAGTTGAGAATTTAATTTTCATCGGGGAGATTCTGCTCTGCATATTCAAAACTTAGGAGAGAAGAAGAACGAGAACATATCGGTATTTAATTCCTCCAAAAATTAAGGTTTAACCCTATATATACAATGAACTTAGTTCTTCCATAAAAAAAGCACAGTCTTGAAAACCAGATCGTTAGTGCTTAGCACTATTTTGAAGCCTCACGTGTTTCCCACGTGAGTGCTTCAAAAAAAAAGAAAAGAACAACTAAAACCGCCTCACGTGTTTCCCACGTGAGTGCTAAAGCATCCTAGTATCAAAAAAGAAGAGACAGCCACGTGCTTTGCATGAAAACTCCAGCCAAGTGCTTAGCACTTATATATAAAAAGGGAAATAAAACCCAATAGGCAGCGCCCGTATTTATGGTGCCTCACTTGTTTCACACGAGAGCGCCATAAGAATTTAGTGTTTGGGCCTACGTGAGCACTGTATGCCTCAGTGCTTAGCACTGTTGGGCAATTATGGAAACTCAGTCTTAGCCCGAGGTTAAACCTCTGTGATTCCAAAACAACCAAGCTCATATTGCTCATGTTTTCCTAAGCCGATCTTAGTCTCAAAAATGACTAGTGGTCTCCCATTGATGATATCCTAAATGATATTCATTTTATATCTCCTAAGATGATTTTAGCCCCGAACATGACTAACTTTTCTTAGGTCTACAACAGCCCTTTTCTCCCTCAAACATGGGATTTGGTTTAAGGGTACATCTCTCCATACCTCTGATATATATCATTGTAATTCTTCAACATCTTCAGAGAGGTGGCGGGTCCCGGCAACCAACAACTCTTTGGTCTATTTCCGAACTGACATGCATACCTCAAATCAGACCGCACCCCAAACAGGGTGCATTCTATATCACCATTGTTCACTCCGTCACGTAACAAATACATGTGCATGCAAGATGAATAAGGGACCGGAATGTCCTTAAACTAATATTCGCCTCCAAAAATGGCGTTAAGGGACCGAAATGTCCCTGAACTAAAACTTCGCCTCCAAAATGGCGATAAGGGACCGAAATGTCCTTAAACTAATATTCGCCTCCAAAATGGCGATAATGGACCGAAACATCCTTAAACTAAAACAATAGAGCCCGAATGCTCTTTTATTGAATCTGAAATAAAAATGATCCTAGAACCTTGTTTAGTGGATCTTAGTCTCAAATTGGACTAACGCATTCTTAACAAAAAACCAACCGAGCCCCAACTGATCAGATACATTTAAGCTAATCTTAATCTCATTCCAGATTAACGATCCTTAAATCAACCCAAACCCAAATCTAAAAATTTACAGATTTGGACTATTCCACGCCCTACGGGCGATGACATAAATTAGTCTCCATATACAATCCACGGGCAACAAAAAGTAAAACAAACACACAAGACACGAAGTGAACTTCCAGAGCAGGTGAAAGTGGTTGTTGCGATGCGGTAACGTAATTAACTACAAGGGCTTGCGCATGCAGGGAAGAGCATCCCCACAATCAAAAACCCTCGCAAACGAGGGGGAATCTGATAAAGTCTGTTACAACGGCCGTATTCGTCCAAACCTCCGATATACGGTGCCATAAATCAACTTAGCATCTTTGGAGGGGTGGACGGATAAAACCAAATATCATCTGCCCTAAAATTCTGGCAAGACGATCTATCCCAGTTCGTCTCTATTTTCGGCGGTAAACAGATTTATGCACGCCCGGTGGGACCTTTTCGTATTTCCATTCCACACTTCGTGTGTCGTGTTCGCGAACAAAATCACGGTTTGCTATGGTTTCCTTTGGATTCAAGGTACTAAGATTTGGTGTCTTGTTTCAGTGCAGAAGAAGAGAACATCAATGGCTTCCAGCTGCGCAACTTGCAATTGCAATTCTTGCTCCGTCCCAACTGGAGGAGTGACTTACGGGCCCAATGTGGCCTCCATATTTTCAATGCCGGTGGGGCAGGTAACTCAAGCTACTACCAGATCGTTCTTCGGGACCATGCTCCCACCAACGAGTTTCAGCGCCCCAGTGCCACAAGTGGAAGCTCTGAAGAAGTCGGTCTTCGATCGACTTGCAACCATCACGGCCCCTTTCAACGGGTCGTCCAAATCCGATGCTTCAGTCTTCAACAGGCTGAGCCGAAGCTCAGATGTCTCTGTCTTCAACAGGCTAAGCCATAACCAAAGCATGCCTGCAAAGAAACCCGTGATTCCCGAAGGGGCTACCCTAAAAAGGATAGCCCTCCCAACTCCTGCTGCAAATAAAGCCGTTAAAAGTGCTTCACCAGTCAGGCAATCGGTCTTCAAGAGGCTGACCGTCTCCAATCAAATCTTGCCAAAGACGTCGGTTTTTAACAGGTTGGTAACTGCTGGAAATCCTCAACAAAGCATGGGGAAAGATACAACCACTTCCGAAACTGAGGCGGTCCCGTCTTCAAGACACACTCGACGTCGCCACTGGCGCCGAGTTAGAAAAGCTGGGGGCAACTCTCCCTCTGGATTCACTCCGCCAGCTCCAATGGTGGAAGTTGACGCTGCTGTTCCAACCGGGAACAACTTTGATCTGCTTAGGAGGGTGCGAAAGAAATCTCCAACAGCGGTGGTGTAGAAATCTCCCCAGCCTGCAGAAACCATAATGTGGATAAAACCGGAGTAGCCCCATCAACAGCTCTCCTCCCAAATTCACAGGCTCTGGAGGAATGTCCAAGACTCTGTAATCAATAAAGACTACTCTCGCCGACTGAAGAAAATGAAGGTTCGCCATGAGAAAGGCTATCCTTCCGTCATATAGCGAGGGACGTCTTCTACATAGGTGTCTGTTACAACGGCTCCTTCAACTTTGACCTCCCACAAAAGGTGAGACTGGAGAACCTCCTACCGCCGGCGGCAAATTCCAAAGGCGATGGACCCAAACGCCCCAAGTCTAGGGGCATGATCATACACACGGTCTACATGGCTTTCGGGAAAGAGGAAAGCCGTGCTTCTATGGGTCATCGGAAGCAAACTCGATCGTTGACAAAATCTCAGGAGCAACAATAAAAGCTCCAGGAAATGCCGATCAAAATGTCAGCACTTACCGGGCAGAAAGAAAGCCCGGAATCAGCAAGCGAACAGCGCCAAGAGCAGGAGACCGATATAGAGTTCCTGCGAAGGGTGCATGAAAGAAAGGATAAGGAGACCGCGGAACAAGCTGCTAACATAAAGCAGATACCACTTCTGTTCCAGGGCATAGTTGGAATGATGATCCAGCCAGAACTTCCAGCCGAAGATCCACCGATAATCATCAAGGATGACAGAGGGGAAACATCAAACTCTCTTCCGGATCTATCAGTGGCCAGGGAGAAAATGATCTCTAAGGTTGTTCTTGATGATTACATCGCTCAACAAATACGAGCTCATCAAGCGAATGAAGAGGCCGGCCAAACTGTCAGAAATGGGCTACCGTATCCAGGCGGGTATGACCAAATCAAGTACCCGCCGGGATATAAGATCCCCAAGTTCCATGTATAAAAAGGGATGGGCAATCCTCATCAGCACGTCGCACAGTTCAAAGCTTTGTACGACAACACTGGAGGCGATGGCAAATTGTTGCTTCGCCAGTTCATTGGCAGCCTTTCGGAAACGACATTTGAATGGTACTCAGAGCTCCCAAATGTCTCCTTCAAAATATTCACAGAGATGGAACTGCTGTTCACACAGCGGTTCGCCAGCGCAAGCGAGCGCACCCCGATCACGGCTTTAATCAATGCCAGGGTGAAGTCAGGAGAAACCTTGGTCCAATACGCGATCCGGTGGCGGAACCTATGGTCAAAATGCGAACAACGCATCAAAGAATCCCCTGCCGTGGGCCTGTTCATTGGGACTCTTGATCCTCAAACGATTGTGTCGCAGTTCATGACGTTCTTCAAGCCGACCACCTTCCAGGCTCTGATCGACAAGCTGGCCTAAATGGACCAGATGGGCCACGGGCCTTCCTCCTCCAAATGGACCCTTGAAATGCCAAGGGTAAAAGGAAAACGGCCTTCGTTGCCAACACTCAACAGCAACCGAGTGACCCGAAACCGATTGCTCGCCAAAACAACATGTGTTCGCGTCTATCCCTAAAAGAAAGGCTAGGACGCGCTTACTCATTTCCCCGTGACAAGACGAGGAGGCCGTCCGACCTGGCAGTACGCAATAAACTCATCACACTGCCAGACCCATGACGTCCACCGCAACCTGGCGATGTCAACAACCCCAATTACTGCTCCTATCACAGAATGGTGAGCAACCCAATTGAGGATTGCTACATCTTCAAGAACTGGGTCGAGGACCAGTATCAACAGGGGAAATGTACGCTGTCTGAGAATTGGAGGGTCATCCCACTACAGAAGCACGCTCCTAAAAAGATGGATACACCGGGGGCATCATGCTCGCTCGTGGAAGAAGCTCCATGGGAAGTCGTTCTTTCAGCTAAAACTAAAAGAATGCTGAAGGATTTCCAGGCATGTCCGACAATTAGATGGAAGAGCCCGCTTGAACCAGAAATCATTGAAGAGATGCTGAAACTGCACCCCATACCGAAAACTGTCGACAAAGGGAAAAATCCTCAAGTTGAACCTTCAAATTCTTTGAAGAAAATGAAGAAGACCAAGAAGCCTGTGTAACCTGTCGAGTATGACGAAAAACGCACAGACCTACAAAGGTACATTGACGCGCTAGAGGAGTATAACCAGAAGGCGTGGACACCGGTCACCCTCGAAGAATTCCGCAAGCATATTCTTGAGAAAGAAGATCATGACAACGATGAGGAAAACAACTCATCAAAAGAAACTGAAGACTATGTAGCAAGTTGCCACATGGTCTCGCATTCGTCATTAAATGACGAAGAAGCTCCCTTAGCATCAGAAAACAATGCAGAGGGACTGGGGGCAGGAGCAGCGCTAAAATCCTCAGAACTGCCAGAAGACCTAATCGACAGGCTGTTAAATGAAGCCTTTCAAAAAAGCAAAAATGACCGAGAACGCGAAACAACCATATATGAAAAGGCTAAGCGTCAGCGTCAGAATGAAGAAGCTGCGGCGAGGATAAGTCGTAAAGTACTCCAACTAAGCCAAAGCACACTTACGAAAAATAAAAGAAGGATTAAAGAAGAGAAGCAATTCGCCAAAGCCCTGTCAGTGGGAATGAAGCTGCCACCTCTCAAAGGAAACACGCCCGGGGTCATAAGCCTCAACAGGGAGGATTCACATCCGAACTACTGCTTATACCATCGGAGGGTTACTCATCCCACCGAAGAATGCAGTGCCTTCATGAAGTGGTGGCAAGGATATGTTTCCCATAAAAAACACTTCAAGAGGATGACGTGCGAAGCTAATCGACAGCAAAAAAGATCGACAAGTGCACGTGAGAAAACGACTGGCAACTGTCATATGGTTGATACCAGTTCGGAAAAGGAAAAACTACAAGTTCTTACCTTCGGGAGCGATTCTGAGGAAGAAACAACCCTCAGCCCTCTCTTCAGGGACTCCACCTCCGGAAAAGAAGAGGAGGAGAAGAACTGTGAGAACATTCAGTTGCGTAACCGCACGCTACCTGAAAAGAACCTCGGACCTACAAATAAAGGTTCGAACAAAAGAGACAAAGGAAAAAAGTAAATCCCTGAGGAAATTGCCCTCGATGATCGAGTTGTCAGAGAGCTCGCATCCAAGGACCCACCTTAGAAAAATAAGGTGGATTACAATGTCCTGGAACATTTGAGGAAAATACCCTCACAACTGAGCATACTGGATGCTCTCCTTCTGTCCAAGGAGGCACGAGATTCTCTGATCAGGGAATTGTAAGAGCCTGATCAATTCCAAGATTTCTTTGCTGAAAAGAAGATGAAGGGCAAGCTGGCAGAGGTTCACACTGCTGTCATCACATTCAGCGATGAGGATCTCCTTCTCGGAACGTGCGAGCACAACCGTCCTCTATACGTCACCGGGTATTGCCCCGACATCAAGATAGACAAAATTCTTGTCGACAACGGGTCCTCCATCAACCTCCTCAACATGAAAGTGCTGAAGGAGATTTGCATGAACATTCAGCATCTGGCTCGTGAAAAAATTATCATCTCCGGGTTCGATTCACAGTCATCACAGATGCTTAGGTCCGTAATTCTGAAGTTATGCTTCGGCTTGCTCGTCACTGACATCAAATTTCATATCATTGACGCCAAGACTTGCTACAATGCTCTGCTTGGCAGGCCTTATTTACACGAGTACAACGTCATCTCTTTTACACAACACCAGTGTATGAAGTATTTCAAAGACGGCCTCGAGTACACTGTTACGGGGGAGCTAAATCCATTCTCCGTAAACAAAGTCCGAAAATATGAAGACGCAAAGTACTTCTTGCCAGACTTCAAAGATACGGAAAGATGTCATAGGCCGGAGGATAAACGGAAGTCCGTTGCTACCATCCCGATTTTTGGGAGCGACACCGAGGAAGATGAAGAAATTGTCTATTCGAGGCAACCCCAAGGCAATAGGCTTGGACCATCTACTCCTATTTTGGTCTTCGGCATTGACTCTGAGGACGAGGCTATTGCCGTGTTCTTCGTTCAT
Source organism: Agapanthus africanus (assembly GCA_030015575.1). Classification (NCBI taxonomy): domain Eukaryota; kingdom Viridiplantae; phylum Streptophyta; class Magnoliopsida; order Asparagales; family Amaryllidaceae; genus Agapanthus; species Agapanthus africanus. The sequence goes on along the minus strand of JASDDO010000014.1, from coordinate 189,880,602 downwards.
TCGTCAGCACAAACCGTTATTGGAGCAGATGTCACGACAAAAAGTTCGGCCTGTGACCGGCACTTAACCACGTAACGTCTACAGGCGTAAGCGACTAAGTAAGCCGAACCCAGAAATCAAAACCATTTGAAGTAGCGAGTGTTTAAAACATTTATTAGAACATTTGTTAAAACGTTTAGAAAACCTTAAGTAATTTTAGTAAAATTCTTTAAAGTTCAAGTTATTATCTTAAAAATTTTGGCAGCATTTCCTTTGTAAAAACTAGCCCCGAAATTGGTTACAAGACAATATATGAATAAAATGATATAAAATAAAAATAAAGCATCCCAAACGGGAGCAATCACGCCCAATGGCGGAACAATCACCACAATAAAAATATACGACGCCGTAGCGAAGAAATGGGCAGTATAAGTGAAAACAAATATCATGAAAGATAAACCTGCATAATAATGTCGGTTCACAACGAGCTCGACACCAGAGTACAAAATAATATATATCGTCCTCACAACTGGTCTCTAAGTCAATACATGAAAGTAGATGGAGAGTACTAGATACAACAGTGTATAGAACTGGGAAATAAACAGATACCGTGCAAAAACCCACCTATCAGCTAAAAGGCTCGCACGCTAACTGTAGTGGTATCTGCATCAAAAGATGCAAGAAAGCAACCTGCCACGACTATTCCGAGGGGCAACCTGCAAACACTGTGGCACAACGGGGGTGAGTTGCTAACTCGTGAATAGTAGATAACATATAAAGGTAATCACGAGTATGCACGTGCTGCGATACTCTAACCTATGCCAACAGATAACATCTTATGATGAGCTAGATAAGCAATAATCATACAACAAGTGCGATCTAATAACATCTCTATATGATGTGCAGGGTATTCAATAGCCGTGCATAGCAATGCAATCTAACAATGTCTATATAGGGTGAGCAGGTATGCAATAATCATGCATAGCAAATGCAATCTAACAACGTCTATATAGGGTGAGCAGGTATGCAATAATCGTGCATAGCAAATGTACTCTATCAGGTACTACAGATACAGGATGAGATGTATAATACTGAATGCTGAGTATGGGAATAAATAACATCTATACGGAATGTCAACGTGGAAAATAATCGGTGTCCATCAATACACCCAAATCCCAGTAAAACTAACTCAGGCGTCGTCATCCTTATCGGCCCTCAAATCCTGTAAATCTCCTAAAATCATGAGTGCCTAATATCGGCACTCGAAATATCATAAAATCGCCGTTTCTAGCATCGACACGCAAATCCTCAAGTATCGGGCTCCGTCAGTCGGATCAGCCCACGGGCTCCGTCTGCGGAATCGGCCCTCGGCCCCGGCAACACGCGTCGTCCCATATCCATCTATTGACTCTAGTCGGTATCCTCCGGATAATCGCCAGGTCTAACCAATCACCGGTAGGTAGTAGTCCCTCCGCCGGGCTCACCGTCTAACAATACGAGTCTTCTTGCCCCGGGGTACCATACCGGGTCCGCCATGTACCCACAATCGGTGCCTACCGCTACTCGAATTGGGTATACTCACACAAGCTCTCTGGAACCGAAAAAACTCATGGTGGACGCACTGAAATATCATATCAAGAGAAACCGGGTTTTTAAAACAGTGCGTAATTTTCTTAAAATAATACCACGGTTCTCAAATCCAGAAATCCCATAAATCCAAACTCAATGCGTAAATCCATGCAATGTGTCGTATGACACTAAGAGTAAAAAGGGAAACCACTCTTTTAAAAGAATCCAGTTTTGAAAATATCTCATGCGGTCCCTATTTTCATGAAATCAATCAATATCATCCATGTATGTGACATATGTATGTATGTAGGTATGGATGTGCAAATGGATATATACGCGAATATGAGTGTAGCACCAGTATGAATACACAGTGTGCATGTGTGCAAATATGAAGATATCAATATATGTGTGCACTGGTATGAATATACAGTGTGCATGTGCGCAGATGTGAAGATATCAATATATGTGTGCACTGGTATGAATATACAGTGTGCATTTGCGCAGGTATGAATATACAGTGTGCATGTGCGCATGTATGAAGATATCAATATATGTGTGCACTGGTATGAATATACAGTGTGCATGTGCGCAGGTATGAATATACAGTGTGCATGTGTATAGGTATGAAGATATCAATATATGTGTGCTCTGGTATGAATATACAGTGTGCATACGCGCAGATATGAATATATCCATATATGTGTGCATGTGCGCAGGTATGAAGATGTCAATATATGTGTGCACTGGTATGAATATCTATAAACATCTACGACTAAACATCCTATTACGCCCTGACGCTTAACGCCATACGGGCGATTTTCCCGTAGATGATAAATCTACTCACCTGGTCGTGTGCTAAGTGTAGCCGATTACTTACTTTCCCTTCTTTGCGGTGTCCGACGTACCCGCCTGCGAACCAAGAATTTACACAAAGAATCCATATATAAGCAATTATCTCGCAAAACGCGATATCGAAATCAAACGAGAAACTCGTGTCGCGAACTAAACGCACGTGTGTCCGTTACGCTAGATCGTGTGTATACGCGTATAAAACTACCCCGACACGCCGCGACACACTGGGTCACAAAACCCACTCACGTATCGCGCGTATCGCGCAAACAAAATGTACTAGAAAAACGATATAAGGTCCCAGATTTTGACACAGGTGAAATCTTACAAAATTGCACATGCCAAAACACTAGAAAACACAGCAGACTACCCTAGCCAAAACCCTAACCCCTAAATCCCCTGTCTAGCCGCAATTTGCAGCCAGAACGATTAAACTGGCGGCCCAGGTTGGGTGTTTGGGGTTCGTGCTCTGGTGGTGTGATCAAGGTCTACCAAACATGCTCCAGTTAACTCAATTTTTATCTGAAACCCTCGGGTCTAAAGTAGATCACAGAAAGCCAAGAATTTACTTTAAAACGTTAATTTTAGCACTAATTGAAACCCTATGGTATTTTAGTGAAATCTAGGGTTTAAATGGGTTTAAGTGGCCCTAATAACACTTAACTAAGTTAGTTTAACCATCACTAACATCACTTAACCAAAAGTCCACACTAATCACCATTTCAAGCACTAAATCTCACTTTTAACACTAATCGAAGCTAATTAACAACATAAACTTAGCAAGCTAGGAAGTTAAGCCTAAGAAGTATACCTCAAACGACCCTAGGAAGCAGGAGAAAGGAGAAGAGGAAGAGAAGATGAGGTGTTGCTGCTGCTGCTGGAGCTGCTGCTGATGTTTCTTGGGCTGATGCTATTGCTGTTGCTGAAGCTGGTGCTGCTGCTATGCTGATGTTGCTGCTGTGGCTGATGTTGTGGCTGCTGATGTTGCTGAAGCTTCTGCAGTTGCTGCTGCTGTATGAGTGTGTGTGAGTGAGAGAATGAGAGAAGTGAGAGTGAGAATGAGAAATGAGAGTTAGGCTAGTCAAACCCCCTCTCTCTTCATTTAATGAGCATGGCTCATGCCATGAAGCCCATTCCCCCTCTCTCTCTCTCACCAAGTCAACACAAACAAAGAAAATTCAAATCCTTTTTTCCATTTAAAAAAAAAACAACCATACCAATTTAAAACCCAAAACCAAATAATTTAATTATAATAGGTTAACCCACCATTGTTTCTAATCATGGTTTAACCCTAATTAAGCCCTAGTTTACATGCACATGTGTGTGCAAGCCTAGAAAAATTCTAATAAAATTTTCATTAAATTAGATAAAATATTTGAATATCAATTTGGTAAAATTTTTATTAAAAACCATATATTAAAGTATAATTAGCCACTAATCACATCCTAAGGTGTTACAACAGATCAGAGTTTACAAATCACTATGGTTCCACCACGTCATTACAAAGAACTTGATGTGCTTGATACATACAGCATACAAGAGCTGCAGACTTTCTACGTCCCTCCCAGGTGAAGAGGTGAAAAGACGATCCTCTTCTATCAATCTAAGGATGCCAAAGTGGAAAAAGAAGCGAGGCATGGTGCCGAGCTTGCGCTGGACATGCTTCAACCAATCCGTCCGTCCAGATATTACGCAGAGAGATCGAAAAGGTTATTATGATGCCAAGGCATACCCTTCAAACAAACCGCTCGGAAAGCCCGGTTTTACAACAAGATTTGGGACGTTCTCGGGACTCAGTGAAGGATGCCCAACGGGAAGATAGAAACAACCGGGTTCGGATACGTTTGGTCCAAGAAACGGAAGCAATTTCATGGTTGCCGCATCATAAATAGCTCCGGAGTAGAAAAGAATGCTTTTCCAGATAGCCGTGATATTGGAACGGAGCAAAATCCAGCTATAAGAATGTCAAGTCCGTCATTCGAAGAAAAAGTTGACAAGCTAATAAGAGAAGCCGGTCAAAAGATTCAGGATGATCATAACCACGAAATGGCTATTTACGAAAAGGTCAGGACGCAGTATCTCAATCAGCAGTCTGCGGAAAGAAAAGATTACGATACCCTTCACCCTCAGCCCGCTGTACATTCTCGCAACAGGAGAAAAGCCCAAAACAGGGGCAAAAACGAGGTGAAGAACGAGAATGACGTTCTGAAACAGCGTAGTAGATCCAAGAAACCACGCAATCGAGAAAAAGTTAGCTGGAATTCGTCTTTTATGAAGAAGATGGGTCGAGAATACTCTTTTCCCTAAGACAAGACAAGGAAAATATTTAACCTTATCATCAAGTATCAAATGATGACGCTCCCGGAGCCTCGGTACCCCGAACAGATAAATGAGGTTCATCATCCGGATTATTGCTCCTACCACCGAGCAATAGAACACCCCCTTGAAGACTGCTTCACCTTTAAAGACCGGACGAAGACCAATATCAACAAGACAGGTTCGCTCTATCTGACAGCTGGAGGGTAACATTCTCGAAAGGGGGAAGGCACGAGAATATGGATGAACTCTTTAGGTGCTTTGCAAATGAGTACGAGGACGGGGTGATCTAAGAGTTTCCACCAGCACCAAAAGAGCTGGAAGATGGGATATACACTACGGCGAACAACCTGAGAAAAATCGACTTGAGGAAGGAAAACGAGCCGAGGCCCACGTTCGTCAGTAAGCTGTTATCTAAAAAGTAGGTGGCCACTTTAAATGATATGCTCATGCAATATAAAGACTGCTTCGCATGGAACTATTCCGAGATACCGGGTCTAGATCCAGAAGTAGCATACATAAACTTGCCATATCGCCGGACATCTAGCCTGTCAAACAGGCACCGAGGAGGATGCGACTCGAACTCGAGATGAGCATCAACGCTGAAATCAAGAAGCTAATCGACTCCGGCTTCATCCAAGAAGTTTAATACCCTGACTGGATCGCTAACATCATTCCGGTGATGAAGAAAAATGGAACAGCGCGCATCTGCGAGGACTTTCGGGACCTCAACAAAGCTTTCCCGAAGAATGACTTCCCAGTACCCATTACCGAGCTGATGATCGATAACACGTCTGTAGGGTGTTTTTCGTCACCCCATTGAGATGGGAATACGCGCGCGCTTGTCAGGCGTACTACAGATTCCCCCGGCCTAGGGTAGGCCGGGGTTTAATGATTGTGGGGATCCGAATCTCCGGCAGCCGCGGACTAAGCTGCCGTTAATTACCCGTCGCCTTTGGGGCGAGGGAACCTCCGATTAGCGGGTTAAACTGGTCATGCGAACTCAATGTGCAGTGTACGTGTGTTTTGTTTTGAAAAGGAGGTTTTGGGTATATCGGGAGCCACGCAGAGTTTTTACGGGGGTCCCGCTACCCGGATAGCGGGCTGGGGGTCAAGGGGGCTAGCAGCCCCCTTGCGGGGTGCGGGGCAGCGCCCCGGCCCAAAAATTTTTGAGGAGGCCAGTATTGTGGAGTGTGTGTGTATGTGTACATTTGTATACAAATGTATATATATATGTATATACATAAAAAGAGGGGGGAAAAGGTATCCAAGGGATGCGCAGTTGCGCAAGCGCGCGCGCCACGTGTCGGCACGCGGGCGACTTGCGCACTTGCGCAGTTGCGCAAGCGCGCGCGCCACGTGTCGGCACGCGGGCGACTTGCGCACTTGCGCAGTTGCGCAAGCGCGCGCGCCACGTGTCGGCACGCGGGCGCCTTGCGCAACTGCGCAGGTGCGCAAATGCGCGCGCCACGTGTCGGCACGCGGGCGACTTGCGCACTTGCGCAAGCGCGCGCACCACGTGTCGGCACGCGGGCGCCTTGCGCACACAACAGGTTTTTAGCCTAAAAAGATTTCTCTGAAGAGAAATCAAAGAGGAGTTAGACTCCTGAGTGTGTCTTGTCTTTTTTTTTTTTGTTGGGTTAATGGAAGGGTTCTTCTTCTTCCTCCTGTTGCTTGCTGGGTCTTGAAGATCAAGAGATGTAAAATCTCAAAATCTCTCCTTTTTAAGATCTGATGGCAGATCCAAGTTCCCCTTTGTGGGTTTTGTGGTGGAAAACTATTTAGTTTTGAAAAAGGAAGAGTAAAACTCTTGATTTAATTCAAGAGAAAGAAGAAGGTTTTGGAACCTTGAAGAAGGAAGAAAGAGCTCAGCTCTGAAACTTTTTTTTTTGGAGAGAGAAAAAGTTGTTGGGATATTTCATTATCCTTGCCTTTATAGGCCATACATTTTACACATAGCCCCTTGGGCTTCACAAAATGGCATTTTGCCATCCCATGGCTCATGTGCCATTTCATTTTTGCACATAAGCCATGGGCTTACAAAATATTGGCTTTATGCCCATTTTGCATACATTCATGTATAAAAAATTACATAAAAATTATTTATTACATGATCTATATTTTAGCATGGAGGAGGCTGGCCGCGGGCTCGACTTGGGCATGGGCCCGCTTGACCTGGGCTTGGACCTACCTAGCTTGGGGGTTGACCTTGACTTTGACTCGGTCAACCGGGGGTGCAAATTTTGACCCCAACAAAGTGCCCCCCATCAATAAATGCACACCGCACATTTGAGTTGTGTTCATGAAATTGATGGATCTTGAAGCTGAACTTCGAGGTGGAACATCATTCCGGGGGCGGAGCATCATCCCGGAGAGCATGATTCCCGGGGATCGGAGTATCATTCTGATTCGCGGAGCATAATTCCAAGGATCGGAGAAGATCGGAGCATTATTCCGAAGCGCGGAGCATAATTCCAAGGATCGGAGCATGATTCCAGGGATCGGAGCATCGTTCCGAAGGGCGGAGCATCATTCCAGGGTTCGGAGCATCATTCCGAAGAGCGGAGCATAATTCCAGGATTCGGAGCAACATTCCGATGGGCGGAGCATGATTCCAAGGATCGGAGCATCGTTCCGATGGGCGGAGCATGATTCCAGGGATCGGAGCATCGTTCCGATGGGTGGAGCATGATTCCAGGGATCGGAGCATCGTTCCGAAGGGCGGAGCATCGTTCCAAGGATCGGAGCATCGTTCCGATGGGCGGAGCATCGTTCCAAGGATCGGAGCATCATTCCGAAGGGCAGAGCATAATTCCAGGATTCGGAGCATCATTCCGAAGGGCGGAGCATGATTCCAAGGATCGGAGCATCATTCCAATTTGCGGAGCATCATTCCAGGGATCGGAGCATCATTCCGGGGGATCGGAGCATCATTCCGAAGTGCGGAGCATGATTCCAGAGTTCGGAGCATCTTTCCGAAGAGCGGAGCATAGTTCCAGAGATCGGAGCATCGTTCCGATGGGCGGAGCATCATTCCAGGGGATCGGAGCATCATTCCGAAGGGCGGAGCATGATTCCAAGGATCGGAGCATCATTCCGATGAGCGGAGCATGATTCCATGGGATCGGAGCATCATTCCGATGAGCGGAGCATGATTCCAGGGGATCGGAGCATCATTCCGAAGAGCGGAGCATAATTCCAGGATTCGGAGCATCATTCCGAAGGGCGGAGCATGATTCCAAGGATCGGAGCATCGTTCCGAAGGGCGGAAAATCATTCCAGGATTCGGAGCATCATTCCGATGAGCGGCAGACATTCTGACCGAAGCATGATTTCGCTGCAGAGGTAGATTCCTAGGCGAAGTATAATTCCGACAAGGGAGGCAAATATTCCGAGGCGAAGCATGATTTCGACACGGGGTATATTCTGAGACGGAGCATGATTCCGGCGCAGGGCTTGCTGGCTGACTTGATTCCGAGACGAAGCATAATTTCGACAGAGAAGGCAGGTACACCGAGGCGAAGCATCATTTCGACACGGGGTGCATTCTGAGACGAAGCATAATTCCGACGCAGAGCTCGCTGGTTGACTTGATTCCGAGATGGAGCATAATCCCGACGAGGAGGTCGTTGATTGATTCCGAGCCGAAGCATAATTCCGACAGGGAAGGCAGATACACCGAGGCGAAGCATCATTTCGACACGGGGTGCATATTCTGAGACGAAGCATGATTCCGACGCAGAGCTTGTTGGTTGATTTGATTTTGGTTGACATCAGCATCGCTACACTGGAATATGGTACCAGGAGCGAATCATCATTTGTCATGAGAGGATTTGGGACATGTTTTTTTTTGTTTTGGCATCAGCATCGCTACACTAGAATATGGTACCAGGAGCGAATCATCATTTGCGCTTGCTTATTAGGAAACGATGGCTTAGGAGACAGGTTTTAGGTCCCTATCACCTAAGACTTTTCAATTTTGTGAGCCGTAAGGGTCTCACAAAGTATTTTCTCCCTACGGGTCGTAAGGATCCCGTAAGTGTATTTTCTCCTCGGGAGTCGTGGGGACTCCCAAGTGTGTCGCTCCTTTGTGGGTCGTAAGGATCTCACGCGGGAATTTTCTCCTCACAAAGTCGAGAGGACATTGCGAGTGCATTTCATCTTTTTCTCACGAGTTTGCGCCCTTTCGGGTTTTCACAAACTCGCCGGCAGTCCTGCTGTTTTTACTCACGGAGCCCTTTCGGGTTTTCATCCGCGCCTATTTTGCTTGTGGACATACCTTTTATTTTTTTTTTATTATTATTTTTTTTATTATTTTTTTTTTGAGAGATTGGGATTGTTTTACGCCCGTGGATTGTATACGATTTTGCAGGATGTATGATCCAGACCGTAGGGCCATAAAAATTTTTGGGACTTTGTCGGCGTCTGCATCGCTGCACTGGAATATGGTACCAGGAGCGACTCATCATTCGCCGTTGGGGTATGGGATTTGGAATTTGGTTGGCGTCTGCATCGCTGCACTGGAATATGGTACCAGGAGCGACTCATCATTCGCCGTTGAGGATTGGGGAGCGATGGCTTAGGAGACAGGTTTGGATCCCTATCACCTAAGGCTTTTCAATTTTATGGGCCGTGAGGGTCCCATAAAGTATTTTCTCCCTACGAGTCGTAAGGATCCCGTAGGTGCATTTTCTCCTTAGGAGTCATGAGGACCCCCAAGTGTGTTCTTCCTTTGTGAGTCGTAAGGATCCCACAAAGGCTTGTTCTCCTCATGTATCGTGAGGACACATGAGTGGGTCTTCTCAATGGAGCATAATTCCAAAGGCGGAGACCAGCCGCGTAACTGGTGATTGCGGTGGGGCATGGGTATGCTGAGAATTATTTGAGCCCGTGGATTGTATACGGGAGTCAATTTGGGGACTGGCCGTAGGGCTGAAAGAATTTTGGGAAATTGGATTTTGTTTGGCGTCTGCATCGCTGCACTGGAATATGGCACCAGGAGCGACTCATCATTCGCCGTTTTTTTTTTTTTTTTTTTTTTTTTTTTTTTTTTTACCGCGATTGCTCTATCATTTCAGCTTTCTTATCGCGAAGGTCGCGATTGCCCTACCATTTCGGCTTTTACTCGCGGCTGCCCCATCATTTCGGCTTTATTTTCATTTTTATTTTTTTTACTCGCTGATTTTTATTGCGAGTTGCCCCATCATTTCGGCTTTTCTTTATTTTTCTTTTATTTACACATTTTTTTTTGTATTTACATTTTTTTTACATTCCCAGTTTAACGACTTAGAGGTCGATTGTTCCCAGTTTAATGACGTGGTGGTCCTCTTTGCTTATCCCAGCTCCTTGAACTTTGATCTTGGCGGAGCTGTGTTGATGACCTAGCTCTGTGGCTTGCCGATACATCCGAGGATTGTGAGGTTTTTTCAAGCTTATATTGGTCCTCTGCCCAATCTTTGAAAATATAGCAGTCTTCGATGGTATGACCCACCACTCTATGATATGGGCAGTATATGGGATTGCCGGTCATGTTCATTTCCTGTGGCCTCTTTGGAACAGGCAGTTGCAGGCCATTGTTCAAGGCGTCCATGAATATTTTGCGGACTTCATCCCTCCTGAAGGAGTATACCTTCTTCTTTCCCTCCATTGGAGTAGGTGCCTTTACTGATGCTGGTCCTCGAGGCACATGTCTGGGAGGATTAGGTTCCCGAAAGGCTTCGGTCTCTACTTGCATGAAATCGGCGATTGTAGCTTGACTGTTTGCTAACACGCCTTTAGACAGTTCTATCTCTCCCATCCTGTATTGCTTTTCGACCCAATCTTTGAAGACGAAGCAGTCCTCAATGGCATGACCTATCACTCTGTGATAGGGGCAGTATTTGGGGTCGTCGGTCCTATTCGCTTCCTGCGGTCTTTTTGACTCTGGCAGTTGTAGACCGTTCTTCAGGGCATCTTTGAATATTTTACGGATTTTGTCCCTTCTGAAGGAATAGACCTTATCCAGCTTCTCTTTCAGTGGAGATTCTCCTCCCTCTCCGAACATTGGCTTCCGAGGCTGGTTGGCGCTAGGCCCGCTCAACCCTTGCTTATTTCGGTTGGCCAAGGCATTGAAAGATTCAGAATCGTCGGAATTTCCGCCTTTGCGATTATCGTCCTTTCGGTTTCTCCAGGACCTATTGTTATTTTGGGAATCCGAGGAGGACTCCTGCTTTGAGCGCTCCAGCATTTGAACTTTTCTGGTCAGTTCTTGGAATGTTTTGAGACCCGCGGTGCATAGAAACGGGGCCATCCAATTGTTGAGATTTCCGACAAGGAGACTGACAGATTGGTCCTGCTATATCGGTGGTTCACATTTGACGGAGAGATTGCGCCATCGGGTTATAAAATCCGTGTTGCTTTCGTTGTTCTTGGGCTTGGTCCTTACGAGCTCGGCAATGGTGATCTTATCGCTGACGCTCATGAATCTTTGTCGAAACAAAGACTCCATTTGGACGAAAGTAGTAACGGAGCCATCCGGTATGCTCGCGTACCAGTCGAAAGCAACATCGGTCAAGCTATTAACGAACTGGCGGAGGAGAAGCGCATCATTGCCCCCAGTATTCCCGCAAGAGGCTTTGAAGTGGGCGATGTGTTGATTCGCATTTCCCGTCCCATCGAATCTTCCGAATTTAGGGATGACATAGCCGCTAGGAAATTCCACCAGATCATACTGAGCAGGATATGGTCTCCCACTACTGCTGATATCTTTTTGCGCTTCGGCTTCGGCCACCAATGTTTTGACTTTGCTGGCAACCAAATCCATGATTTGATCTTGAGTTAGCGGGCTACTGTCATCGGTAGCCAAGACATTTGCTGAGATAGGATGCGACTGATTTTCATGCGGTCCGCCCACTTTTGGATTTGAGGGAACGGGCGTCGGCTGTCTCGGGACACCGTTTCCCGGTTCATGAGCTGAGCCCTGTGCTTGGTTGGGCGGCTGAGAGGCAAGTTGGGCCGTAAGCCGTAAGACGACATTTGTCAAGTCGTCGATCTTTGAGTAGAGCTTGGCCATCTCCTTATCTTTGCTTCTGAGCTGTTTTCGGAGCTCTTGGAGAAGTTGCTGCTCTGTGGTCTTAGGACGGAAAGTTGGCTCATCTTCGCTTTCCGAGCCTGACTCCTCATGAATTGAGGGCTCTCTCTGCCTATCAGCCTCATCGAGAGGGTTTTCATCATCCAGCGGAGGCGGCTGTTCTTGGGGAGTGGCAACCACATTCAAGCCAGATTGGATTTGAGATGTGGTGGCCCCGTCCTTGCTCTTGCTGCGCGTGCCCACCACGTAGACAGTGTGGATAACACATTCAGCCATCCCCTCATCTTTGGCGGGGTAACCCTGTTCTTCGAATCTCATGAGGTTTAGCCTGGCAGTAGCCCTAGCCCTTTTGTTGGCTCTATATCTGAGCCTTTTCTCCCTCAGCTTCTTGATTTTGAAGGCTTGGCGGGTATCTGCTACCCGGGAAGCCATTGTGAGTTGATCAGAGGGGAGCTTAGAGAAGACACCCGATCGAGCAGTGGTCAAGGGCACCGCTGGAGCTTGCTCGGGACGCGTTGTAGCTTTATTGGTGTTGATGGCCTTGCCCCCAGCTGGGGCCAAGGAAATTCGTTCAGACACCGACTTGCGTTTGGGTTGGGGCACCCTTGAGATCACCACATTTGGTCTCCTGCCTTTCGAGACCGGTTTGTCTGCCACCGGGGCTTGAGGAGCTGGGATGGTGCCAATCGGCATGAACACAATAGAGCCGAATGGTAGCAGCGGCTCCTCCCATTGTCGCCCGAGACTGGACGGAAGGACCGTCCTAGAGTCTATCCTCATCGTGTAGGAGACGGGAGATGAGTTCATCATCGAAGACATCGTCAGAAGGTGATTGCTTGAAAATCTGCATGAAAAAGCATTATTTTTAGTATAAATACAGGTATGTATATCTATTGAGTTCGCATGAACGCTTAACCCGAAATATGGGAGGAGAGATTGGTCCCACCGGGCGTGCCAGAACCTGTAGGGTGTTTTTCGTCACCCCATTGAGATGGGAATACGCGCGCGCTTGTCAGGCGTACTACAGATTCCCCCGGCCTAGGGTAGGCCGGGGTTTAATGATTGTGGGGATCCGAATCTCCGGCAGCCGCGGACTAAGCTGCCGTTAATTACCCGTCGCCTTTGGGGCGAGGGAACCTCCGATTAGCGGGTTAAACTGGTCATGCGAACTCAATGTGCAGTGTACGTGTGTTTTGTTTTGAAAAGGAGGTTTTGGGTATATCGGGAGCCACGCAGAGTTTTTACGGGGGTCCCGCTACCCGGATAGCGGGCTGGGGGTCAAGGGGGCTAGCAGCCCCCTTGCGGGGTGCGGGGCAGCGCCCCGGCCCAAAAATTTTTGAGGAGGCCAGTATTGTGGAGTGTGTGTGTATGTGTACATTTGTATACAAATGTATATATATATGTATATACATAAAAAGAGGGGGGAAAAGGTATCCAAGGGATGCGCAGGTGCGCAAGCGCGCGCGCCACGTGTCGGCACGCGGGCGACTTGCGCAGTTGCGCAAGCGCGCGCGCCACGTGTCGGCACGCAGGCGCCTTGCGCAACTGCGCAGGTGCGCAAATGCGCGCGCCACGTGTCGGCACGCGGGCGACTTGCTCACTTGCGCAGTTGCGCAAGCGCACGCGCCACGTGTCGGCACGCGGGCGACTTGCGCACTTGCGCAGTTGCGCAAGCGCGCGCACCACGTGTCGGCACGCGGGCGCCTTGCGCACACAACAGGCTTTTAGCCTAAAAAGATTTCTCTGAAGAGAAATCAAAGAGGAGTTAGACTCCTGAGTGTGTCTTGTCTTTTTTTTTTTTGTTGGGTTAATGGAAGGGTTCTTCTTCTTCCTCCTGTTGCTTGCTGGGTCTTGAAGATCAAGAGGTGTAAAATCTCAAAATCTCTCCTTTTTAAGATCTGATGGCAGATCCAAGTTCTCCTTTGTGGGTTTTGTGGTGGAAAACTATTTAGTTTTGAAAAAGGAAGAGTAAAACTCTTGATTTAATTCAAGAGAAAGAAGAAGGTTTTGGAACCTTGAAGAAGGAAGAAAGAGCTCAGCTCTGAAACTTTTTTTTTTGGAGAGAGAAAAAGTTGTTGGGATATTTCATTATCCTTGCCTTTATAGGCCATACATTTTACACATAGCCCCTTGGGCTTCACAAAATGGCATTTTGCCATCCCATGGCTCATGTGCCATTTCATTTTTGCACATAAGCCATGGGCTTACAAAATATTGGCTTTATGCCCATTTTGCATACATTCATGTATAAAAAATTACATAAAAATTATTTATTACATGATCTATATTTTAGCATGGAGGAGGCTGGCCGCGGGCTCGACTTGGGCATGGGCCCGCTTGACCTGGGCTTGGACCTACCTAGCTTGGGGGTTGACCTTGACTTTGACTCGGTCAACCGGGGGTGCAAATTTTGACCCCAACAACGTCTACCCATGAAGTCTTCTCTTTCATGGATGGATCTTTAGGATACAACCAAATAAAAATGCATTCTGAAGACCAAAAGCATACCGCCTTCCTGACTCCATTGGGTATATTTTGATACAAGATGATGCCCTTCGGTCTGAAGAATACCCGCGCTACATACCAGAGGGCCATGTTGAAGATCTTCGATGACCTCATCCCTAAGATTGTCGAATGCTACATCGACGACTTGGTGGTGAAAAGCAAGTCTTACAAAGAACATTGGGAACATCTAGACATAGTGTTCCAACGTCTTCGGAAGTATAATCTGAAGATAATCCTCTAAAATGCACGTTTGGAGTCTTCTCAGGCAAATTCCTAGGATTCATCATACAACACTGGGGTATCAAAATCGATCCCTTAAAGATCAAGGCGATTACGGAAATGCCCACGCTAAGGACCCTCAAGCAGTTGCGATCCCTTCAAGGAAAACTCGCATATATCCGGCGGTTCATAGAAAACCGTTCCGGAAAATGCTGTCCTTATAGTCATCTCATGAAGAAAAGGACCCCATTCGTTTGGGATCAAAAGTGCCAGGATGCACTAGACGAGATTAAGCAGTTCCTGCAAAATCCACCTGTACTGACCGCTCTGGTTAGAGGAAGGCCCATCATCCTATACACAACGGCCTATGAAGGTTCTCTAGGTGCGTTATGGGCATAAGAGAACGATAAGGGAAATGAGAGAGCTCTGTACTATTTGAGTCGAGTTCTCCTTGGGGCAGAAAACAACTATTTCCCCATTGAAAAGCATTGTTTGGCGCTGATCTTTACGATAACAAAGCTCAGACACTACGCCTTGGCATATGAGGTCCATTTCATATCAAAGGTCGATCCACTCAAATATTTGATGTCAAGAGCCATACTAACAGGAAGGCTTGCCAGATGGGCCCTCATCCTGATGGAGTTCTCAATATCGTATTGACCTCTCAAAGCAGTGAAGGGCTAGGTCATCGCCGACTTTCTCACCGAGCATCCGATACCCGCCAACTCCCCATTAAATTGTGAGTTACCGGATGAACATGCGTTCGACACAAAGAAAGAAGAGAATGATGCCCGATGGGAACTCTACTTCGATGGAGCATCTTTTATGAAAAAGCGGAAGCTAGATACTCCCATAATCAAAGCTGGGGTGGCCTTATCTTCGTGACTCCGCATGGAGGGATACTACGCTATGCCTTCTCCCTAACGGAGCTAAGGACTAATAACGAAGTTGAATGTGAAGCTTTGGTAGTAGGTCTCGAGATCGCTGTCTATATGGGAATCAAAGACCTCCTCATATATGGAGACTCTCAATTGGTCGTCAGCCAAATAAAGGGCGACTATCAGACATGCATGCCAGAGTTGATAAAGTAAGGCAAAAGAGTGCAGCAACTGCTGACGCAAATCCCTTTTTACATCCTGGAGAGCATACCGCGTACAGAAAATAGTAAGGAGGATGTATTGGCCAAGCTTGCTAAGGAATTGGCTGATGACGATCTCGACAATGTAAGGATCACCGTGCAAATCCGTAGAGTTCTCACGCCAGCAGAAATATCTTCGAAGGATTCAATAGAGCCATCCGAAGGAAAAGAAATGACCAAACAAGCATCCCTCCAAATAGAGAACGAAGAAAAGGTCAAGGATTAGAGGGAAGTCTTCATAGACTACTTCAAATATCGACGAATGCACGAAGACACGTCGACTTGACATCGGCTCATGAAACGAGCTCTGTCTTTCGCCTTCATCAATAATACTATGTACAAGAGATCGCTTGACTGTTTACGGCTAAGGTTCTTGAGGCCAGAAGAAGTTAAGAGAGTCGTCCAAGAAACTCACGACGGACTCTGCGGTTCTCATCAAGCCGGGCCAAAGATGAAGCTGAAGATCAAAGGAATGGGTTACTATTGGCCTATAATGATTCATGACTGCCTCGAATATGCGAAGTAGTGTCACTCGTGCCAGATTCACAGGGACTTCATCCACCAACATCCAAATCCGCTACACCTAATGGTAGCTAGATGGCCATTTGAAATGTAGGGAACCGACATAATCGGCCCCATTGAACTAGCATCCACCAAAAGACATCGGTTCATACTAGCAACGACCGATTACTATTCTAAGTGGGCAGAAGTAGTACCACTAAAGGAGGTGAAGACGGAGAATATCCTCCATTTCTTTAAAACCCACGTCATCTGCCGGTTCGGCACTCCATGATGAATTATCTCAGATAATGAGCTAGCCTACAGGAGCAATAAAATCAGCCGCTTCGCACAACATAAAATAGATTGGAGATACTCTTCATTCTATAATTCTCATGCCAACGGTCTAGCTGAAGTTTTCAAAAAGACCTTGACAAAGATTATAAAGAAAATGGTGTCCAGAAACAAAAATGACTGGCATGAAAGGCTGCACGAAGCTCTCTGGGCGTATTGAACAACGTTCAAGACTTCCATGAATACAACGCCATATGCGTTAGTATTTGGCATGGAAGCAGTACTCCTCCTGGAAATAGAGCTACCCTCTCTATGGGTAGCAGTTCGATACGAGCCGGCGAATGAAAAAAATTCCCATCTTCGGATTGAGGAGCTCGATGCCCTAGATGAAACTCGCTTTATGGCACAGCAGAACCTAGAAGCTTACATGGCAAGGATGACACGCTCATGCGAAAGACTGACTAGGCCGATAACATTCCGCCAAGGCGAGCTCGTGCTAGTTGTCAAACGACCAATGATCCCTAGCGGTACCAAACGAGGGAAATTCGAGGAGAACTATGAAGGCCCGTACATCATAGACAAGTTCTATCAAGGTGGGGCCTACCTGCTCATGGATATGCATGGCGAAAGACCCTTCCGGCCAATAAATGGCCGATTCCTCAAAAGATACTATGCCTAACGAGTTATGATTCAGGTCAATGATAAATGATGACGCCTGTGTTCGCTCGCTGTCTTCCTGAGTTAGAACCCTGAAAGTAGTAACCAGAAGATCCGTTGCCTCGAAAATGGTAACCATGGACCACTACGTCTTTAAACTGGCCATGGACCGAGATGTCCCTAAACTAACAATGGGTCACTACGTCCTTAAACTAGCCATGGACCGAGATGTCCCTAAACTAACAATGGACCACTATGTTCTTAAACTGGCCATGGACCGAGAAGTCCCTAAACTAACAATGGACTACTATATCCTTAAACTGGCCATAGACCGAGATGTCTCTAAACTAACAATGGAACAAGACCTTCTTAAACTAAAACTTCGCCTCGAACGGCTACACTGGACCGAGAATTCCCTAAACTAACAATGGACCACTACGTCCTTAAACTGTAGGGTTACTAGGCACTATCATAAGGCTCAAAAGGCATCAACCATGCCAAATCTAAATTTTTTCAAGTGCCGAACAAGCTAAAGCGAGGATCTTTGCTAGAGTTTTAGGGTTAACAAAGCAGGTAAACAACTTTACATCTAAAGGAAAAGGATTACAACCTTTGTAGTCCACTCCTTCGCTTCATAAGCTCCGAGTAGTAGTCCCTTCGCCGCGATTCATGAACTTCCGGACTCTAGTTTGAAGTCTTCCTTTTCGAAGATGATCTACCTTGAAGAATCTTTAACTCAAGCTCTCACTTCTCTAATCAAGTATTAATGAAGTGAACACCCTAATCTAAGTGTCTAAAATAGATGAGGAAGATGAAGTAGGAATTTAGCTCTCTTTTGTTTTCATTTTCTCACTTTTCAAAAAGCTAGAAAGCTTTTTCAAGAGGAAGAAGAAGAACAAATCTATTTGTGATGAATAATGAAATTGTTGTTATGGTTACAATTGCAATCCTTGGTTAAGAAAGAAAGACTTAACCATTGTAGAGAATAAACCATGGTAAAGGGTTTGGGTTGGGTTAAGAAATATCTTCACAAAATATCTAAGCTTAAAACAAAAAATAAAGCTTCTAGAAGCTTCATGAAAAAGCTAACCCAGATCAAACCCTAAATATGTTTAATCTCCACAAATCATGTTGCATTTGTAATCATAACTTGTTACAATATTATATATCACATATATAATATATTTTTGTAACAAAAGAAAATAATACAATTAACATATATCGCATATATATCAATGTATTATCCGGTGAGAAAATGAATCAATAAAGCGAGCTTATATCAGTTAATGTAATGTAATATATCACATATATAATTATACATTAAATTATCGAATCAACACTTGATCCGACAATCCGGTTATTTCTCAAATAACCGACTAATATAATCTGTACCGATTCATCGAATCAACACTTGATCCGATGACCCGGCTATATCACATATACCCGGCCGATATCATATATAGCGAGAAGAGAATACAGTATCCAATATCGTATCATTCTCGCTCCCACATATCACATATGTGCTCCTACTCCGTTTTTCCTGAGTCAAGAAACCTCCGTGTAGGACTCTAAAGAATCGTCAATACGCCGGCAGTAGGTGATGATCATATCAAACACCCACAAGCCGCAAGCGGTCAGCTAAACGTAACAGCCACCCAGGTATTGAGCAATCAGAAGATCAACAAGCAAGCCTATATATTCTCCTGTGAATCCAATCAGTAACACTACCGTACATTCCGGTCTTTTCGTCTGATATGTCACATATCAAGTCTAGGGGTGGTAAACGTCAGACCCCGGTAACCGATAAGTCGTGTCGATATGAAGCTCATAAGAGGTCGAGAAACTACTGATAACACTTACCAGTAGCACTCTATATCAGCCCTAGCCAGGGACTTCCAGTTATAGCCAATCGAACACAGCACAACATCAACTCGCTATACCGGGAGAGACGAATCCCCTCCTATCACTCATTGCCTCCATATGATTCAGGACTGTACCTAAAAGCCACCATTTTTCATGCCCTCTCGGACGTGGTAAGGTGAAAATCAATGCACAGTGGGAATCATACAAGACTCTATGAAGATCTCGGGTCTACAGACTAACATGTACCAGTGTCACCGGAGAACTGCTATCTGACGATAGGTATATTACCATCTAGGAGTTCTCAGCGAGTCCGTTCAGTGTACCCAGTCTCCACTGAGCACCCGTACACCATCTTTGATGTCAAACACCAATGGATATGGGATCATCCATCGCCCATCATATGGGTCAAGATGCGTATACGTTAGTCTACTCTGGTGTATCGATGCCCTGTCTCGATACACCCTCGACTGGGAACAATTATAGGATGTACTCATAGAATACCGTGGCCCCACTAGTATGATCTCATCATAGTCCCAGTAGTCGAGTACATATCCTAAGGGATTTATCAACATGTGAGAGCTAGACAGTAAACTAATACAAGTCAACATGTTAAGACAAAGTGAAACCAAATAGTATACTATCATGCCGAGCAAGAAAGTCCTCTCTATATATATCCATGCATCCACTATAATATACATCATATGTACAACAATGGCCTCTAGGGCATATATATAACTAACAATCTCCCACTTGCACTAAGACCACCTGTTGTAGTATCTCATACCCAACATCTCGAAGAGTCTCTCAAATTATGTCTGGGGAATGGCCTTCGTGAGTGGATCCGCAATGTTGTCTTTCGTATCAACTCTCCTGGCTTCGATCTCCCGGCGATCAACTATCTCCCGGATCAGGTGATACCGCCTCAGAATATGTCTGGACTTCTGATGGGTCCTGGGTTCCTTGGACAAAGCTACAGCTTCATTGTTATCACAATACAAAGGTATTGGATGCTCAATGGATGGAACCACACCAAGTTCAGTAATGAACTTCTTCATCCAGACAGCTTCTTTTGCAGCATCGTTGGCAGCGATGTATTCAGCCTCCATCGTCAAGTCTGCAACGGTTTTCTGTTTGGAACTCTTCCAACACACTGCCCCTCCATTGAGGGTAAAGACGAATCCTGAGTGCGACTTAGAGTCGTCCTTATCACTTTGGAAGCTCGAATCAGTAAAGGACTCCACCTGGAGTTCTCCGTTACAATACACCAAGAACATCTCTTTAGTCCTTCTCAAGTACTTGAGAATGTTCTTTACAGCTATCCAGTGACTCTCTCCAGGATCTGCTTGATACCTACTCACTATACTTAGTGAGTATGTTACATCGGGTCTGGTACATAGTATCGCATACATGATAGAGCCTACTACCGAAGCATAGGGTATCCCTTGCATGCGAGCTCTTTCCAAATCAGTCTTGGGAGACATCTCTTTAGAGAGAGTGAGTCCAGAGATCGTGGGTTGGTTACCACGCTTGGATTCTTCCATACTAAACCTCTTTAGTATGGTGTCAATGTACCTGGATTTGGACAATCCCAGTATCCGTTTAGATCTATCTCTATAGATCATAATTCCCAGTATGCAGGAGGCATCACCAAGATCTTTCATTGACAATCTTTGTGATAAGAAGAGCTTGACCGATTGCAGCATAGGAACATCATTTCCTATCAAGAGTATGTCATCGACGTATAATACGAGGAAGAAAACCTTACTCTATGCAACCTTTTTATATATACAAGGTTCATCTACGTTTTTGTTGAAGTCAAACTCTTTGACTACAACATCAAAACAGATGTTCCGACTCCGTGATGCATGCTTTAACCCGTAGATGGATTTAAGCAGCTTGCACACCTTTCCGCTGCTCCCACTATCTACGAAGCCCTCTGGCTGAGTCATGTACACGCACTTCTCTAAATCACCATTTAGAAAGGCGGTCTTAACAACCATTTGCCAGATTTCGTAGTCATAGTATGAAGCAATGGTAAGTAAGATCCGAATGGACTTAAGCATAGCCACTGGAGGAAAGGTTTCGTCATAATCCACACCTGGTCGTTGACGAAAACCCTTTGCAACAATTCTTGCTTTGTAAGTCTCAACTTTTTCATCTACACCAAGTTTCTTCTTAAAGATCCATTTTCTCCCAATGGGTTTTACCCCTTCAGGAGTAACTTCCAAAGTCCATACTTTGTTGGCGTACATGGATTCCATCTCAGATCGCATTGCATCCAGCCACTTCACAGAGTCACCACTCGTGATGGCCTGCTCGAAGCTAGTCGGGTCATCATCTTCCATGATGCAATCCTCACCCCCACCATCAACGAGAAAACCGTAGTATCTCTCAGGTGGATGAGAAACCCTACTAGATCGGCAGAGAGGCTGGGGTTCGTTGGGAGCTACTAAATTCTCTGGTTCCACTAAATCATCAGAGTTGTAGTTTGTGGTGCTGGAGCCTCTTCCAGCTCTGCTTCTTCGCCACTAATTTCTTTGACAAGAATTTTTTTTTCTAAAAAGGTGGCATGTTAAGCAATAAACACCTTTTGTTGTTCACCGTGGTAGAATAGATATCCATACGAATTGCTTGGATATCCCACAAACATGCAAAGAGCTGATCTTGCCTTGAGCTTGTCCGGATTTTGTTTTTTAACATAGGCCGGACAACCCCATATCTTAACTCGTTTAAGAGATGGTCTCTTCCCATTCCATATCTCATATGGAGTGGTAGGCACCGATTTGATTGGAACTCTATTCAATAGGTATATGGCTATCTCAGAAGGAAATAGGTAACTCAGCATTGCTCATCATAGAGCGCACCATATCTAATAGGGTGCGATTTCTCCGATCCGATACACCGTTGTGCTATGGTGTATAGGGTGGAGTAAGCTGAGAGAGAATCCCATTCTCTTTTAGATAATCTAGGAACTCATTGCTCAAGTATTCTCCTCCTCGATCAGATCGAAGGATCTTAATAATTTTGCTTGTTTGGTTCTCTACTTCGTGCTTATATTCCCTGAATTTCTCAAAAACTTCAGACTTGTGTTTCATCAGGAACACATGTCAGTATCTTGAGAGATCGTCAGTGAATGTAATGAAGTAGGAAGAACCGTTCCTGGTATGTGTAGACATGGGACCACATACATCACTATGTATCAGCCCCAAGAGTTCTGTAACTCTTTCTCCGTGTCCACTAAACGGAGTTTTGGTCATCTTGCCTTTGAGACATGTCTGGCAAGTATCATAAGATGATAATTTGAACGGATTCAAATATCCATCCTTATATTACTTAGCTAGCCGTGTCGCATTGATATGACCTAGTCTACAATGCCATAAGAAGGATTCATTCATTTCTGAACTTTTCCTCTTGTTTGTGTTCTGTACATTAAGAATTGTAGTTTGATTTAGAACATACATGCCATTATTTAACGATCCTGATCCTATATACTTCTGATTCAGGAATATGTTCATAACATTATCCTGTATTATAAACTTATATCCTTCTTTATTCAATAAAGAAACAGATATAATATTGCATATCAGGGTCAGAATGTAATAGCATTCGTTCAGAATCAATGTATTACCATTTGGTAACACAAGGTGATATTCGCCAACTGCCTTGGCCGCAACATCTGCACCATTCCCTACTCTTACGGAATGATCACCCATTCCCAGTTCTCTACCTTTACGTAGCCCACGCAACATATTACATATATGGGATCCTGATCCAGTATCTAATACCCAGGACGTAGAGTGAATTGAGAAACAGTTCTCAATAACTAACACTTCCGAAGAAGATGCATCAGCATGCTTGTTCTTCGTTTGAGTGGTGTGAGAAATCAGATATTCTCCTATTTCCTGCTCAATCTTATAACACTTATAAGAAAGAACGGGACCAACGTTCCCCTGCTCAGTATAATAAGCGGGTTCAGTCAATACATCCATATTGTTATCTTTATTAAAACCTGACATGGTCGCTACCTGGAGAGAGAGAAGAAAACACTTTAGCGTATGCTCTTGCAAGATTAGATTGGTTATTATCTTATCTAATCAGGACGTCTCCCACTGTTTTCATCAAATCTTCCTTCAAACCCTAAAAGATAAGACTAGCCGGGATTAATTACACCTTACAAGTTCGCCAATCTTTTAGCCAGGCCAGTGTTGGTACTTTGAGGGAGGTTCCCCGTGCTTTCTCACGGACCTAATTAAAATAAACCTCGTTTTCCCAGAGGCTTAACCCCGTAAACCCCTTTCTAGTCACCTACTTGATCGGTTAATTGTCCTGTGTAAAATTCTCCCAGGAGTAACTCTTACTCGCAGTGGGTATCGGGATTCAACTATCTCATAGGAGGTATGCAATCTCATTGCAAATTTCAACACTTGAATTTCCTGATAATATTTTGCCCCAAGCATCCCATGACCTTGACGGAGGTCAACAAATCATAGGGTGCTAGTCAAGTTCAACTTGTAATTTCTTGATTGAATCAAACACACCCGCACGACCCTTGATGGAGGTCAACAAGGCCGTACGACTACCCTAATCCAATTTGCATCATATGCATAAACAGATAAATACTAGTTAGCTACCGCACACTACGCCTTGACGGAGGTCAACAAACGCGGCACGAATACTATGTAGGACTTATCTGAAATGACGGAGGACTACGACAGGTTTTTCTGAAAACCTATTGCGTAATGAACTTGATATCGTTGTAGAAACAAGTGATTTTGAAAAGTAGTGTTTTTGAGGATTTTCTATTTTCGCTAAAGCGGTCACTCCCGGTGAGGGATCTCGGCTCTTTTCTCATCGAATAAGGTGCAGGGTATATCATATATACCACTATGTAAAGTAAGAACTATAGAAGCAATAAAAAACTAAACCGCGAGTTTGTAGCATCTGCTAGTTTTGCTAAAGAGGTCACTCCCGGTGAAGGGATCTCGGCTCTTTTTTCTCATCAAATAAAGTGCAGGGTATATCATATATACCACTATGCAAAGCAAAACTATAGCTACCATTTTTTATAAAGTTTTGATTCTATAACATCTTTTAGGTTTCTTTTCTTTTATTAATCTCATTAATAAATCCCATCAATTATACTTCCTAAGCATCACAGAAGAAACGAAAGCTGTAATATTTATATATCATCATATATATATAGTATAAGCATTCGTCTCAGGCAGTAATATGATCTCATCACTAAACATTGCAGCAAAAGATAACATATGAAATATTGGATATACTTGGATGTCCGTGTTTTATTTTGAGCCTGTATAAAATACGGATTCCACGGTCGCGATGAATAGCCAAACCCACATCCCTAGACCCCTGCGAGAGCGGCAAGCAACACTGCCAATTCTAGGGTTAAGAGACCCGGTCTCGATTCCTCGAGATGGCCTCCCACTGGACCTTAGAACCCGGTTACTTGTGCTCCCTTCCTTGGGTCTACCTAATGCGGAAAAGTAAATAATATACAATGGTGACATCATCCTCAACCCGGAAGTGCCCCAATAAAAGAATATTACATACAAATGAATTTTACATGAATGAAAATAAAATCTCTCATCCCACATAAGACCCCCGGCTATTCAGAACACGACGATCCAATATAACATATCACAACAACACATAATGTCTCATATCATCAATGTAAGCAAGTATGTGTATCCCGATTGTCGTTGATGTATAGCAACGAAGCCGGCGATACACCTCATACTACGCTTACGGTCACAGAAAAGAAAGTGTAAAACTACAACATTTGGAATCCACAAATACTTTAGACATCTTAAATCCGAAATGTCAGATACTTCGCATTTCATGCCTAACTTAATGAATTCCACATATTGTATCACATTCCAGATAAATAGACAATGTTAAACTTTCTGATCGAATAATCAAATACCTAAAATTTCCCAAATAGCTCAATACTTGAGCGGAGTTCAAAAATCCCAGAACATGTCACTGCGCTAATGAACCAACCGTAGAAGGGTCAAACCAACACCTCACATGTGGCAACGCTAAATTACCACAAACCTTAGGGTTCAGTGGCAGTTTTGACTGTCACATAATCGAGTTAAGGTTACGTTCTTCTAGAGGGTCCACAGATACGCTAGCATGATTTCCCGAAAGTTTTAAACAGAGGAAAAAATCCAACACTTGAAAGTTTTCCGTCATGAAAAAATGAGTTATTGATATCCGTTCGAACCATTTAACACGTTCTAAATTACCCGAAAAACTAAACGATGTTAAACTTTCCGATCGAATCAACGAATTCTATAGATCTCCAGAAAACTCAACATTTGAGTAATATTAAAAATTCCCAGAAGCATGTAGTAATACATACGGATGAACCCAAGAAATTACTATCCCTGACACCCAAGTACGGCCGCAGAACCGCCACCAAAAGCATGGTATGGCCGCGGTTTAGCGGCTACTTAAAGGCTACAGTGACTCGTATTTCACAGTAATCCATACAATTACCTGCTTGATTTTTTGAGTATTTTTAATGTGGAAAAAACCATCTTTTTAAAAAATTTCCCGAGAGGAGGTCAAATACGACGTTTCGGGGTTCAATCGGACTTTTAACTTCGTCTACACGTCGCCTAATGCTCTAGCTAGGCTCTGATACCACTGTAGGGTTACTAGGCACTGTCACAAGGCTCAAAAGGCATCAACCATGCCAAATCTAAATTTTTTTAAGTGCCGAACAACCTAAAGCGAGGATCTTTTCTAGAGTTTTAGGGTTAACAAAGCATGTAAATAACTTTACATCTAAAGGAAAGGGATTACAACCTTTGTAGTCCGCTCCTTCGCTTCATAAGCTCGGAGTAGTAGTCCCTTCGCCGTGATCCATGAACTTCCGGACTCTAGAGAGGCTCCACAAGCCGAATGATCCATGCTTGTTTGAAGTCTTCCTTTTTCGAAGATGATCTACCTTGAAGAATCTTTAACTCAAGCTTTCACTTCTCTAATCAAGTATTAATGAAGTGAACACCCTAATCTAAGTGGCTAGAATAGATGAGGATGATGAAGTAGGAATTTAGCTCTCTTTTATTTTCATTTTCTCACTTTAATTCATCACTTTTCAAAAAGCTAGAAAGCTTTTTCAAGAGGAGGAAGAAGAAGAAATCTATTTGTGATGAATAATGAAATTGTTGTTATGGTTAAAATTGTACCCCTTGGTTAAGAAAGGAAGACTTAACCATTGTAGAGAATAAACCATGGTAAAGGGTTTGGGTTGGGTTAAGAAATATCTTCACAAAATATCTAAGCTTAAAACAAAAAATAAAGCTTCTAGAAGCTACATGAAAAAGCTAACCCAAATCAAACCCTAACTATGTTTAATCTCCCCAAATCATGTTGCATTTGTAATCATAACCTGTTACAATATTATATATCACATATATAATATATTTTTGTAACAAAAGAAAATAATACAATTAACATATATCGCGTATATATCAATTTATTATCCGGTGAGAAAATGAATCAATAAAGCGAGCTTATATCAGTTAATGTAATGTAATATATTACATATATAATTATATACTAAATTATCGAATAAATACTTGATCCGACAATCCGGTTATTTCTCAAATAACCGACTAATATAATCCGTACCGATTCATCGAATCAACACTTGATCCAATGACCCGGCTATATCACATATACCCGGCCGATATCATATATCGCGAGAATAGAATACGGTATCTCATATCGTATTATTCTCGGTCCTGCACATATCACATATGTGCTCCAACTCCGTTTTGCCTGAGTCGAGAAACCTCTGTGTAGGACTCTAAAGAATCGTCAATACGCCGGCAGTAGGTGATGATCATATCAAACACCCACAAGCTGCAAGCGGTTAGCTAAACTTAACAGCCACCCAGGTATTGAGCGATCAGAAGATCAACAAGCAAGCCTGTATATTCTCTTGTGAATCCAATCAGTAACACTACCGTACAGCCGGTCTCTTCGTCTGATATGTCGCATATCAAGTCAAGGGGTGGTAAACATCATACCCCAGTAACCGATAAGTCGTGTTGATGTGAGGCTCATAACAGGCCGAGAAACTACTGATAACACTTACCAGTAGCACTATATATCAGCCCTGGCCAGGGACTTACAGTTATAGCTAATCGAACACAGCACAACATCAACTCCCTATACCGGGAGAGACGAATCCCCTCCTATCGCTCATTGCCTCCATGTGATTCGGGACTGTACCCAAAAGCCACCGTTTTGCACGCCCTCTTGGACGTGGTAAGGTGGAAATCAAAGCACAGTGGGAATCACACAAGACTTTATGGCGATCTCGGGTCTACAGACTAATCTGTACCAGTGTCACCGGAGAACTGCTATCTGACGATAGGTATATTACCATCTAGAAGTTCTCGGCGAGTCCGTTCAGTGTACCCAGTCTCCACTGAGAACCCTTACACCATCTTTGATGTCAAACACCAATGGATATGGGATCATCCATCGCCCATTATATGGGTCAAGATGCCTATATGCTAGTCTACTCTGGTGTATCGATGCCCTGCCTCGATACACCCTCGACTAGGAACAATCATAGGATGTACTCATAGACTACCGTGGCCATACTAGTATGATCTCATCATAGTCCCAGTAGTCGAGTACATATCCTAAGGGCTTTATCAACATGTGAGATCAAGACAGTAAACTAATACAAGTGAACATGTTAAGACAAAGTGAAACCAAATAGCATACTATCATGTCGAGCAAGAAAGCCCTCTCTATATATATCCAAGCATCCACTATAATATACATCATATGTACAACAATGGCCTCTAGGGCATATATATAACTAACATAAACTGGCCATGGAACGAAATGTCCCTAAACTAAAAATGGACCGAGACGTCCTTAAACTAAAACTTCGCCTCGAATGGCAATACTAGACCGAGATGTCCCTAAACTAACAATGGACCGAAATGTCCTTAAACTAGCGCGTCGCCTCAAACATGGCGATAATAGACCGAAATGTCCTTAAACTAATGTGCCGCCTCAAACATGGTGCATCACCCCAAATACGGTGATATCCTCTCTTGAGATCTATATTGCAATCAAATCTCCAACGGAGAAGACTGCAACTCAAGTCCCGCAGGCTACACGGCTACTCCAGCGGTGAAGTCACTCCTAAGTCCTATTGTAAAACAGATGGGTCGCAAAAACAAATGGTATGTCCACAAGCAAAATAGGCACGAATGAAAATCCGAAATGGCGCCATGAGTAAAAAAGCAGGGCTACCGGCGAGTTTGTGAAAACTCGAAAGGGTGTAATATTTTTTTAAATTTTTTTTAAAAATTATATGTACACAAGCAAAATGGGCACGGATGAAAAGCCGAAAGGGCGCCGTGAGTAATAACAGCAGGACTACCGGCGAGCTTGTCAAAACCCGGAAGGGCGCAATATCGTATAATTTTCACTTACGCGATTCTCTCAACTCGTAAGGAGAACTTCTCCTATGAGACCCTCACGGCTCATAGGGTTCAAAAGCCTTAAGCTACAGGGATCCAAGCTTGTTCACAAGTCGTCGTATCCCCAAAGTTGCCCTACAGGCGGTCTAATATTGGCCCTGTATACAATTTATGGGCACGAATAAATATATCCCTCATCTAGTTCGACCAATGGCACGAAATGTCCCTATATGGTGAACGACACTTGTAAGTCCTCTCGACTTATAAGGAGAAAACACTCTTGTAAGATTCTTATGACTTGAAAAGGAGAACACACACTTAGGAATCCCTACAATTCCTAAGGAGAATATACACCTGCGAGATCCTTACGACTCGTAGGGAGAAATAACTTTATTAGACGCTTACGGCTCATAAAGTCGAAAAGTCTTAGTCGACAGGATCCTAACCCTGTTTACTAAGCCATCTTTGTTCAAATCGACAAAGGCAAATGATGATTCGCTCCTACAAATATTCCAGTGGTAGCGATACTGATGCCTAAACAGGTGTCAAACTCCAAGTCCTTTCACGGCACATGATGATTCGCTCCTAGCAATGAATGCTGATTCCAAGGTTGGTATTAGATTCCAAACTTACAATAAAAACATTAGCGAGCAAAAAAATGCATATGAAATAGCCGAAATGATAGGGAAACTCGCAATAAAAATCAGCGAACAAAAAAATTTGCATATAAAACAGCTGAAATGTTTGGGTAACTCACAATAAAAAATAGCGAGTAAAAAAACGATATAGCCGAAATGATTGGGCATCGTGGATAAAAAGCCGAAATGATTGGGTAATCTCGACTTCTGCGATATAAAAAGCTGAAAAGATAGAGCATCGCGGAAATCAAAAATAAAAGGAAATTTTCTCTGCCCAGCAGGTGAGTCTACACTTACCCCTGTATACAATCCATGGGCACAAATGATAAAAAGGAACCATGTTTTCCCACCAGGCTCCGTCAAGGGGAGAGCCAGAAAAAAGGGAGTGACGGCAAAATCCCAGGTCCAGCTCGGCGTTCCTTCTCATTCCAGCAGGATGTAGACGCAACGCCAACAAAAGACCTAAGGGTCGAAACAAAAGGAGCCATGTCAAATTCATAGCTCCAAGTCTTGACGGTTCATATAGAACCTAAAGACTACCTCGACGTCCCCTCTCATTCCATCAGGGTGCAGACGCGACGTCCACAAAGCTCCAACGAGCCAAATCAAATTGGAGCAAAGGCATATTCCTAGCTCCGGACTTCAACTGCAATACATACAGCATAGAGGTCCTACAGATGTCTACCCTACTTCAGCAAAGAAATGGCACGGCATCGTCAAACAAAAATGAAGCAACGATATATTCCCAGCTTCAGGGTCTCGACGGCAACTTATATAAAACCTAAGAGACTATCGGAGATCATCCCACACCAGCGCGGAGTGGTTATGACTCATCGGGGCTCCAAATTGAGCCTAACTTCAAGTAAAAAGAGACATGGCAAATTCGTAACGCTTGCTCTTCCGACGGTCATATAGTATAAGGAGATTATTTGAAGATGTCTTGTCCAGCCCCCGAAGGGATTAGAGACACGACAGTCGTGGGGTTACTCAAACAACGGATTAATGACCGCATATCGAGAAATATATCAGCCAATACGACGGTACCACGGACCAAAGCCCTAGTACCACAAAACCTAACGGACCTCTGTCGTAAAGAATGGAGGTTATCTATATATAACGTTAGGAAAAGTTTGCCTGTAAACCTAAGGGAGGTAAACTAAACAAACTTCGAAATGAGTCCATAAACTAACCAAACTCTGAAATGAGTCCATAAACTAGAAACTCCAAAATGAGTGAATAAACAACAAACTTCGAAATGAGTACATAAACTAGAGAGTCCGAAATGAGTGAATAAACTACAAACTCCAAGATGAGTACATAAACAACTTTATGTCAAGTCAAGACGGAGAGGCACAAGTATGAAATGAAATATGTCTTTTATTCATAAATCAAAATGAATACAAGATAAAAAAGAACAAAAGAAGAAAATACATAGCGACAAAAATTTCTAAGCTGGTGGGCGGTTCAATAAGCCAGCAAGTTCGTCATTCTTCCGCCGAACTTCTGCTTCGAGCTCTATCAACGCCGCGAGCTGAGTCCGTGCCTATGCCTGTTGATTCTGGTATAAAGAAAATCGACTCTCGAGCTCTTTCTCGGCAGCTTTGTGTGCCTCGACCATCACACGTATAAAAATAACATCTTTTCAAGAGCCACCATCTCTGTAATGGCCTCTTGAAAAACCCGCCAAATTTCATAAGCACGAGTGGTCTTGGCAGTGAGCTGGGCTTGAAGTTCCCCTAAAGCCTTTGAAGACAACTCCTTTGCCGAAAACTTCCAGTTGAGTCTTTTCTCGCATGACTGGAGATTGGTTGCGCATCGGTCGATCTATCTACGCAGGCTGGCCTTTACAGACAAGATATCAGAGGGAAGGCGTACGCATTCAATCCCATGTAGGTAGGCCTCCACTCGACGGCAATACTCAACCTAAGTACGCACCAGTGCCTCGTCATGGTAATTGGCAAGAATAGATAAGGAAGTGTTGGGTTCAATAGCGTATTCTTCGGCTGTGACAGAATTACCAGTGCGAAGATCTTCAATGAGAGTTGCCAATGAATGAATGCTCTGTTTTGCCATCTTCTCAGACACGCGCCGGGCGTAAGGGCCTTGCGGCATGGAAATCCGGGACTCTAATGGATTCAGGACTGTAAAAGCTGTGAAGATACAAATGCGATTAGTTGCCTTTCCAAATATAGAGTAAGTAAAAGGATGCGAAGGATAAAGCGCCACTTACCCACGGCCATGCAAGGCTGGTTTGAAAGCTCCACAGGACCTTCAAGAATTTCGACTTCGTCGTCGGCTTCCAGCACTGTAGTTTAAAATAAAAGGGCATATCAGCATCATTGTGAAAATATAAAGCAAAAAGGGCAAAAGAGTACCGACCTTGGCTTTGTAGAGGTATCGCTTGCGGGGCCGTCGTGTCAAGTAAACGCTGGAAGGTTTTCCTTGGAGAAAGATCTACGATGGAAGACGCCAATTCCTTCAATTTTGAGAGAGAGAAAGGTTCAGATATATGGATGGGTCATTAAACAAAATGTAGATGTATAAAAGATTACCTTCGATACTTCGCCCGCTATGAACTGAAGGGATGACAGCTTCGGCAATCTCCTCTACACCCTCAGTTGCGTCACTAGAGATACTCGTGAAATCTATGGCCTGTGTGGCAGTCTCCAATAGAGGGAAAGAAGCCATCGCCGGAGGCTTCAAGGCAGGTTCAACAGCTTTGATAATCTCTTTTACACCCTCCGGTGCATCACTGGAGATATCTATGGGATCTATAGCCAGTGTGGCATTCTCTGTTGAAAGAATAGATGCTGAAGGAATAGAAGCCATCACCAGGAACTCCACGACGGGGATAACAGCTTCAGTAATCTTCTCTACACCCTCCAGTGCGTCACAGGAGATATTCGTAGAATCTACATCTCTGGCACGATCTGGGCTCAAAACTACTCCCGCCGTGGAAGTCCCTACAAAATTTTTCATAAAAGTAAGGCGACATGAAAGTAATACAAATTATTTGCAAAAAAAAAGCATACCAATATGCTAGGGAGCCTGAAGTATGGTCTTTTCAAGCCGCTGCTCTTTTCTGATCAATTACGCTCGCCGGGTTTCGATCGCAAGTGAATGCCTTCCTGTCTTCAGAGCAATATCGTTTTCAGAAACGGCCGACATGGGCTGTTTGAGAGCCCATTCTTCTGCCATCGTTAGAGGACCCATTGGTAACCTAGGTAATAACAGATCAATATCATAGAATACAACAGGTGGAAAGCCTCCCTTCTTCGGGCGCACATTTTCATTTTCATCTTGTGATCGCCTCAAGGCTTCGGCCAACTGAGTAGCTTCCTCGGCAAACATACCGAGAAAAAGGAGACCGTCGTCTGGTTTAGGTACAGATATAGGCTCGTCGTAGAGGGGTTCAGATTCAAGCAAATTATCAAGTAGACCGGCGACCGATTTCTTTCTCCTTTTAGAGCCTGAGCTAACACCAATAGAGGGGCACTTCTTCCCCTTAAGCACTTTTGCGCGGCGCTACCCAACACCGCCTTCGGTATCTTCCTTTTGGGACGCCACGGCTGGTGCTTTATCAGGAGTCGCTGTCTCGACTCTTGCATGTACCGGTATACCACCAGTACGAAGGGTTGATTCGGCTTGTACAGCTTTAGGAATGAGCACTGAGACACTGTCCCTTAGAGGAGGGCAAACAACTGACCGTGTCCGCAACGGGGCACTGATGGCTTGAGTGGGAGCCGGAGCTTTACATTAAAAGTGCACTCTTCTCTCCTCTGCAATGATGGGACCAACCCGGTGATGATACCAGCCCTTGAAGGATCCCACAAGCCTCGGAAGATAGTTGGGCTTTGGATTCATGAAGAAGGAACCGGTACCCAATCGCATGAAGTGGTGGATGACGTCACGGGTGACCTCCAGCGAAAGTGTGGGCTTGATTAAAAAGGCTTCGAGGGGGACGCCCTGGTTGTAACCTAGCTGTTAGGCTAAGCGATGCGGATTGTACCGCATGAAGAGAACAATATTATTTAGGCGGAACACTACGTATCCCGGCCTGATTGAATATAAATGCATGATCTCTTTGGGCTTCAAATCCGGAGCTCCACTCTTCAACAAATCAAACAACTATTGAATAGGCCCAGCAGGAGAAGAAAGGACTCTGTCACTGAAAACTATCCTGCCTTCGTTTGAATACGGATTGAGTAGTACGCGCAGAGACCCTAACTAGGTCGGATCAGGAGCAGAAGTGTCGATCAACCTCATGACGCGCGGGAAGGTGTGTGACTCATAGAAAATAGGCCGCTGGTGCGCGTTAAATGCGTCTAACATATTCATCTCGATCCACGACGTGAAATAGTAGAGGGAGAAATTCACGGTGTCCGCCTCGGATTAGAAGTGTTGGCGGCAGTACTTAAACCCTGGTATAAGTGTGATAGTCCTGCAATGCCAACAGCCAACCGTGCTCCTCCGGCTATGCGATGGGCATGATAGAAGATGGAAGCTCTCATAAAACGACGATGTATCGGCATGACGAACCAGCTAAGCCAGAGGTCGATGAAGCCAACAAAGAAACTTTCTTCATCCATTCTAGGGGCAGCGATCACGTCAATGGTTACGGCCGATGAGCTTGGGATATAAAACTGTGGCAGGTCCTCTTCTTTGGTCGGCAATTTTTTCAATCTGAATTCGAAAGGATCCTCGATCGTCTAGAATTTCGGAGCCTTCTTGGATAAGACATCTTCGCGGAGAAAGCAAGCAACGAAAGTATCGAAAGTGACACCTTGCCCTTCCGATGTCATGAACAGTTTCTCAAAAATACCCAGGACCTTGATTAAACTTATATGCTTGTGACGAATAGCATTCTTGGTCTTCAAGCCATCAAGCATAGCGGGCACTGTAGCAAATATGTACTCATCAAGGGGTGGTAATTCTTCGTAATGCTCTTCCCTAATTGGCAACCCAAAAATTTCGCGAAACCCCTCCGGGGAGATAGAGACTTCGCGATCCCCAAGCAAAAATGTGTTCGTGGGAAGATTCCACTGGTTCAAAAAGGCCTTGACCCACCAGACGTGGGGAGCATGATAGTAGAACAGTGACGCATACACTGCTTGGTAAAACCCAACCTTCTGCAGCCGTGAGCATTGAGATGAGAGAATGTATCGAGCCCATGGAAGGTAGCCCACTGGATGGCGCGGGGTAACGCCTACCTTATACACCTGCCCCCAGGGTCGAGCTTCACCCTGACATATCCGGCATCCCAAAATATCAATGGCCATCAGGGGTTGATTGGGTATCCCGGTCGTTGACGATTCAAGCCGGCCTGTGGGGGTCCAGTTAGTTGCCTCCACCGCATAAGCAGTCCGCGGGCGCTCCATCAATGACATTGAGCAGATGGGTTCGGTTGGTACTTCGCAGGTAAAGCAACGGCGGCCCCTGATGATGTGACCGTACCACCCCCCATAAGAGAAGGCTCGTATTTTCCATGGCATGTGCCCTAATCATCGCCATAACATTCTCGTCTGATGGAGACTGTGGAAAAGCGGCTTTCGAGCGAGTGTAAGGGAAGTAAGGAAGTGAGGCCATTGTTCCTGAAAATAAGAGGGGAAAAGAAAACCTGTTAAAAAAAAACGTGATTGTTTCATGGGACCACTGACTACAAAGCCAATGGACCCCACGAAATCAATATGGCGGCTCACCAATGATGAGACAAGATAATCACTGTGAGAATCCAAAGGGATTCTCATTAAATAAACAATAGAGTTTCAACAACTTTTAGCATTCTCGAAAAACGAGCTCTATTAAAATGCACAACAGATTCAAATCTGTGTCAAGTATATTAAAACCCTAAAAAGAAAAAAATGCTCAGGAACACCAGGGAATAAAATTCCCAAAGTTTCTGAGTCTTTCAGAGCTGAGCACTGTGATATGGAATTAAATTCCTTAATAATAGGATTAAATCTCAGAAACCCCCACTGTGGTGAGATAAAGAAAATGGAATTAAATTCCAAGGACCCTCAAAGATCGATGATAGGGTAAACCCTAGGAGGAGAACTAACAATCCTTAAGGCCCTAGTGTTTTGGATCTCTAAGAGACCGGTTAGGGTTAGAGCAATGCTGGGGGGCATTTGTTCTTTCATAAAAAAAAGAAGAAGAAAGGAAAAAAGAAGAAAGAAAAGGGGAAAATTCCTCACTGTTTAAATCTTATGTGTTAAACACGTGAGCGCCTAGATGCAAAGCATAGGGGTGCTGCATAAGCCTCACGTGTTAAACACGTGAGGGCCTATATGCAAAGCATATGGGCGTTGTATAAGCCTCACGTGTTAAACACGTGAGCGCCTATATGCACATACAGGCGCTGCATAAGTCTCACGTGTTAAACACGTGATCTCTTATATGCAAAGCATACGGGCGCTGCAATCAAACAACTATAGGCTAATTGAGCCTCACGTGTTAAACACGTAGGCGCCTGTGTGCGACGCATTTAGGCGCCGCAATTAAAACAAATGGCTAAAAGAGCCACACGTGTTAAATACGTGAGCGCCTATATGCAAAGCATATAGGCGCTGCATTTAAATAATTGGTAGAACAAACAGGCCTCACGTGTTAAACACATGAGTTTTTTGGCTGTGTTCTAATGGAAGATAGAATTAATTTCTATATGGGAAATATGTTTCCTGATCTTTCTAATATGGAAAGATTTTTCTTTAACAGAGAATTTTGGATTTGAAATCCAATTGTGATAAAATATCACCGAATGAACTATCTGATAGAATTAAATTCTATATGGAAATATTTCCTCAATCTTTCTCAAACTAGAAAGATCCTCTCTATTAAACAGAGGACCCTTGGATCAACGATCCAATGGTGATTATAAAATCACCCACCGACCATCTAATAGAATATAATTCTATTCCAGGAAAAATATTTCCTAATCTTGTTAAATAAACAAGAAAACTTCTCTATTAAACAGGGAGCCTTTGGATTAAAGATCCAGTGGTGAATAACATTCATCAATTGATCCAAAAGATCACATTGGATTGATCATGATCTCTCAATCAGAGATTCTCTAAACAAGTTGATCTTTTCACTTCTCCTATAGATAGGAGCAAGGAGATTGAGGGAAAAATGTAGAAGAGCAAGAACTCCCCAGAGGCTTAAAAAAAGAATATACAGTGAGCTTTTGAGAAACAGGAGAATTTAATTCTCATGGAAAAGACTTGCTTTCTTAAAACACTAGGTAAAAAGAAAACACCTCGCCTGTGCCTCCCTAAGGGTTTAACCCTTCATATAGGAACTCAGTTTTTTCCCTAGTTGAGATTTGCACAAGTAAATCTCCCCACAAGTTGAGAATTTAATTCTCATCGGGGAGATTCTGCTCTGCAGATTCAAAATTTGGGAGAGAAGAAGAAGAACGAGAACATATAGGAATTTAATTCCTCCAAAAATTAGGGTTTAACCCTATATATATAAAGAACTTAGTTCTTCCATAAAAAAAACACAGTCTTCAAAACCAGAATCGTTAGTGCTTAGCACTATTTTGAAGCCTCACGTGTTTCCCACGTGAGTGCTTCAAATGAAAGAAGAGAACAACTAAAACTGCCTCACGTGAGTGCTAAAGCACCCCAGTATCAAAAAAGAAGAGACAACCACATTCTTTTCATGAAAACTCTAGCCAAGTGCTTAGGACTTATATATAAAAGGGGAAATAAAACCTAACAGGCAGCGCCCGTATTTTTGGTGCCTTACATGTTTCACACGAGAGCGCCACAAGAATTTAGTATTTAACAGTAATCCAGGGCCCACGTAAGCACTGTATGCCTCAGTGCTTAGCACATTGGGTAATTATGGAAACTCGGTCTTAGCCCGAGGTTAAACCTCTGTGATTCCAAAATAACCAAGCACATATTGCTTATGTTTTCCTAAGCTGACCTTAGTCTCAAAAATGACCAGTGGTCTCCCATTGATGATATCCCAAATGATATTCATCTTATTTCTCCTAAGATGATTTTATCCCCGAACTTGACTAATATTTCTTAGGTCTACAACAACCCTTTTCTCCCTCAAACATGGGATTTGGTTTAAGGGTACATCTCTCCATACCTCTGATATATGTCGTAATTCTTTAACGTCATCAGAGAGGTGGCGGGTCCCGACAACCAACAACTCTTTGGCCTATTTCCGAACCGACATGCATACCTCAAATCAGACCGCACCCAAAATTGGGTGCATTCCATATCACCATTGTTCACTCTATCACGTAACAAATACAAGTGCACGCAAGATGAATAAGGAACCAAAATGTCCTTAAACTAATATTCGCCTCCAAAAATGGTGTTAAGGGACCGAAATGTCCCTAAACTAAAACTTCGCCTCCAAAATAGCGATAAGGGACCGAAATTCCCTTAAATTAATATTCGCCTCCAAAATGGCGATAATGGACCGAAACGTCCTTAAACTAAAACAATAGAGCCTGAATGCTCTTTTGTTGGATCTGAAATAAAAATGATCCTAGAACCTTGTTAAGTGGATCTTAGTCTCAAATTGAACTAACGCATTCTTAACAAAAAACCAACCGAGCCCCAACTGATCAGATACATATAAGTTGATCTTAATCTCAAACCAGATTAACGATCCTTAAATCATCACAAACCCAAATCTAAAATTATACGGATTTGGACTAATCTACGCTCTACGGTCGACGACATAAATTAGTCTCCGTATACAATCTACGGACAACCAAAAATAAAACAAACACACACGAAATGAAGTGAACTTCCGGAGTAGGAGAAAATGGTTATCGCGATGCAGTAATGTAATTAACTGCAGGGGCTTGCGCCTGCAAGGAAAAGCGTTCCCATAATTAAAAACCCCTCACAAACGAGGGGGAATCTGATAAAGTATGCTACAATGGTCGCATTTGAAAGGTTCCTAGGCACTCTTGTGAAGGTTCAAAAGGCATCAAACATGCCCGGATAAAAATTTAGACGTGCCGAACAACCCAAAGCCGGGATCTTTGCTAGATTATTAGGGTTTAACATGCAAGATGATAACTTTTATCTAAGTGTGAGGGATTACAACCTTTATAGTCCGCTCCTTCACTTCACAAGCTCCGAGTATAAGTCCTTTTGCCGCGATCCACGATCTCCCGGACTCATGAGTGGCTCCACGACTCGAACGATCCATGCTAGCTTGAAGTGTTCCAAATCTCCGATGATCTACGTCGAAGTTGCAAAGACTCAAGCTTTCTCACTCTAAAGAGATGAACACACTAATCTCATGGGCTAGATGAGATGAGGATGAGAGAGTAGTATTTTTGCTTTCTTTTTATATCATTTTCTCATATTTATTCATCACATAAAGAAAATCTAGTAAGCTTTTTTCAAGAGAGAAGAAGATGATCATAGAAAAGATAATGATTATTTTCCTTTTGTGATGAATAGAAAGAAATGAATATGATTGATATATAAACCATGGTCAAGGATGAGTGGCTAGGATTGTGTAGAGAATAAACTAGAGTTAGGGTTTGGTTGGGTTAAAGAATGTGTCATCCAAAAATATCTTAACAATGACAAAAGAAAAAGCTTCTAGAAGGTGTATGAAGCATCTAACCCTAATCAAACCCTAATCTCAATTAATCATCCTTAAACATGTTTAACAATTAATCATATTATGTTACAATAATATATATCACATATATATTATATATTTGCAGCAAAAGAAAATAATACAATTAACATATATCGCATATATATCAATGTATCATCCAGTGAGAAAATGAAATAATAAAGCGAGCCAATATTAGATAATGTAATACAATATATCATATATATTATTATACATTAAATCATCGAATCAATACTTGAATCGATGATCCGGCTATATCGAATATTACCGACTAATATATCATGTACCGATTCATCAAATCAACACTTGATCCGATGTCCCAGTTCATATCTAAATATCGCGAGAATATAATATGGTATCTCATATCGCATTATCCTCGGTCCTGCACATATCACATATGCGCCTCTACTCTGTTTCGCCTGAGCCAAGAAACCTCTGTGTAGGACTCTAAAGAATCGTCAATACGCCGGTAGCAGGTGATGATCATATCAAAAACCCACAAGCTGCAAGCGGTCAGCTAAACGTAACAGCCACCCAGGTAGTGAGCGATCAGAAGATCAACAAGCTAGCCTATGCGTTCTCCTGTGAATCCAATCAGTAACACAACCGTACAGTCCGGTCTGTTCGTCTGATATGTCGCATATCAAGTCTAGGGGTGGTATACGTCAGACCCCAGTAACCGATAAGTCGTGTCAATGTGTGGCTCATAACGGGTCGAGAAACTACTAGTAACACTTACCAGTAAATCTCTATATCAGCCCTGGCCAGGGACTTCCAGTTATAGCCAATCGAACACAGCACAACATCAACTCCCTATACCGGGAGAGACGAATCCCCTCCTATCGCTCATTGCCTCCATGTGATTCGGGACTGTACCCAAAAGCCACCATTTTGCACGCCCTCTTGGACGTGGTAAGGTGGAAATCAAAGCACAGTGGGAATCACATAAGACTCTATGACGATCTCGGGTCTACAGACTACCCTGTACCAGTGTCACCGGAAAACTGCCATCTGACGTGTGGTATATCACCATCTGGGAGTTCTCGGCGAGTCCGTCCAGTGTACCCAGTCTCCACTGAGCACCCGTACACCATCTCTGATGTCTAACACCGATGGATATGGGATCATCCATCGCCCATCATATGGGTCAAGATGCGTATACGCTAGTCTACTCTGGTGTATCGATGCCCTGTCTCGATATACCCTCGACTAGGAGCAGTTATAGGATGTACTCATCGACTACCGCGGCCCCACTAGTATGATCTCATCATAGTCCCAGTAGTCGAGTACAGATCCTAAGGGCTTTATCAACATGTGAGAGTAAAACAGTAAACCAATACAAGTCAACATGTTAAGATAAAGTGAAACCAAATAGCATACTATCATGACGAGCAAGAATGTCATCTCTATATATATCCAAGCATCCATTATAATATACATCATATGTACAACAATGGCCTCTAGGGCATATACATAACTAACAATCTCCCACTTGCACTAAGGCCAGCTGCTGTAGTATCTCATACCTAGCATCCCGAATAATCTCTCAAACTGTATCTGGGGAATAGCCTTCGTGAATGTATCCGCAGTGTTGTCCTTCGTATCTACTCTCCTGACCTCGATCTCCCGGCGATCAACTATCTCCCTGATCAGGTGATACCGCCTCAGAATATGTTTGGACTTTTGATGGGACCTGGGTTCCTTGGCTAACGCCACAGCTCCATTGTTATCGCAATACAGAGGTATAGGATGCTTAATGGATGGAACCACACCAAGTTCACTAATGAACTTCTTGATCCAGACAGCCTCTTTGGCAGCATCGTTGGCAGCGATGTATTCAGCCTCCATCGTTGAGTCTGCAACGGTATCCTATTTGGAACTCTTCCAACATACTGCCTCTCCATTGAGGGTAAAGACAAAACCCGAATGCGACTTAGAGTCGTCCTTATCACTTTAGAAGCTGGAATCGGTAAAGGACTCCACCTGGAGTTCTCCGTTACCATACACCAAGAACATCTCCTTAGTCCTTCGTAAGTACTTGAGAATGTTCTTCACTGCTGTCCAATGACTCTCTCCAGGATCTTCTTGATACCGACTCATTACACTTAGTGAGTATACTACATCAGGTCTGGTACATAGCATCGCATATATGATAGAGCCTACTGCCGAAGCATAGGGTATCCCTTGCATGCGAGCTCTCTCCAAATCAGTCTTGGGAGACATCTCTTTGGAGAGAGTGAGTCCAGAGATCGTGGGTTGGTTCCCACGCTTGGATTCTTCCATACTAAACCTCTTTAGTATGGTGTCAATGTACCTGGATTGGGACAATCCCAGTATCCGTTTAGATCTATCTCTATAGATCATTATTCCCAATACGCAGGAGACATCACCTAGATCTTTCATTGAGAATCTCTGTGATAAGAAGAGCTTGACTGATTGCAGCATAGGAATATCATTTCCTATCAAGAGTATGTCATCCGCGTATAATATGAGGAAGACAACCTTACCCTCTGCTACCTTCTTATAGATACAAGGTTCATCTATATTTTTGATGAAGTCAAACTCTTTGACTACAACATCAAAACAGATGTTCCAACTCCGCGATGCTTGCTTTAACCCATAAATGGATTTAAGCAGCTTGCACACCTTTCCGCTGCTCCCACTATCTACGAAGCCCTCTGGCTGAGTCATGTACATGCTCTCTTCTAAATCACCGTTTAGAAAGGTGGTCTTAACATCCATTTGCCAGATTTCATAGTCATGGTATGCAGCAATGGCAAGTAAGATCCGGATGGACTTAAGCATAGCCACTGGAGAAAAGGTTTCGTCATAATCCACACCTGGTCGTTGACGAAAACCCTTTGCTACAAGTCTAGCTTTGAAAGTCTCAACTTTTCCATCTACACCAAATTTCTTTTTAAAAATCCACTTGCTCCCAATGGGTTTTACCCCCTCAGGAGCATTTTCCAAAATCCATACTTTATTGGTGTACATGGATTCCATCTCAGATCGCATTGCATCCAGCCATTTCATAGAGTCACCACTCGTGATGGCCTGCTCGAAACTAGTCGGGTCATCATCATCCATGATGCAATCCTCGCTTCCATCATCAATGAGAAAACCGCAGTATCTCTCTGGTGGACGAGAAACCCTACTAGATCGGCGGAGAGGCTGGGGTTCGTCGGGTACTACTGAATCCTCTGGTTCCACTAAATCTTCAGTTGCAGTTTGTGTTGCTGGAACTTCTTCCAGTTCTACCTCAGAGCCACTAATCTCTTTTGCAAGAAATTCCTTTTCTAAAAAGGTGGCATGTTGAGCAACAAACACTTTTTGCTCCTCACCGTGATAGAAAAAATATCCATAAGAATTCTTCGGATATCCTACAAACTTGCAAAGAACTGACCGTGCCTCGAGTTTGTCCGGATTTTGCCTTTTTACATAGGCCGGACAACCCCATATCTTAACTCGTTTAAGATACGGTCTCTTCCCACTCCATATCTCATATGGTGTGGTAGGTACAGATTTAGTTGGAACTTGATTCAATAGGTATGCTGCTGTCTCAAGCGCATACCCCCAGAAGGAAATAGGTAACTCAGCTGTACTCATCATAGAGCGTACCATATCTAATAGGATACGATTCCTTCGCTCCGATACACCGTTGAGCTGTGGTGTATAAGGAGGAGTAAGCTGAGAGAGAATCCCATTCTCTTTTAGATAATCTAGGAACTCATTGCTTAAGTATTCACCTCCTCGATCAGATCGAAGAATCTTAATACTTTTGCCCGTTTTATTCTCTACTTCGTGCTTATATTCTCTGAATTTCTCAAAAGCTTCAGACTTGTGTTTCATTAGGAACACATATCCGAATCTTGAGAGATCGTCAGTGAATGTAATGAAGTAGGAAGAACCGTTCCTGGCATGCGTAGACATGGGACCGCATACATCACTATGTACCAGTCCTAAGAGTTCGGTAACTCTTTCTCCGTGTCCACTAAACGGAGCTTTGGTCATTTTTCCTTTGAGACATGAATGGCAAGTATCATAAGATGATAATTCGAACGGATTCAAATAACCATCCTTATGTAACTTAGCCAGTCGTGTCGCATTGATATGACCAAGTCTACAATGCCACAAGTAGGATTCGTTCATATCTGAACTTTTTCTCTTGTGTGTGTTTTGTATATTTAGGATTGTATTCTGATTTAGAATGAATATGCCATTATGTAACGAGCCTGATGCAATCAACTTTTGATCTAGGAATATGTTCATAACATTATCCTTTACTACAAAATTATATCCTTCTTTACTTAATAAAGAAACAGATATAATGTTGCACATCATGTTCGGTATATAATAGCACTCATTTAGAATCAGTGTATTACGACTTGGTAATACTAGGTGATATTCGCCAACTGCTTTGGCTGCAACATTTGCACCGTTCCCTACTTGAACGGAATGATCACCTTTTCCCAGTTCTCTACCTTTACGTAGCCTATATAACTGTTTACATATGTGGGATCCTGATCCGGTATCTAATACCCAGGACGTAGGGTGAACTGAGAAACAGTTCTCAATAACTAATACACTCGAAGAAGATGCATCAACATGCATGTTCTTTTGGGCGGCTTGAGAATCCAGATATTCTCCTGTTTCCTGTTCAGTCTTATAACTCTTATAAGAAAGAATGGGTCCAACGTTCCCTTGCTCAGAACAATAATCGGGTTCAGTCAATACATCCATATTATTATCTTGATTATGGCCTGACATGGTCGCTACCTGGAGAGAGAGAGAAGAAAACACTTTAGCGTATGCTGTTGCAAGATTAGATTGGTTATTATCTTATCTAATCAGGATGTCTCCCACTGTTTTTATTAAATCTACCTTAAAACCCGAAAAGGTAAGATTAGCCGGGATTAATTACACCCTACAATTTCGTCAATCTTTCAGTCAGATCATTGTCGGTACTTTGAGGGAGGTTCCCCGTGCTTTCGCACGGACCTAATTAAAGTAAATCTCGTTTTCCCAGAGGCGTAACCCCGTTAACACTTTTCTAGACACCTACTTGATCGGCTAATTGTCCTGTGTAAAACTCTCCCAGGAGTAACACTTACTCGCAGTGGGTATCGGGATCCAACTATCTTATAGGAGGTATGCAATCTCATTGCAAATTTCAACACTTGAAATTCCCGATAAAATTTTGCCCCTAGCGATCTATGACCTTGACAAGGTCAACAAACCATAAATCGCAAGTCAAGTTTAACCCGTCATTTCCTGATTGAATTAAACCCACCCGCATGACCCTTGACAAGGTCAACAAGGCCGTACGAATACCCTAATCCAATCAGATCTCATGTTTTAGCAGATAAACACTAATTAGCTACCGTACACTGTGCCTTGACAAGGTCAACAAACACAACACGAATACTAAGTAGGATTTATCTGAAATGACGGAAGGCTACGACAGGTTTTTCAGAAAACCTATTGCGTAATAAACTTGATATCGTCGTAGAATCGAGTGTTTTTGAAAAGGAGTGTTTTTGAGGCTTTTTCTTAGTTTCGCTAAAGGGGTCACTCCCGGTGAAGGGATCGTCGGCCCTTTCCTCATCGAATAAGGTGCAGGATATATCATATATACCGCTGTGCAAAGCAAAACACTAAAAGCAATCAAAAGACAAACCGAGTTTTGTAGCATCTGCCAGTTTCGCTAAAGAGGTCACTCCCGGTGAAGGGATCGTCGGCTCTTTCCCTATCGAATAAGGTGCAGGATATATCATATATATCACTGTGCAAAGCAAAACTGTAGCTACC
Source organism: Agapanthus africanus (assembly GCA_030015575.1). Classification (NCBI taxonomy): domain Eukaryota; kingdom Viridiplantae; phylum Streptophyta; class Magnoliopsida; order Asparagales; family Amaryllidaceae; genus Agapanthus; species Agapanthus africanus. The sequence continues at coordinate 189,836,091 of JASDDO010000014.1, read as the reverse complement.
CCTTTTTATAAAGTTTTGATTCTACAACATCTTTAGGTTTCTTTTCTTTTATTAATCTCTTTAATAAAAATCCCATCAGCTTATGCTTCCTAAGCATCACAGAAGAAACGAAAGCAGTAATATTTATATATCAGCATATATATATAGTATAAGCATTCGTCTCAGGCAGTAATATGATCTCATCACAGAACATTGCAGCAGAAGAACATATATAAAATATTGGATATACTAGGACGTCCGTGTTTTCAATACGAGCCTGTATAAAACACGGATTCCACGGTCGCGACGAATAGCCAAACCCACATCCTAAGACCCCTACGAGAGCGGCAAGTAACACTGCCAATTCTAGGGTTAGGAGACCCGGTCTCGACTCCTCGAGATGGCCTCCCACTGGACCCTAGAACCCGGTTACTTGTGCTCCCCTCCTTGGGTCTACCTAATGCGGAAAAGTAAATAATATACACTGGTGACAGCAACCTCAACCTGGAAGTGCCCCAAATAAAAGAATATTACATTACAAATGAATTTTACATGAATGAAAATAAAAACCCTCATCTCACATAAAACCCCCGGCTATTCAGAACACGACGATCCAATATAACATATCACAGCAACACATAATATCTCATATCATCAACGTAAGTAAATATGCGCATCCCAATTGTCGTTGACATATAACAACGAAACCGGCGATATCACATATTACACTTACGGTCACAGAAAAGAATGTGTAAAACTACAATATTTGTAATTCACTATCACTTTAGACATCATAAATCCGAAATATCACATACTCCGCATTTCATGCCCAACTCTATGAATTCCACATATTGTATCACATTCCAGGTAAATAGACAGTATTAAACTTTCCGAACAGATAATCTAATACCCAAAATTTCCTAAATTGCTCAACACTTGAGCGGAGTTCAAATAATCCCAGAATAAGTCACAGTACCGGTGATCCAGCCGTAGAAGGGTCAAGCCAATGCCTCACATGTGGAACGCCGTACTGCCCCAAACCCGAAGGTTCAAAAGGCAGTTCAAGACGGTCACATAATCGAGTTAAGGTTTGTTGTCTTCTAGAGGGTCCACCGCTTAACTTGTACAATTTTTCCGAAAGATTTAAACCGGATAAAAATCCAACACTTGAAAGTTTTACGTGCCGGGAAAAAGTGGGTTAATGATATCCGTTCAACTAGTTTAACAGTTTCTAAATATCCGGAAAGAAATACGAATTAAAAATTTCCGATCAAGTCTACTATTACAAAACAAACCCCAAAATTTTCAACACTTGAAATAGATTAAAAATACCCAGAAGCATCAACAAGCACCTGCGGTTATTACCATGAAAGACACGTGTCACAACTCGATAATTCCGCCGCGGAACAGCCGCGTAAGCATGCTTACGCCGCGGTTCCGCCGCCGTTTAAACGAATTGTGGGCACGTGTTTCATGGTAATCCTTAGAATTCCCTGCTGATTTTTTTACGTATTTTTAATTCAGAAAAAACCCAGATTTTAAAAATTTCCAGAGAGGGGGTTATTTTCGTCGGTTCGGGTTCGATCGGAGTTTTAACTTCGTAAACTCATCGCCTAATGCTCTAGCTAGGCTCTGATACCACTGAAAGATTCCTAGGCACTCTTGTGAAGGTTCAAAAGGTATCAAACATGCCCGGATAAAAATTTAGACGTGCCGAACAACCTAAAGCCGGGATCTTTGCTAGATTATTAGGGTTTAACATGCAAGATGATAACTTTTATCTAAGTGTGAGGGATTACAACCTTTGTAGTCCGCTCCTTCACTTCACAAGCTCCGAGTAGAAGTCCCTTTGCCCCAATCCACGATCTCCCAGACTCATGAGAGGCTCCACGACTCGAACGATCCATGCCAGCTTGAAGTGTTCCAAATCTCCGATGATCTACGTCGAAGTTGCAAACACTCAAGCTTTCTCACTTTAAAGAGATGAACACACTAATCTCATAGGCTAGATGAGATGAGGATGAGAGAGTAGTATTTTTGCTTTCTTTTTATATCATTTTCTCATATTTATTCATCACATAAAGAAAATCTAGTAAGCTTTTTTCAAGAGAGAAGAAGATGATCATGGAAAAGATAATGATTATTTTCCTTTTGTGATGAATAGAAAGAAATGAATATGATTGATATATAAACCATGGTCAAGGATGAGTGGCTAGGATTGTGTAGAGAATAAACTAGAGTTAGGGTTTGGTTTGGTTAAAGAATGTGTCATCCAAAAATATCTTAACAATGACAAAAGAAAAAGCTTCTAGAAGGTGCATGAAGCATCTAACCCTAATCAAACCCTAACCTCAATTAATCATCCTTAAACATGTTTAACAATTAATCATATCATGTCACAATAATATATATCACATATATATTATATATTTGCAACAAAAGAAAATAATACAATTAACATATATCGCATATATATCAATGTATCATCCAGTGAGAAAATGAAATAATAAAGTGAGCCAATATTAGATAATGTAATACAATATATCATATATATTATTATACATTAAATCATCGAATCAACACTTGAATCGATGATCTGGCTATATCGAATATTACCGACTAATATATCATGTACCGATTCATCGAATCAACACTTGATCCGATGTCCCAGTTCATATCTAAATATCGCGAGAATATAATACGGTATCTCATATCGCATTATCCTCGGTCCTGCACATATCACCTATGCGCCTCTACTCTGTTTCGCCTGAGCCAAGAAAGCTCTGTGTAGGACTCTAAAGAATCGTCAATACGCCGGTAGCAGGTGATGATCATATCAAACACCCACAAACTGCAAGTGGTCAGCTAAACGTAACAGCCACCCAGGTATTGAGCGATCAGAAGATCAACAAGCTAGCCTGTGCGTTCTCCTGTGAATCCAATCAGTAACACTCCCATACAGTCCGGTCTGTTCGTCTGATATGTCGCATATCAAGTCTAGGGGTAGTATACGTCAGACCCCAGTAACCGATAAGTCGTGTCGATGTGTGGCTCATAACGGGTCGAGAAACTACTAGTAACACTTACCAGTAAATCTCTATATCAGCCCTGGCCCGGGACTTCCAGTTATAGCCAATCGAACACAGCACAACATCAAATCCCTATACCGGGAGAGACGAATCCCCTCCTATCGCTCATTGCCTCCATGTGATTCGGGACTGTACCTAAAAGCCACCGTTTTGCACGCCCTCTTGGACGTGGTAAGGTGGAAATCAAAGCACAGTGGGAATCACACAAGACTCTATGACGATCTTGGGTCTACAGACTACCCTGTACCAGTGTCACCGGAGAACTGCCATCTGACGTGTGGTATATCACCATCTGGGAGTTCTCGGTGAGTCCATCCAGTGTACCCAGTCTCCACTGAGCACCCATACACCATCTCTGAGGTCTAACACCGATGGATATGGGATCATCCATCGCCCATCATATGGGTCAAGATGCGTATACGCTAGTCTACTCTGGTGTATCGATGCCCTGTCTCGATATACCCTCGACTAGGAACAGTTATAGGATGTACTCATCGACTACCGCGGCCCCACTAGTATGATCTCATCATAGTCCCAGTAGTCGAGTACAGATCCTAAGGGCTTTATCAACATGTGAGAGTAAAACAGTAAACCAATACAAGTCAACATGTTAAGATAAAGTGAAACCAAATAGCATACTATCATGACCAGCAAGAAAGTCATCTCTATATATATCCAAGCATCCATTATAATATACATCATATGTACAACAATGGCCTCTAGGGCATGTACATAACTAACAGCATTCGTCCAAATCTCCGATATACGGTACCATAAATCAACTTGGCATCTTCGGAGAGGTGGATAGATAAAACAAAGTAGCATCCGCCCCCAAATTCAGGCAAGACAATCTATCCCAGTTCGTCTTTGTTTTCGGTAGTAAACAAGTGGCTCTTGATAAAGCCGTCATTTTTACACGCGAGATGGTTGAGACCCATAAGACTGCCGAGAAAGGGATTGAGCATCGGTTTTCTACATATCAAAAACAACAGGCACAGGCAGGGGCTCATCTTGCAGCGTTGCTAGAGCTTGAGGTGGAGGTCCGACAAAAGAATGATGATTTAGCTGGTCTATTTAATCGTCCGCCGTCTTAAAATTTTTGTCGCTGTATATTTTCTTCTTTTTGTTTTTGTATCTTGTATTCATTTTGATTTATGAATAAAAGACATATTTTATTTCATGCTTGCAGCTCTCTATCCTTTGATGTCTTGACTTAGCATAAAGTAGTTTATGCACTGATTTCAAAGTTTGTCGTTTATTCACTCATTTCGGAGCCTCTAGTTTATGTACTCATTTCAGAGTTTGAAGTTTATTCACTCGTTTCGGAGTCTCTAGTTTATGTATTCATTTCGGAGTTAGTAGTTTATTCACTCGTTTCGGAGTCTCTAGTTTATGTACTCATTCCAGAGTTAGTAGTTTATTCACTCGTATCGATGTCTCTATTTTATGTAATCATTTCGGTGTTTATTTGGTTTTCCTCCCTTGGGTTCACAAGCAAACATGTCCTAATGTTGTATATAGATAACCCCCATTAATTACAACGGAGGTCCGTTAGGTTTTGTGGTACTAGGTGATTGGTAGAGTTTTTGCGTGCTATGTTTGCTACCGCAATCAAGACGGTTTCGCTTGTAGCTAGCCGGTTGAGTACGGGTCGTCCGTAGGGAGATGGGAATCTTTTTCTATGTGCTTTAACGAGTTAAGTCCAAAAGTCCAGATTTTTTTGTGATTAACTAAGTGTTGAAATGATATGTAAAGAGAGCTTGTTAGGGTTAGGATTAGGTTAGTTTGAGTTAGGAGTCGCTCACTTCTTTCGTTGCCACTCTTAATATCGGTGTTACGGTAATCGGCAACAACGGGGATTAGCACGACTAGGAAGGAACTTGCGAGTATAAGCTAGGCTTTCCAATTCATAAGTTCTTCCTTTTGGTGCTTGTCCGTCCGTTCTTGGCTCTTAGCCTTAACCTCCGGTTGATTCAACCACAACCGGTCTCACTACGGAATCACCGCTATCATGTAGGATAGGGTGCCGTAGGGAGCGGATTGTGGTTCAATTAACGGGAGTTCGATTTAAGATGTTGGGCTGGGAAAGAGTGAGAGAGATTTCCTTCTCTCAAACATCCCTTATCCAACCCTAACAAGTATGGAAACTACTCACCCATTACAAGAAGAACGAAAAATAAAACAAAGGAGGAAGATAGAAAGAAGGTGATTAGAAGATAACAACTAGCTATTTGCGACCTCACCTTGGCAAGGATCAAACGTAAGCATCATGGTTGTTTAAGGATAAAGGAAAAGAGAATAAGAAAGAAACAACAATAAATAACAACAACTAACTTATCAATTGAAGATTACAAGCAATTAACATAACAAGAGCAAGACAAATATAATAACAAAAAGAACTTTTTTATTCATCATTCTTCACTCACAAAAGCTCACTACAAGTTTTTAATGGAGAAGAGATGAGAAGTGGAAGAAGAACAACAAGTATTCTAAAACATAAAATACAAGATTAAGCACCCTTGGCTTCACAAGGTTCTGGGCTATTTATAGGCAGGGAGATGGAAACCTAGGGCAAAATTCTGCTTATACATGAAATGTCCAAAGTACCCCTGAATTACGACACCATGAAGAGACCATACGGCCGCGGTTCTGCGGCCTAGACCCCCTATTGGCCGCGGAACCGCGGCCATATAGAGGAGTTAGGTCAAGGGCTTTTGAGTGCTTCCCTGGTCTGCTGTCCCCTTTTGTCTGGTACATGTTTTTTTCTGATAATCTTTCCACATTTCTTCCAGAATTCTTGTGGATCAAAAGGTGATTGGATGTGGATCTTTCGTCAGGATTTTCTTGAGCTCCGCATAGATTTCTTGGACTTGGTGTTGCCATTGTGCTTTGTGCATGAAGATGACAATCGATTTGCCATTTTATCTCTCAAACTGGTGTGTGGCAACATACGAATAGAGAGCGGAGACCCGTGTTTTATCTGTGGTTGGCAGGAACCCGGATTTTGTCGTGCTTTTCCATGAATTTCATCGTTTAGAGCCAAGAACCTATATCCTGCAATTGACTAGCAAACACGGCTCAAGAGTACCTACCGATAAGCAATATGATAAAAATTGGACGGTATAAAAATGCAAAAATCTGATATGAACAAATACCCCCAAACTTATCATTTGCTCCTCCCGAGCAAAGCCAATTTATTCACAAAAATTCCTAACCTCACTTTTGCAGGGAACGCGATTGCACTGAGCATGTGCAACAAGCAGTTAAACCTCTAGGTGTCCCTAGTAGGAGGAGTGTTGTCTCCTGAGGGTTTTCAGCGGATACTACCCACAAAATCCGGTCAAGCTAGTTTTTGCAAAATAACTATGATTCAAACCCTAAAGTTTTGTTTCAGAAAATAACAATTCTATTATCCTAAGTCTAGACTATCGAACCTTTATTTTTCACACCTCGCTTCTTATTTAACCACAGATTTTATATGTCTTTACGTGTAGTGCAAATAGTGTCGTTAAGTTTCCAGAAGGATCGATTTAAGTCATCATGTTAAACAATAAAGCCCAGATAAAAATTTTAAAAGGATCACATAAGTTTTATAAAGAGTTAAGCATTTTCAAGTTTCGTTTTCCAGTAAGGTTTCAACTTCAGAATTTCTATCTTCTTTAACAGGAAACTAGGTCATATTTTTTACTCCACCTTTTTCTTGTTTTTATTTTATACACACCTCTGTGAACGTGCAATAGTCTTTATCATAGAATAAAACCTTCATACCTCCGCTAAAAGTTTTATAAAAGCCTGTCTTTTATCAAGATTATTCTCACACAAAGAACCGTTAGGAATTTTAACTCGGAGAGAACACTTGCTTGACTTTGTTTTAATCTGGACTTTCTAGGCTTCTTAGCGAGCTTTGGGCTAATGCACCCAAACCAGTTGGCTTTAGGGCATTGGGTGTAGAAACACCCCAGCGGACTTAATTACTCAAGTTACCTAGGTCCAAAAACAAAAGACAATTTGGCGTGAAAATCATGATGATTCAATACGATCGGAGATATAACCGGCAGTTCAATTATTTTTTTGGATAAAAGACGTGTTTAATTGGTTTGGTGTGTAATCATTCCAATCAAGTTCCAGATGGGTTATTTTTCAGACTTAGTTCCAATTAAGGCATCAATAACATTTCTTCATATTCACTTCACTTCATAAACTATTCTTGATATTACTTATTTCAGAACAAACCTATTTGATCCTCAGAAAATCATTTATCCATTTAAAAGCTTTTAGACATAAAAGACTTGTCATCTAATTTCCAAAACTCACAACACGTGTAGCGTGATGTAAAGACGTATATCAGCTATAGTTAACTTCAAAGGAGAGTTATCTTTCAGGTTTTCAAAATCTAAAAATAAGATTTAGTTATTCTTATCTTATCAAACAAAACTGTCGAAATGTTGAATCAGAGTTCTCCCACTAGCTAACTTGACAGAAAAGTTTTTATGTTTTTAGAAAATTTTCTGATTTTTATGGATTTTAGTATGTAGATGCAAAATATACATATGAATGCGAAGGTTAAAAATGCGTACCGAGCGTACCCCCAAACTTAAACTGGACAGTGTCCTCACTGTCATTGCATGAAGTGATCATTTGAAGGGTCAAAATTGTCGGTTAGATAAACACAATTTTTTTTTATTTTTTTTGTTTTTAAAGAAAAGAAAAATAGCAAGAATGGAAAAGAATATCCACAAATAAATACAAGAATGGTATATACATACCCCCAAACTTATTTTGGAACAGTGTCCTCTGTTCTTAGCTGGATATCCGAAGTTTGGTGGTAGGCAGAGGAAGATTATGCAGGGTAAACCGGCTCCTGCAAGACCAGGAGCTTATCTGTTGGTTCGGTGCTAAGGTACAGTTTTAGTCGGTGTCCGTTCACTTTGAAAAATGAACCGTCGTTTGGATTCTCCAAATCCACAGCGCCTTGCGGATACACATTCCGCACAAAATACGGCCCTTTCCAGCGAGATCGGAGCTTTCCTGGATGGAAGTGTAGCCGGGTGTCGTAAAGCAGTACCTGCTGACCAGGTACGAAGGTTTTGCGTAAAAGGTGTTTATCGTGAAACACCTTCGTTCTATTCTTAATGACAACCGCGTTATCGTAAGCCTCATCCCTAAGCTCGCTCAATTCGTTCAGTTGCAGCTTCCGATGGCTGCCCGCATCTTCGAGAGACAGATTCAGCTCCTTTATCGCCCAAAATGCGTGATGCTCTATTTCGACAGGGAGGTGGCAAGTTTTTCCGTACACAAGCCGATAGGGAGACATGCCAAGATCGGTCTTATAAGCGGTTCGAAATGCCCAAAGGGCATCAGTGAGTTTCAGCGACCAATCTTTTCGGTTCTTGGAAACCGTCTTTTCCAGTATCTGCTTGATTTGCCGATTTGAAACTTCGGCCTGCCCATAGGTTTGGGGGTGGTAGAGCGTTGATAGCTTATGATTAATGGAATATTTCCGCATCAAGGCCTCGAAAGTCTTATTGCAGAAATGAGTTCCAATGTCGTTAATGATCGCACGGGGGTGCCCAAAACGGGAGAAAATGTTTTCTTTAAGAAACCTAACGACAACCTTGTTGTCGTTAGTTTGGCTGGGCACAGTCTCGACCCACTTAGAGACGTAATCAACAGCGAGAAGGATGTATAAGTTCCCGAAAGAGCTGGGAAACGGCCCAATGAAATCTATCCCCCAAACGTCGAAAATCTCCATAACCAAGATTGGTTGGAGCGGCATCTCGTTCGTCCGGGATATCCGGCCCAAGTGTTGGCACCGTGAGCAAGTCTTGCAATAGTCATGAGCGTCTTTGAAGAGTTGTGGCCAGTAAAAACCACATTGCAAGATCTTCTCAGCTGTCTTTCTGGGGCCAAAATGCCCGCCACATGCTTGATCGTGGGAAAATGACAGCACACTCTTGAATTACTTGTCAGGGACACACCGACGAATAATATGGTCGGGACAGTACTTGAACAGATAGGGTTCGTCCCAGTAAAAGTGTTTTACTTGGGATAAGAATCGAAGTCTGTCCTGACTTGACCATTCGGTTGGTAGTAATCCTGTGGCCAAATAGTTCACAATATCTGCGAACCAGGGTTCTCAAGATACTGTCAAGAGCTGTTCATCCGGGAAAACGTCATTGATCGGAATTTGAAGCGACGGCGAAGAAGGAAGTCGTGAGAGATGGTCGGTGACTATATTTTCACATCCTCTTTTGTCCTTGATGACAAGGTCAAATTCTTGAAGCAAGAGGATCCAATGTATTAGCCAAGATTTTGCATCTTTCTTCGCAAAAAGATGGCGCAGAGCAGAATAGTCTGTGTAGACAATGACTGGAGAGCCGATGAGGTAGGGCCTGAACTTTTCTAAAGCAAACACAACAGCCAAGAATTCCTTCTCAGTTGTTGTATAATTGAGTTGGGCGTCGTTCAGGGTTCGGCTCTCATAATAGATTACGTGCGGCATCTTGTTAATGTGTTGTCCAAGGACAGCACCAATGGCAAAGTAGGATGCGTCGCACATAATCTCAAATGGGTGCGTCCAGTCAGGTGAAGAAAGAACGGGAGCAGAAGTGAGTGAGCTTTTCAATGACTCGAACGCAGTCACACAGCTCGAGTCGAAGTCGAATGGCGTGTCCTTGGCCAGTAGAAGAGTCAAGGTCCTAGCAATCTTGCTAAAGTCCTTGATGAACCGTCTATAAAAATCGGCATGGCCAAGGAAGGCTCGGATGTCTCGGACGCATCCGGGAGGAGGGAGATTGGAAATGACCTCAATCTTCGCTTTGTCAACCTCTATGCCATTCTGCGAGATGATATGTCCTAAGACAATACCATCGCGCACCATGAAGTGGCACTTCTCCTAATTCAAAGTGAGGTTCTTGTCCTTACATCGGGTAAGGACAACGTCAAGATGCAGCAAACACTCGTTGAAGGAATTGCCGAAGATGGAGAAATCATCCATGAAGATCTCCAGAATTTTTTCCACCATGTCTGAAAAGATTCCCATCATACACCGCTGGAAGGTAGCGGGCGCATTGCATAACCCAAAGGGCATGCGACGATATGCAAACGTGCCGAAAGGACAAGTGAATGTGGTCTTGTCCTGGTCATTTTCTGCGATGGGAATTTGATTATAGCCGGAGTAGCCATCAAGAAAGCAGTAGTACTCGTGTCCGGCTAATCGTTCAAGCATCTGGTCAATGAAAGGTAGCGGAAAGTGGTCTTTCCGCGTTGCGGTGTTCAGTTTTCTGTAATCGATGGATACTCGCCACCCAGTTTGGGTGCGAGTAGGGATTAACTCGTTCGCCTCGTTTATGATGACCGTTATGCCTGATTTCTTGGGGACAACGTGAATGGGGCTAACCCACTGGCTATCAGAGATAGGGTAAATGATACTACTATCCAGACATTTTACGATCTCCTGCTTCACAGCCTCCTTCATGACTGTGTTGAGTCGCCTTTGTGGATCTCTGGCTGGTTTGGCATCATCCATCAGATGAATGTGATGTTCAACGATCAGTGGACAAATCCCCTTGATGTCCGCCATGGACCAGCCAAAAGCTTGCTTATTGCTGTGCAAGACCGTAAGAAGGGCTTTCTCTTGCTCTGGATCTAGAGAAGCCGAGATGATGACAGGGAGGGTCTCGTTCTCACCCAAGTAAGCGTACTTAAGGTGAGACGGCAAAGGCTTGAGTTCGAGCGTTGGAGGTGAAACGATGGAAGGCAGGATTGGTGAAAAGGTCTCGAACTCAAAGGATTCCAGCAAAGGTTCAAAACGAGTATAAGCGACCGAGTTGGATGATTCAGGTAACTCATCCGGAAATTCGAAGGATTCAAACTCGGGTTGTGAGCGGCTAAGATCTTTCGAGAATGTGAAACTCTCGTTGTCATTGTCGGGCGCAGAAACAGCAGCAGGTTCGAAGAGGAACGCAATAGTGGCGTCAAGGTTATCGTGATCAAACAGAAACTCCTCGAATTCACACTCTTCTGGGGTGATCTCCTGGATCGAGCAAACGTCTAGTATATGAGCATTAGGTTCGGAAGGCAGATTCCCCAACCTAAAAATGTTGAGTTCAATTGTCATATTACCAAAAGATTGGTTCATCGAACCATTGCGACAATTGATCACAACATTTGATGTTGCAAGGAATGGGCGACCGAGTATCACTGGAATTTGATTCCGGGGGTTAGCTATAGGCTGTGTGTCTAATACAATGAAGTCAACGGGGAATATGAAGTTCCCAACCTTGATTAACACATCCTCTAGCTCACCCCTAGGATGGGTGATCGATCGGTCGGCCATTTGGAGAGTGCAGTGTGTGGGTTTCAGCTCTCCTACATCTAGTTGCTCATATACTGAGTACGGAAGCAGGTTAACACTGGCACTAAGATCTAATAGTACGCGGTTGATGTTCTTATCCCTAATGGTAATAGAAATCGTAGGACAGCCAGGGTCCTTCCGTTTTTGTGGTAAAGATTGGGTAAGAGCATCACTCACAGCACTAGCCAAGAAAACTTTCTTGGGTACCTGAGACTTCCTCTTTTTCGTGCATAAGTCCTTTAAGATTTTCGCGTAGGATGGGACTTGTTGGACAGCATCTAAAAGGGGAATGTTAATGTTAACCTGCTTAAACAACTCCAGAATATTCTCCATTTGTGGATTTTTTTTGGTGGACTTCAACCGGTTTGGAAATGGAACGTTTTTAAAATTGGTTAAGTCCAATGCTGGAGGAGGAGATTGTGGAGTTGGAACGGATCCCAGAACTGGTGTTTTTGTGGAGTGAGAATTGGGTCCGTTTAGAGTAGAAGAAAAGGAAGAACCTTTTGAAGAATGGAGAATTGGCTCAGAAGACGAAGACGAAGAAGAAGAAGAAGAAGAAGAAGAATAAGAAGTGGCCGGGGTGTCATCGTTGATCCATGTGCCAATGTTGTTTTGCAGCATCCTTCTCGATCTCAATGTGGTCACGGCACTCACATTATGGTTCTGTTGTTCAAGAGCAACATGTGCATTGTGTGGGTGACCGGGATTAGGGAGTGGTTGGGACGGGAGCTTCCCCTTCTCTCGCTCGCTTAAGACCGCATTCAGCTGTGCAATCTGGGCCTCGATGGTCTTGATGCTTTGCCCGTGAGCGGCAGTGTGTTGCACTAAGGACTGAATGGAAGACTGGATGTTGGCGGTGGACTGAGTTGATTGTTTAACGAACGCCTCCAGACTTCGTTCGAGCGAGGAAACCTTATCGTTGTTTGACGGAACAAAGTTGTTTTGGGGAAAAGAATTGTTAGGTGCAAAGTTGTTCGTCTGATTTTGAAAAGGTTGGGGTTGGAAGGGCTGCTGAAACTGATATTGAGTTTGTTGTTGTGCTTGCTGATGCGGAGGAGGGGGCCTCTGAAAATTGTTGCCTTGGAATTGATGTTGATTCTGATTCCAGACGAAATTGGGGTGGTTCCTCCAACCGGGATTGTATGTGGAAGAGTATGGATCATTTCTTGGTTTTTGCTGAAATGCAGCATTAACCTGATCCTGTCCTTGAGATGGTGGATTGTAAGGACACTCTTCGGTTAAGTGAGAAGGATCGGAACAACAAGCGCAAATGGTACGAAGGGGAAGAAATGGGGCAGGAGCAGGAGAAGAAAATTTGCTCTCTATCGCTTCAAGCTTTCTCGTTATTGCAGCCATTTCAGCTTTCATCGCAATAGAGACATCGAGTTGGTGAATTCCTACCCTAGACTGACCGGTAGAAGTGGGGGTAGAAGAAGAAGAAGTCGGTCTGGTGCTCTCCCATTGTAGCGTTTGTTCCGCAAGGTCGTTGAAAAATTGCCACGCTTCCTCGTCAGATTTTGATAGGAAGTGGCCCTGAAAAATGGTTTCCAACAACTGCTTGGTTGCTGGGTTCAGGCCCTCGTATAAGGTTTGGCAAAGTTGCCATTTCTCGATACCATGGTGAGGACACTGAACAAGAAGGTCTTTATACTGGTCAAAGCACTTCCAGAAGGGTTCAGTAGGAAGCTGAGAGAATTGGTTGATTTCGTTACGGATCCTTGCGGTTTTATGATTCGGATAAAATTTCTTGAGAAACGCTTTAACAAACTCGTCCCAACTGGTTATGGAGTGGCAAGCGGTGCTATACAGCCATTTTTCAGCAAGATCGCATAAAGTGAATGGAATGACCCGTAGCCGTATAGTATCGTCCGACAGCTGGGTGGTTTTCATCATGGCACAAACGTTTTGAAATTTGTTGATGAAGATATAGGCATCTTCAGATTCAAGCCAATGAAATCGCGGAAGCATGTTAATGAAGTGGGGCTTAATTTCAAAGTTATCCCCATTGGCCGGTGGAAGGGAAAGACAGGTGGGAAGTGCAGAACGGGTCGGATAGAAACGATCCTGGAGCGCGATTCGCTGCGGCGCTACAACAGGCGGTGGTGGTGGGTTAGTTGCCTCTTTAGGAGGTGGAGTCAATCCTGGGGTAGTCAAAGAGATGTTTGGATTAAATCCTGACATCGTGGAAGAAGAGGTTGGCGATGGTGAAGGTGAAGATGTATGAACAGAATTCCGGTCAACGTCGGAGTTGGCCGGCAAAGGTAAAGGTGAAAGAGGAGTGGACGGAGTTTCGACGTCTGAGTCGATCGCGTAGTCGGTAGCGACTAACGTAACGCGGACTACGCGGGTGCTAGTGTCCCGAGTCTAAGCGGACATACACTAAATGAGTTTAGTATAGTCAAAGCGGAGAAGGTGAGGGTAAGAAAACGTCAGTGGAGAAATATGATGGGTGGTGGGTGGAAAATTGATTTTGGCGACAAAGGGGAAGTTTTTATAAAAGTTTTTGATTTTTTTTCTTTTTTTTTCTTTTTAGAAAGAGCTTTATAGAAATATGTACGGACTTACGGCTTCAAGCAATCACAAACAAGATATGCACAATCACACCTAGATCTAGGGTCACCTAGGTCAGCTAGACAGCTCCTAACTGTTCCAAAAGGCTAGACACAGGACCTCAAACCGCCTCTTCTCCGCCAATTGAGGCCAGGTAAGTGAGAGGCTCCCCACTACGTAAGTAGTGGTCCTAATTAAGTAACCACTTGCCTTCGACACACTTGCCTAGACACCGCAAAGTCAGGATAGGATAAACGGTCGATGCCTGTAATTAGTCCTCTGTCCTATTGAGCACGAAGTCCTTAGGGCTGAGTCTAGTATTTTTTAATTAACAATGGTCAATGCATATGCTTTTTGTGATTTCTGGGGTCCTGGGAAGGGTGATGAAATCCCCACCAAATTTGAATTGGTTTCAAGCCTCTTAAAGTCCGTATTAATAAATGCAAAGCGGTAACAAATCAATTGCAAACAAATTTTATTTTTTTAAGCGCGGCGCAAAGAATCCTGCACAAGAATAGTTTATTGGAAGGGTGGAGAGAATTTGCGCAAAGAATGCTGCAGAAAACACAGTTCAGTGGAGTCCAGAGGAGTGGGGGAGAGAAGAGAAGAACTCACAAAAAATTTGGCACCCTGAAGGCTCCAAACGGCCGCGGTTCCGTGGCCAAACACATGCTTAGGCCGCGGTTCCGTGGCCAAACAGAGAGATTGAGCTTCCAATTTTCTTGTGTGTGCTGGTCTGAGAGTCTTCTGCTTGTCTGGATTTGCTGAATTTTGATTTGCTCACTGTATCTGCTCCAGATTTTTACAGTAGACCGTTTGCTTCGTCTTGATCCGTCGCGGTGTAGCCGCGAGATGTGGGTCTAACTTCCCACGCCTTTGGCACTGAACTCGACCGTCTTTTGTTCCTGCACACTTGCACAAAAACTAATCAAAAATAACAAAATGGTTTTTTTTACAATGTATATATTTTTTGTTTTGGTTTTTCGGTTAGCTTAATATTCACAAATTAACCCGAAATTACACAAAGAAATAAACTACCGTCTCCCCGGCAACGGCGCCATTTGATTGGTAGAGTTTTTGCGTGCTAAGTTTGTTACTGCAATCAAGACGGTTTCGCTTGTAGCTAGCCGGTTGAGTACGGGTCGTCCGCAGGGAGATGGGAATCTTTTTTTATGTGCTTTAACGAGTTAAGTCCAAAAGTCCAGATTTGTTTGTGATTAACTAAGTGTTGAAATGATATGTAAAGAGAGCTTGTTAGGGTTAGGATTATATTAGTTTGAGTTAGGAGTCGCTCACTTCTTTCGTTGCCACTCTTAATATCGGTGTTACGGTAATCGGCAACAACGGGGATTAGCACGACTAGGAAGGAACTTGCGAGTATAAGCTAGGCTTTCCAAAGCATAAGTTCTTCCTTTTGGTGTTTGTCCGTCCATTCTTGGCTCTTAGCCTTAACCTCCGATTGATTCAACCACAACCGGTCTCACTACGGAATCACCGCTATCATGTAGGATAAGGTGCCGTAGGGAGCGGATTGTGGTTCAATTAACAGGAGTTCGATTTAAGATGTTGGGTAAGGAAAGAGTGAGAGAGATTTCTTTCTCTCAAACTTCCCTTATCCTACCCTAACAAGTATGGAAACTACTCACCCATTACAAGAAGAACGAAAAATAAAACAAAGGAGGAAGATAGAAAGAAGGTGATTAGAAGATAACAACTAGCTATTTGCGACCTCACCTTGGCAAGGATCAAACGTAAGCATCATGGTTGTTTAAGGATAAAGGAAAAGAGAATAAGAAAGAAACAACAATAAATAACAACAACTAACTTATCAATTGAAGATTACAAGCAATTAACATAACAAGAGCAAGACAAATATAATAAAAGAACTTCTTTATTCATCATTCTTCACTCACAAAAGCTCACTACAAGTTTTTAATGAAGAAGAGATGAGAAGAGGAAGAAGAACAACAAGTATTCTAAAACATAAAATACAAGATTAAGCACCCTTGGCTTCATAAGGTTCTGGGCTATTTATAGGCAGGGAGATGGAAACCTAGGGCAAAATTCTGCTTATACATGAAATGTCCAAAGTACCCCTGAATTACGACATCATGAAGAGACCATACGACCGCGGTTCCGCGGCCTAGACCCCCTATTGGCCGCGGAACTGCGGCCATATAGAGGAGTTAGGTCAAGGGCTTTTGAGTGCTTCCCTGGTCTGCTGTCCCCTTTTGTCTGGTACATGTTTTTTTCTGATAATCTTTCCACATTTCTTCCAGAATTCTAGTGGATCAAAAGGTGATTGGATGTGAATCTTTTGTCAGGATTTTCTTGAGCTCCGCGTAGATTTCTTGGACTTGGTGTTGCCATTGTGCTTTGTGCATGAAGATGACAATCGATTTTCCATTTTGTCTTTCAAACTGGTGTGTGGCAACATACGGATAGAGAGCGGAGACCCGTATTTTATCTGTGGTTGGCAGGAACCGGGATTTTGTCGTGCTTTTCCATGAATTTCATCGTTTAGAGACAAGAACCTGTATCCTGCAATTGACTAGCAAACACGGCTCAAGAGTACCTACCGATAAGCAATATGATAAAAATTGGGCGGTATAAAAATGCAAAAATCTGATATGAACACTAGGGTTTTATTCCGTGGTACCGTCGCGTTGGCTGATGTATTTCTCGATATGCAATATTTAAGCTGTTGTTCGAGCAGCCCCGCGACTGTCGTGTCTCTGATCCCTTTGGGGGCTGGATAAAACGTCTTCAAGTAATCTCCTTAGGTTATATTACCGTCGGAAGAGCAAGCGTTAGGAATTTTCTATGATGCTTTTTACTTGAGGTTATGCTAAATTTGGAGCCCCGATGAGTAATAACCACTCCACTCTTGTGTGGGATGATCTCCGATAGTCTCTTAGGCTTTATTTGAGTTTCCGTTGAGACCCGAAGCTGGGAATATGTCGTCACTTCATTTTTTGCTTTGATGATTTTGTGCCGATTCTTTGCTGAAATAGGATATACATCTGTAGGACCTCTATGTTGTATGTATTGCAATTGAAGTCTGGAGGCAGGAATATGCCATTGCTCGAATTTCATTTAATACTTGTGTCCACATCCTGCTGAAATGAAGGGGAAACGCCGGGATAGTCTCTAGGTTGTATATGTACCGTCAAGAGTTGGAGCTAGGATTTTTCCATTGCTCCCATTTTTTTCGTTGACCCTTGGGTCTTTGTTTTTCGATGATGACATCGCGTCTACATCCTGCTGGAATGAGAAGAAATACCGGGATAGTCTTTAGGTTGTATATGAAACGTCCGGACTTTGAGCTAGGATTTTGCTATTACTTCATTTTTGTTTCGACCCTTGGGTCTTTTGTTGACACTGCGTCTGCATCCTGTTGGAATGAAAAGGAACGCTGTGATAGTCTCTAGGTTGTCTATGTACCATCAAGACTTGGAGTTAAGATTTTTCCATTACTCCATTTTGATTTGACCCTTGGGTCCTTGTTGACGTTGAGTCTGCATCCTGCTGGCATGAGAAACACGTCCAGCTGGACTTAGGATTTTGCCGTCACTCTTTTTTTTGACCCTTGGGTCTTTTGTTGATATTGCGTCTACATCCTGTTAGAATGAGAAGGAACGCCGGGATAGTCGCTAAGTTCTATATGACTTGGAGTTAGGATTTTGCCATTACTCCATTTTTATTTGACCCATGGGTCCTTGACGTTGCGTCTGCATCCTGCTGGCATGAGAAGCACATCGAGCTGGAGTTACGATTTTTCCGTCACTCCTTTTTGATTTGTCTTCTTGGAGCTTTTATTGACATTGCATCTGCACCGAGAAGGAACGTCGAGCTGGAGCTGGGATTTTGCCATTACTCATTTTTTTACCCTTAGGTCTTTGATGACGTTGCATCTGTACCCTGGTTGGCATGAGAAGCATGTCGAGCTGGAGTTAGGATTTTGCCGTCACTCCTTTTTTGTTTTGGCTCCTTGGAGCTTTGTTTATGTTGTATCTGCATCCTATAAGAATGTGAAGGAATGCCGGGCTGATCTCTAAGCTGTAGATACTGCCGTCGAAATCTGGCTGTCCCTTGACGGAGCCTGGTGTGAAAATATGGTTCTATTTTCATTTATGCTTATGGATTGTATACAGGGGTCCGTGTTGACTCACCTGCAGGGAAGAAAAATTTCATTTTCATATTTTTTCCCGCGATGTTTTATCTTTTCAGCTTTTATGTCATGAAAGTCGCGATTGCCCAATCATTTCGGCTATTTATCGTGGTGCCCATCATATTGGCTATGTATTTTTTTATTTTTATTCGCTATTTTTTTTATTTCGAGTTGCCTAAACATTTCGGGTGTTTCATATGCATATTTTTTGCTCGCTGATTTTTGTTGCGAGTTGCCCCATCATTTCGGTTATTTCATATGCATTTTTTTCGACTCGCTAAGTTTTTTTATGAGTCAGGAATTTGACATCTGATACCAATCTTGGCATCAGTATCGCTGCAACTGGAATATTGCCAGGAGCGAATCATCTTTTGCTTTTGAGAGTATATGGATTTTGATGCCTGTTTAGGCATCAGCATCGCTTCAATTGGAATGTTGCCAGGAGCGAATCATCATTTGCCTTTGTTAATTTTAACAAAGGTGGCTTAGCAAACAGGGTTAAGATCCTGTCGACTAAGGTTTTTTTTGACTTTATGAGCCGTAAGGGTCTCATAAAGATATTTCTCCCTATGAGTCGTGAGGATCTCGTGGTTGTATTTTCTCCTTAGAAATCGTGTGGATTCCTAAGTGATACTTTCTCTTCTAAGTCATAAGGATCTTACAAGAGTGTTTTCTTCTTATAAGTCAAGAGGACTTACAAGTGCCATTCACTACAAGCCATTAGTAGAACTCGGTAAGGGAACGTTTATTCGTGCACTTGGATTGTATACAAGGGTCAATATCGGACCGTCTGTAGGGCAATATGGGGGATATGACAGCTTAAGAACATGTTTAGATCTCTATAGCTCAAGACTTTTGAATCCTATGAGCCGTGAGGGTCTCATAGGGGGAATTCTCCTTAATTTTCATGAGGATCTCGCAAGTGTACTTTCTGTTTACGAGACTGCGCCCTTCCGGGTTTTCACAAGCTCGCCTGTAGTCCTGCTGTTTTTACTTATGGCGCCCTTTCGGGTTTTCATTCATGCCTATTTTGCTTATGGACATACCTTTTTTTTGCGAAACTCTTGGAAGTATCTTTGTCGTAGGTGACCCATCTATTTGTCAGTGGGATTTGGGGGTGGCTTCATCCCTGGAATAGCTGTGTAGCCGGTAGGACTTGAGTTGCCGCCCTCACCATTGAGACTTCGATTGCAATATAGATCTCAAGGGAGGATATCGCCGTATTTAGGGCAATGCGCCATGTTTGAGGAGACACACTAGTTTAGGGAAATTTCGGCCCATTATTAGTTCAGGGACATCTCGGTCCGTTGTTGATATGTTTGTGGCGGAATTTTAGTTTATGCAATCTCGGTCCGATATTGCCATGTTTGAGGTGAGTAATTAGTTTAAGGAATTTTTGGTCTTTCATCGCCATGTTTGAGGCGAAGTCTTAGTTTAAGGACATCTCGGTCCGTCGTCACCGTTTTTTAGGCGACGGAGCTTTTTTGCATATTACTTTCAGAGTTCTGACTCAGGAAGACAGAGAGCAGAAACGAGCGCCGTCATCTATCATTGACCTAAGTCGTGACTCGTCAAGCGTAGTATTTTCTGAGGAATCGGCCATTTATTGGCCGAAACGGTCTTTCGCCATGCATATCCATGAGCAGGTAGGCTCCACCTTGGTATACTTTGTCTATGATGTACGGGCCTTCGTAGTTAGGCTCGAACTTCCCCCGTTTTGTACGATTGGGAATCATCAGTCTTTTGATGACTAGCACGAGTTCGCCTTGGCGGAATATTCTCGGCATGGTCAGTTTTTCATATGACCGCGCCATCCTTGCCTTATAAGCCTCCAGGTTTTGCTGTGTTATAAGGCGAGTTTCGTCGAGGGCATCAAGCTCCTCAAGCCGAATATGAGCGTTTTCTTCATCTGTCAGCTCGTATCAAACCGCTACTCAGAAAGAAGGGAGTTTTATTTCTAAGGGAAGCATCGCTTCCGTGCCGAATACCAACGTGTATGGTGTTGTATTCGTGGCCATTTTGAACGTTGTTCGATATGCCCAAAGTGGTTCGTGCAGCCTTTTGTGCCAGTCTTTTTTTGTTTCTGGACACCGTTTTCTTTATGATCTTTGTCAAGGTATTGTTGAAGGCTTCAGGTAGTCCATTGGCATGAGGATTATAGACGGAGGAGTATCACCGGTCTATTTTATGCTCCTGTGCAAAGCGGCCGATTTTATGGCTTCTACAAGCTGGCCCATTATCCGAGATAATTCGTCGCTGAGTACCGGATCGGTAGATGACATTGGTTCTGAAGAAATGGAGGATATTTTCTTTCTTCACCTCCCTTAGTGGTACTGCTTCTGCCTACTTAGAAAAGTAGTTGGTCTTTGCCATTATGAACCGATGTCCTTTGGACGATGCTGGTTCAATGGGGCCAGTTATATCGGTTCCCCACATTTTGAATGGCCAGCTAACCATTGTTGGGTGTAGCAGATTTGGATGTTGGTAGATGAAGTACACGTGAATTTGGCATGAGTGACACTGCTTCGCGTATTCGAGGCAGTCCTGAATCATTGTGGGCCAATAGTAACCCATTCTTTTGATCTTCAGCTTCATCTTTGGCCCAGCTTGATGAGAGACGCAAAGTCCGTCATCGGTTTCTTGGGCAACTCTCTTCGCTTCTTTTGGTCTCAGTCATCTTAGCCACAAACATTCGAATGATCTCTTATATAGAGTATTATTGACGAAGGCAAATGACAGAGTTCGTTTCATGAGCAGATGTCTAGACGACGCATTTTTGGGCGTTCGTTGGGATTTGAAGTAGTCTATGAAGACTTCCCTCCAATCTTTGATCTTTTCTTCCTCCTCTATTGGAAGAGCTACTCGTCCGGTCGTTTCTTTTCTTTCGGATGGCTCTGTTAATTCTCCCGAAGATATTTCTATTGGGGTGAGAACCCTGCGGCTTTGCACAATGATCCTTACGTCGTCGAGGTCTTCGTCGGTCAATTCCTTAGCCAATTTGGATAATGCATCCGCCTTACTGTTTTCTGCACACGGTATACTCTCTAAGATGTAGGAAGGGATTTGCGTCAGTAGTTGCTGCACACTTTCGCCATACTTTATCAGCTCTGGCTTGCACGTCTGATAGGCTCCATTTACTTGGCCAACGATCAACTGGGAGTCTCCATATATGAGGCGGTCTTTGATTCCCATGATGACAACGATCTCGAGACCTGCTATCAAAGCTTCATATTCAGCTTCATTATCAGTCCTTAGCTCTGTTAAAGAGAGGGCGTAACGCAATATCCCTTCTTGCGGAGTTACGAAGATAAGGCCCATCCCGACTTTGATTATGGGGGTGTTTTTCTTTTGCCTCCTCATGGAAGATGCTCCGTTGAAGTAGAGTTCCTATTGGGAATCGTTTTCTTCCTTCTCTCCTTCGATTGTGTCGAACGCATGTTCATCTGAAAACTTACAATTTAAGGGGGAGTCGGCTGGTATCGGATGCTCGGCAAGAAAGTCGGCAATAGCCTGGACTGTCTCTGCTTTAAGGGGTCGATACTTTGAGGGGTCGATACGTTGTCGAGAACTCCATCAGGAGGAGGGCCCATTTGGCGATCCTTCCTATTAGTATGGCCCTTGACATCAAATATTTGAGATGATCAACCTTTGATATGAGATGGATCTCATGTGCCAAGGCGTAATTCTGAGCTTCGTTATCGCTAAGATCAGTGCCAGGCAATGCTTTTCGATGAGGGAGTAGTTGTTTTCTACCCCCAGAAAAACTCAACTCAAATAGTACAGAGCTCTTTCCTTTCTATGACCGTTCTCTTATACTCATAGCGCACCTAGAGAACCCTCAAGGGCTATTGTATATAGGATATGGGGTTTTCCCTTAACCGGAGCGATCAATACCGGTGGATTTTGCAGGTATTGCTTTATTTCGTCTAGTGCATTTTGGCACTTATGATCCCAGAAGAATGGGGCCCCATTCTTCATCTAATGAATGATGGGACAGCAATTTCCAGAGAGGTTGGCAATGAACCGCCGGATATACGCGAGCTTTCCTTTAAGAGATCGCAACTGTTTGAGAGTTCTTGGCCTGGGCATTTCCATAATCGCCTTGATCTTTGAGGGATCAATTTCAATACCCCGGTGCCATATGATGAATCCTAGGAATTTGCCAGAGGAGACTCCAAACGCGCATTTTAGAGGATTCATCTTCAAATTATACTTCCGATGACGTCGGAACACTATTTTTAAGTGTTCCCAATGTTCCTCGTAAGATTTTCTTTTAACCACAAGGTCATCGATGTATCATTCGGCAATCTCGTGTATGAGGTCATCGAAGATCTTTGTCATGGCCCTCTGGTAGGTAGCACTAGCGTTCTTTAAATCGAAGGACATCATGTTATAGAAGAATATGCCTAGTGAAGTCCGGAAGGTGCATGCTTTTGGTTTTCAGCAAGCATTTTTATTTGATTGTATCCTGAAGATCCATCCATGAAAGAGAAGACCTCATGGGTAGACGTGTTGTCGATCATTAGCTCGGTGACAGGCACTGGGAAGTCATCCTACGAGCATGCTTTGTTAAAGTCCCGAAACTCCACACAGATGCGCACCGTCCTATTTTTCTTCATCACCGGAACGATGTTAGAGATCCAGTCAGGATATTGAACTTCTTGGATGAAGCCGGAGTCGATTAGTTTCTTGATTTCAGCGTTGATACTCATCTCAAGCTCGAGTCGCATCCTTCTCGGCGCCTGTTTGACTGGCTTGATGTCCTGTGATATGGCCAGTTTATGTACCGCTACTTTTGGATCTAGATCCGGAATCTCATAATAGTTCCATGCGAAGCAGTCCTTGTATTGTATGAGCACATCTTTTAACGTGGTCACCTGTTTTTCAGACAGTAGCTCACTTACGAACGTTGGCCTCGGATCATTTTCTGTCCCTAAGTCAATTTCTTTTAGGTTGTCCGCCGTGGTGTGTATCCCATCTTTCAGCTCCTTTGGTGCTGGTGGAAACTCGAAGATTACCTCGTCTTTGTCTTTATTTGTGAAGCACATGTGGAGGTCGTCCATGGTCTCGTTCCTTCCCTTTTTTGAGAGTGTTATCATATGGCAGGTACGGGTTCGCTTCCCTTTTTGCTGTTAAGCTGGTCCTATCCTCACAGTATAGGTCTTCTTTGGCTCATGCTTTTGCGGCGGGTTTACTCTCTAGCTATCAGACAAAGCAAACCTACTTTGCTAAAACTGGTTTTCCACCCAGTCTTTGAAGGTGAAGCAGTCTTCGAGGGGATGACTTATTGCTCGGAGGTAGGGGCAGTGATCCGAATGATGGACCACATTTATTTGTTCAGGATGCCGAGATTCTGGGAGCATTCACCATTTGATACTTCATGACAAGGTTGAATATTTTCCTTGACTTGTCTTGAGAGAAAGAGTATTTTCGACCCATCTTCTTTATAAACGATGGGTTCCAGCCGAGTTTTTCTCAATTGTATGGCGTCTTGGATCCGCTTCGTTGTTTTTTATTGCGGTTTGTGTTCTTGCCTTGTTTTCTCCCCTATTTTAGGATTTTCCCCTTTCTTGAGGACATACAGCAGGCCGGGGATGAAGGGCATTGTAGCCTTTTTTATCCATAGATTGCTGATTGAAACGTTGCGCTCTGGCCTTTTCATAAATGGCCATGTCGTGGCTGTGATTGTCCCGACTATTTTGACCGGCTTCTTTTATTAGCTTGTCGATTTGTTCTTCTAGTGACGGACTTAACATTCTTAGAGCGGGATTTCGCTCTGTTTCAATATCACAGCTATTTAGAAGAGCTTTCTCTCCTTTACTGGAGCTGTTTATAATGCGGAAATTATGGAATCGCTTCTGCTTCTTGGAACGAACGTATCCGAGACCGGTTGTCGCCATCTTCCTGTTAGGCATCTTTCGTTGGGTCCCAAGGATATCCCAAATCTTTTTGTAGAATTGGGCTTGTTGAACTGTTTGTTCGAGGGGTACACCTTGGCATCTAAAAAGCTTTTTCAATTCATCCGCATAGTATTTTAGCCAACGGATTGGTTGAAGCTTGTAAAGTGCAAAATCGACATCATGCCAGACTTTTTTTCGGCTCTGGTCTCTGTAGATCGGTGGAAGAGGATTGCCTTTTCACCCCTTCGCCTGAGAGGGATGTAGAAAGCTTGTAGTTCTTATAATACCGAGGCGGAGCCATTGTGATTGTAAGTCCGCAGCGGCGCCCCGGCCGTCGATTCGACGCCGGAAACGCGGAAACGAAAAACTTCAAAAACTATTGAACCGGCACCACCGCGCACTTTTCACCCGGATCGGGCCATTAACCTAGATACTAGCAAAGTAAAAGATGGGTATAGAAGTATACCAAGAGATCCGTGTCCTTCGGTCTTCGTCTCCACTCCGATCTCCCGCGGAATCTCCGTTTTCTTTTACGGGCTCCTACCTCTTGACTGAGGCAACTCGGGCGCGAAGTTGGCTAGCCGACGCGTCCAAGGAATGCTGTAGACTAGTGTAGTATCTTATGTCTCTTGGGGTTATGGAAGTTGCCATGATGGAGGTGGAGTAGAGAATGAACAATGGAGAGATGTGCATGCGAATTTTGGTAGCAAGCAAAAAAAAGGGAGATGATAATTTTCCTACACCAAAATGAATTCCCTCATTCTCCCCCTCTCACCAAAGTGGCCGGCCCTCCAAAAAGAATAATGGTGGAGATCATGGAATAATGCAAGTGAGATATGTGTGTAGATAATGATAAAAAAAAAATCATCTGCATTTCAAATCCAAAACCAAATCAATAACCATCCAATAAATGCATTGAAATGGACAAGAAAAGAATCTCATGATGATGAGGCCACAAATATGCAAGAAACCCCTCCACAAAAAGTTATTTGCAAACTTGCAAATAACCCCCCCCCCCATCGAAAAGTCCGGCCGTGAAGGAACAAAGAAAAACCGGCCGGAACGGAATGCAAACTGGCAACTTCAGAAAACTGATCCCGTAATAAATTACAGGAAAACCCCGCTATTGCATATACATGCCCGCATTTGTATTTCCACTGAACACAAATGCAAAGAGACAAAAACTACACTATCTAATACTACGATCCGGCTTAAGCCAAAGCCGGCTAGTAAAAACCGTCCGATCACGATCCGTGCAATACCGCACGTATCTGATCGAACCCTGCCATATCTCCATACGGCCTCTACATCGTTTCGCCCGAAACCTGAGCAACTGTGTGTGGTGGACTCTAAAGACTCGTCAATATTATGGCTGTGGATTTAACCACTAGCACGTCAGAGGTATTAGCCATACGTGACGGGCCACCAGCTATTGACTAAAAGGGACATCGATGAGCGAACTCATCCTGACACCCTACTGAGCTTGTCAGTGACAATATCCGTACAATCCGGTCCATTCGTCTATGAGTATCGCATGGCGGGCCTAGGGGGTTGGTAAAAGTCAGACCTCCAATAGCGGTACAAGTCGTGTCGGAGTGTAGCCCAGAACACCCTGAGATACTACTGGAATACCTACCAGCAAATCTCCTGCCCTGGCCAAGGACTTTTCATGTACTGGCTCTCCTAGACACAACGCGACCTCACCCCCAATACCGGGAGAGACGAACCCCTGCAGATCCGCTCACTGCCTCCATGTGGCTCGGGACTGTACCCAACTAAAACCTGTTTGCACGTCTCCTTTGAGCGTGGTAGGGTAGTAATCAAAGCACAGTGGGAACTCACACGAGAAAAATGATGATCTCAGGTCGATGAACTAACCTGTACACATGTCACCAGGGAACTGCTATCTGACGTCAGGTATAATACCAACTAGCAGGTTCCCGGCGAGTCCTGTCCGATGTACTCATAACCCAATGAGCACCTGTATACATCATAGGTGAACCAACTGACACCAGTGGCTTGTGAGACCGGCTACCGCCCCTCGTCGGGGTCTCAACTGTATACACTAGTCTACTGTAGAGTATCGATGCCCTGTCTCGAAACTCCCACGACTAGGGACCTTTTAAGGATGTGCTTATAGACTCCAGCTCTCACGTATATGATCGCCCTCATACTGCTGGTAGTCAAGCAAGAATCCTAGGGGCTCTATCAACGTGTAATAGCGACTCGTAAGGTCACCTAAAGCAGTATACGATGATAGAGATAAACCAAATAGCATACTATCATCTCGAGTAAGACTGTCCTACTGGGACAGGTCCTCCCTCAATCATTGCAATCACGTGCCTGTGATCCAATAATTGACTCTGAGGGCACTATCTCCAACAATCTCCCACTTGCACTCAAGGCTAATTATTGCGATGTCGCATACTCACAGCCCGTGTGATATCGAATACCCAACTCCTCTACTAGTCAGTCTCACAAAGCTCGTTTGCGAAACTATTGCGTTCGAGGAATAGCCTCAGTGAGTGGATCCGCTATGGTGTCTCTTTCTATGTCTCTCTTTATCTCAAGTTCGCGGAGAAAGCCATCTCCCGAAATGAGCAATACCTGTCTTAGAATGTGTCTGGATGTCTGATGGGACCTAGCTCATAAATGAACTCCAAATCCAAACTTCTTAGGCTGTATCGTCAACTGAACTTAATCAGTATCCTGCGCCATACCTTCCCTCAGTATCCACCTGGACCACCTGTCCAAAATACTGCCCCTTGTCAGAAGGAAAACTATAACTCTGACAGCCACTCTATCATCCAGGTCACCTTGGAAGCCTGGAATGATAACCATCTCCTAAAGAAGGCTGCCGTTATCATATCCCTAGAACATCAACTTATGTTCTAAAACTGCTTCCGACTGTTTCTCCAGGAATGGATCAATATCTACTTATTGCACCTACTGCAAAAACAACATCTGGTGTCGTACTTGACATTTCATGATTGACTCAATTGCCTAAGCAAGTGATCTGCCAATCATGCACATCCTTCTCCCCTTTAGTCTGTAAGACACCTTTAGAGAGGGTGACTCCATTACCTGCAGGTACACCACCATGCTAGGAGTCATCCATTCTAAATACTCTTAGAATGCGGTCAAAGTACCCAGATTGGGAAACCACCCAAATCTAGATCTAAAACCATAGATCTAGTAACCAGAATATCTGATATAATATCCAAGTCCTATGTGGAGAAACCACTGTGTGATAACCAACGTATAACCGATCGCAGTATAGGAATATCACTTCCTACTCTGTATATGTCATCAAATACCAGGACATCACACCCTACTACCTTCTTAACAGATCCATCCCCTATTCTGATGAAGTCAAACCTATGACTGTCACATCAGAAATAGATGATCTATCTCCGCTATATTTGCTTTAGTCTTTATAAATAGACATAAGCTACTTGTCCACAATACTTCCGCTACTCCCACTGACTACGACAACCCTCTGGTAGAGTCATATAAACGTACACTTTTAAAGCTTGTTTAGAACGACGCTATACTCATCCTCCTGCCGGGTCTCACAGTCTGGAACAACAGCAATGGAAAGTCTGGGTAAACAAGAACCTCCCTGCCACCGTCCTTGAGCATACCGAAGTACCTCTCGGGTGCCTGAGGTTACCCACCATATCTGCGGAGTGGCCAATGGAATGTCAAACCAGATTGAATCTTTAGGTTCTTATCAAATCTTCAGTAATCATTTGCGGTTCTAGAATCACTTCCAGTTCTACCATACTCCCACTACTGTTTTCTGAAAAAATGCATTTTTGTTAAAACTGTGGCGAGTCAAGAACAATATCACTATTGATCTTCCAGATGGTAGAAAATCAACCCTCGTCATAGCCCGGGTCAACCCACAAACAACCATTACAGAAACGTTCCTTGAGTTGTCCAGTGTCTGGTTTTAAGCATAAGCTGGACAACTCCCCGTACCTTAACAATGTCATGATATGAACTGTTCTATATCCAATACAGAAACAGAGGCACTGATTTAATTGAACTAGATTCAAATCATGCAGCTGTCTCCAGTGCATGTCAACTAAATGGAAGGAGGCCGATCAGCGTTACTCAACTTAGGAGTGCTTCCAATTATGAGTAACCTGAAAGAGAAGCAAGTTCTCTTAATCATTACTATCAACTGAATACCATTAACAAGTATCTACATCTTCGATCACCTTGAAGAATCCCGATACTTGCAATACCTGGTTCTCTACTTTACTGTTATACCTATAACTTCTCAAAACTTGGACCCTGTGTTTCTACGAAACACTTGTCTAAGAACTAGAGAAGTCATAAGTAAACAGAATATAGTATAAGACCAACCCCTCTGTCCTAATGGACACTGGACAATATACAATACTCTGTATAAGTCCCCTGAGTCTAGTGACTCATTCACTGTGTGTCGTAGGTTGAAAACTGTACTTATAGTTAAGAAGAGTTACACCGCTGTTCAATGCTCCTTACCTAACCATCCACTGATATAGGTAAATGTCATACACATAATTTCAAAAAGGCATATCCCACTCTATAAAAATAGATATACAGATATATCAATTTGAAATTGGTGCATAACAACGGATATTCAAAACCAAATATTTGCCGACCGGCAAACAACTCAGGTGACTTCCTCAAATATCACCAATTACAACGAATCCCGATATAATGAGGATGATCACCTAATTCCCAATAACTTACTCCCACTCATCATCTGTAAAACCATACAGATGTGAGAATCATACCTGGTAAATACATACCCTGGAGCAAGTGTCTAATTAGGAAATCAGTTTTCTATTAACAGTACACAGTGAAACTGAAACATTGAAATGTTTCGATGGGGTATCCTGGTATTCATAGTAATGCCTCTTCCATTATCCAGATTCACAACTGTAACCGTATATCTCTTTGCCATCTCTCCAAATCCCTTTATATGTCTTTAGTCATTACCTTCTGTACACCCCTTTAGGACAAATGGTTTTCTTCCTTCCCTACCGTTCGGCACCAGCCTATGGTTTGGAAGAAGACTATCCAATAAGCATAATGGGTGTATTGTCCTAATCCTAGGAGCACTCGCAATGCGAGAGAAGGTGAAGATAAAATACAACTGAATAAACCTTAGAAATAGGTGATTTAGGATTGGCGAAGAAATACTTGGTTTGGTCGTGAATAGCAGTCGCAATTTACTTTGCCCTCTTACTAATCCCTTTCTTTGTCTTTACTTAATACCTTCTGCATACCATCGTTATGCTAATTGGTTTTCTTCATTCCCCACCGTTCAGCACCAGCCTAAGGTTTGGAAGAAGACTATCCAATTTGCGGAATAGGTGTACTATCTCCTAAACCAAGGAGTACACGCAACATGAGAGAAGGTAAGAGGAAAAGACAACTGAATAGTCCTATTCGTTTTCTTCAGAACCGGAAACCATCCTCGAATTCCTTCGAGTTTGTATATAACCATACGGTGGTTTTGTCCAATGGAAGTGGACGTTCGTAGTAATACAGGGTGTCCTGGAAAAAAGGGTAAAAGTAGGAGTGGCAATGAGATTTGCAACTCTGACAATCCAAAAGCCAATGTTAAGAAGGTTCGGTCAACTTGGTCACAGAGTCATAGTCTAGGGTCGGGTCTAGGGTCGCTGCCGAAGAGAGAGAGAAAAGAAACACTCGGCGTGCACTCTAACCTAGATCAGAATGGTTATCACTTTATCTAATCTGGAAACCTCCCACTGTAACGTCAAATTTTTCCCCAAACCTGAAAGAAGAATTAGTCGAGATCACCCGAGGAGTAAACCAACTCATCAGTGGGAATCGGGATCCAACTATCATCGCATGATAACGTGACGGAATCCGCTCACGTTATCACATTCCAGAAGTTATGCGCATATCTGGCAAGTTTCAGTTTCTTTAGAAACTCCCGATATGATTTTTGCCCCATGCTCTTATGACCTTGGCGTGAGGTCAAAATATCGTAAGTCACATGTCAAGTTCTACCCATCATTATCCAGGTTAATTTGAACCCATCCGTACATACCCTTGACGTAGGCCAAAATAGTAGTACGACTGTCCCAAACCAACGCATCTATCTATGCAACAGATAAATATCCGGCAGCTACCAATCACTATGCCTTGGCGTGAGGTCAAAATATATAGCTTGAATACTATCGAATATTTAACTGAAATGATGGAAGGATACGAATGGTTTCTGGCGAAAACCTTTAACGTAATGAACTTGATATCGTTGAAGGAACGGATAGCTTTTGTAAAAATATAGTGGCGAAAACCTTTGTTAAAGAGGTCACTCCCGGTGAAGGGATCTCGGCTCTTTCCCCGTAGAATGAGGTGCAGGATATTCCAACCGAATACCACGATGCAAAGAAAATGTAATCGGCTATAGTGAAGTTATTGCCCTGATGCAAACTTCTGTCCAAGGGGTCACTCCCGGTGAAGGGATCTCGGCCCTTGCCTCGTCGACTGAGGAGCTGGATATTCATAACCGAATACCACTGTGCAAAACAAAAGAGGATGCCCTTACAATAACAGCTTTTTGAAAAATGTTCCAACAACATCAGAATAGGTTTGTTTAGCTTGCATTGATCCGAATCAACGCAGTCCCATCAATCGATCACACCAATAAAGAACGAAAATAATGATGTACGTATATGCCATCAGCATTCGCCACTGGGTCCCGTCATCACCCGTTAGGTTACTTAACTAATGACAGAGCGGGGACTGGACTAGCGCGGATGCAAAACATATACAACATATACTAGTATATATATAATATATAATTTTCGCTCAAGGCGTGATAAAATGCAACATCACATAAATGTACAGTATCACAGAACAATACAGGTATCTGGGATCCCCGGGTTTCACAGAGCCGCTACCGAAACCCGACGTTTCTCTGGTCGTGTGGATAGCCTGTGCAATGAAAATCCAAGACCCCTATGGGCGCGGCAAGTTACCCGCGAAAACCTGAAGCGAGGCAGCCCCCTTCAGCAACGTGAATGGACTACCCAGCACTTCACGGAATCCGGTAACTTGGGCACCTCTCCTGGGTCAACCTATACCCCCTACGAGTGAAGCGAATAGCCCGCCAATTCGAGAGTAAAACCCCCTCCGTCTCAACGCCATGAGATGCGGGCCCGTTACCCTCTAGAACCCGGCTATCCGTGCACCCCTCCGCGGGGTAATCCTAGTACAGAAAGTAAAATATACATACAACGGGTACATCGACCTCGACCTGGTCGTGCCCCAAAAGAATAATACAAATAAGCAGTGACGGCAGTCCACATGTCGGACGCTCACCCCGTAAAATCAAATGTACATATAAAACAAAACTGTACTAACATTGCATCCAGGCTATCCCCACGACCGATTCGCAATATCACAGCACAATACAGAACATCAACGTGAATGTCACGTTCGCAAATCCGTCTAAAAGGGCTATAGCAATTAGACAGGATTTACCGATCAAATGACATTCACGGTCGCAGATATAATGTAAATACTCTGAACTAGCATGTTTAAAATATCCGATCGAACAAATTTACCGAAGTGGGCCCCAAGTACTACTGTAGCACTTATAGAAAATCTGGGCCCAAAAATAATATCCCAAAACCCCTATTTCCTATTCAAAAGTCCACTGGAAAAATTTTGTGCAATGAAGACACTTTACCACCGTGGAACCGCGGCCAAACCAGGGGTTTGGCCGCGTTTCCGCGGCCGTATCACTGCATCAAATTTTACCAGAATTCTTAGAATGTCCTGCTTGTGTTTCTGCAACGACCTGAAAAATTTTTGGAACTGAAAAAATTTCGACAGAAACATGAACCATTGGAAAATACGGTTTTTGGGGATTTTTGTTTGATCGAGTTCTAAACATACTAGAGCAAACTAGGCATGGTTAATGGCGTGGCTCTGATACCAATGTAAGTCCGCGGCGGCGCCCCGGCCGTCGATCCGACGCCGGAAACGCGGAAACGAAAAACTTCAAAAACTATTGAACCGGCACCACCGCGCACTTTTCACCCGGATCGGGCCATTAACCTAGCTACTAGAAAAGTAAAAGATGGGTAGAGAAGTATACCAAGCGATCCGTGTCCTTCGGTCTTCGTCTCCACTCCGATCTCCCGCGGAATCTCCGTCCGTCACCTCCTCGTCGGAAAGGGGCACCACATAGCCGTTTTCTTTTACGGGCTCTCACCTCTTGACCGAGGCAACTCGGGCGCGAAGTTGGCTAGCCGACGCGTCCAAAGAATGCTGTAGACTAGTGTAGTATCTTATGTCTCTTGGGGTTATGGAAGTTGCCATGATGGAGGTGGAGTAGAGAATGAACAATGGAGAGATGTGCATGGGAATTTTGGTAGCAAGCAAAAAAAGAAAAGGGAGATGATAATTTTCCTACACCAAAATGAATTCCCTCATTCTCCCCCTTTCACCAAAGTGGCCGGCCCTCCAAAAAGAATAATGGTGGAGATCATGGAATAATGCAAGTGAGATATGTGTGTAGATAATGATAAAAAAAAATCACCTCCATTTCAAATCCAAAACCAAATCAATAACCATCCAATAAATGCAATGAAATGGACAAGAAAAGAAACTCATGATGATGAGGCCACAAATATGCAAGAAACCCTTCCACAAAAAGTTATTTGCAAACTTGCAAAAAACCCATTCCATCGAAAAGTCCGGCCGTGAAGGAACAATGAAAAACCGGCCGGAACGGAATGCAAACTGGCAACTTCAGAAAACTGATCCCGTAATAAATTACAGGAAAACCCAGCTACTGCATATACATGCCCGCATTTGTATTCCCACTGAACACAAATGCAAAGAGACAAAAACTACACTATCTAATACTAGGATCCGGCTTAAGCCAAAGCCGGCTAGTAAAAACCGTCCGATCACGATCCGTGCAATACCGCACGTATCTGATCGAACCCTGCCATATTTCCATACGGCCTCTACATCGTTTCGCCCGAAACCTGAGTAACTGTGTGTGGTGGACTCTAAAGACTCGTCAATACTATGGCTGCTGATTTAACCACTAGCACGTCAGAGGTATTAGCCATACGTGATGGGCCACTATCTATTAACTAAAAGGGACGTCGATGAGCGAACTCATCCTGACACCCTACTGAGCCTGTCAGTGACAATATCCGCACAGTCCGGTCCGTTCTTCTATGAGCATCGCATGGCGGGCCTAGGGGGTTGGTAAAAGTCAGACCCCCAATAGCGGTATAAGTCGTGTTGGAGTGTAGCCGAGAACACCCTGAGATACTACTGGAATACCTACCAGCAAATATCCTGCCTTGGCCAAGGACTTTTCATGTACTGGCTCTCCTAGACACAGCGCGACCTCACCCCCAATACCGGGAGAGACGAACCCCTGTAGATCCGCTCACTGCCTCCATGTGGCTCGGGACTGTACCCAACTAAAACCTGTTTACACGTCTCCTTTGAGCGTGGTAGGGTAGTAATCAAAACATAGTGGGAACTCATACGAGACAAATGACGATATCAGGTCGATGAACTAACCTGTACACATGTCACCAGGGAACTGCTATCTGACGTCAGGTATAATACCAACTAGCAGGTTCCCGGCAAGTCCTGTCCGGTGTACTCATAACCCAATGAGCACCTGTATACTTCTTAGGTGAACCAACTGACACCAGTGGCTTGTGAGACCGGCCACCGCCCCTCGTCGGGGTCTCGACTGTATACAGTAGTCTACTCTGGAGTATCGATGCCCTGTCTCGAAACTCCCACGACTAGGGACCTTTTAAGGATGTGCTTATAGACTCCAGCTCTCACGTATATGATCGCCCTCATACTGCTGGTAGTCAAGCAAGAATCCTAGGGGCTCTATCAACGTGTAATAGCGACCCATAAGGCCACCTAAAGCAGTACACGATGATACAGATAAACCAGATAGCATACTATCATCTCGAGTAAGATGTTGGAGATAGTGCCCTCAAAGTCAATTATTGGATCACAGGCACGTGATTGCAATGATTGAGGGAGGACCTATCCCGGTAGGACAGTCTTACTCGAGATGATAGTATGCTATCTGGTTTATCTTTATCATCGTGTACTGCTTTAGGTGACCTGACATGTCGCTATTACACGTTGATAGAGCCCCTAGGATTCTTGCTTGACGACCAGCAGTATGATGGCGATCATATACGTGGGAGCTGGGGTCTATAAGCACATCCTTAAAAGGTCCCTAGTCGTGGGAGTTTCGAGACTGGGCATCGATACTCCATTAGTAGACTAGTGTATACAGTCGAGACCCCGACGAGGGGCGGTGGCCGGTCTCACAAGCCACTGGTGTCAGTTGGTTCACCTAAGATGTATACAGGTGCTCATTGGGTTATGAGTACACCGGACAGGACTCGCCGGGAACCTGCTAGTTGGTCTTATACCAGATGTCAGATAGCAGTTCCCAGGTGACATGTGTACATGTTAGTTCATCGACCTGAGATCGTCATTTGTCTCGTGTGAGTTCCCACTGTGCTTTGATTACTACCCTACCACGGCTCAAAGGAGTCGTGCAAACAGGTTTTAGTTGGGTACAGTCCCGAGCCACATGGAGGCAGTGAGCGGATC
This sequence comes from Agapanthus africanus, assembly GCA_030015575.1. NCBI lineage: Eukaryota > Viridiplantae > Streptophyta > Magnoliopsida > Asparagales > Amaryllidaceae > Agapanthus > Agapanthus africanus. Next base: position 189,801,390 of record JASDDO010000014.1, on the reverse strand, counting down.
TGCAGGGGGCCGGCCACTTCTTTTTATGAGAATGGTGGAGGAAAAACTCATACAAGGGAGGTGATGGTAGGAGCAACTAGCAAATTGGTGCTTTCAATTTTCTAGCAATGGAATGAGATGAAGAATGATATATACAAAATGAATCACTCTCATCTCATTCCATTGCTAGAAAATTGAAAGCACCAATTTTCTATATACCATTCCTCCATCTATGGCAACCAACCCCAAAGTGAGACAACCATCTTCTACACTACATTCTACAGCATATCTTGAGCATGTCGAGTTGCCGGCTTCATGCTCGAGTTGCCTCGGTATTGAGGCGGGAGCCCGTAAAAGACGCAGGCGATGTGGTGCCCTTTCCGGCGAGGAGGCGACGATATGGAGACAAGACTTTCTGCGGGAGATCGGGACGATGAAGAGAAGACCGGAGGACTCGGATCACTCGGTATACTTCTCACCCTATCTCTTGATTGCTAGCATTAGGTTAATGGTAAACGATCCGGGTTTTCATTGTCCGCGGTAGCGCCGGTTTCCGAGTAAGGAAAATTTTTGATTCCGCATTTTGGCCTCGAGTAAGAGGCCGGGGCGCTGCCGTGGCGCAACATAAGACTGTCCTAGTGGGACAGGTCCTCCCTCAATCATTGCAATCACGTTCCTGTGATCCAATAATTGACTCTTAGGGCACTATCTCCAACAGTGATTTGTAGACTCTGATCTACTCCGGCGAAGGTTTGCAATGACGGGCAGATGGAGAACACAGCATTAGCCTCGTCCTCAGAGTCGCTGCCAAAGACCAGAATATGAGTAGATGGTCCGGGTTTGTTGTTTTGGGGTTGCCCCGAGTAGATTATTTCTTCGTCCTCCTCAGTGTCGCACCCAAAGATTGGGATAGTGGTGACAGACTTCTGTTTATTCTCGGGCTTATGACACCTTTCCGTATCTTCGAAGTCTGGTAGGAAGTACTTTGTGTCTTCATATTTCCGGACATCATTTACCGAGAATGGGTTTAGCTCTCCTGTGACTGTGTACTCCGAGACGTCTTTGAAATATTTCATACACTGATGTTGTGTAGAAGGGTTGATGTTGTACTCGTGTAACCAAGGCCTGCCGAGTAGAGCATTATAGAAAGTCTTGGCGTCAACGACATGAAATTGGATGTCAGTGATGAGCAGCCCGAAGTGTAACGTCACTATTATGGACACAAGCATCCGTGACGACTGTGAGTCAAACCCGGAGATGGTAATTTTGTCTCGGGCCAAGTGCTGGACGTTCATGCAAATCTCCTTCAGCACCCTCATATTGAGAAGGTTGACGGAGGATCCGTTGTCGACAAGGATTTTCCCTATCTTGATGTCGTGGCAGTACCCGATGACGTATAACGGGCGATTATGTTCGCACGTGCCGAGGAGGAGGTCTTCATCGCTGAATGTAATGTCAGCTGTGTGAACCTCTACCAACTCATCTTTCACCTTCTCTTCTGCGAGGAAAGCTTGGAACTGATCGGGCTATTATAATACCTTGAACAGAGAATCTCATGCCTCTTTGGAAAGGAGGAGAGCATCCAATATGCTTAGTTGTGAGGGTATTTTTCTCATATATGCTAGGACATTGTAATCCACCTTGATTTTCTTTGGCGGGTCCCTGGCTGCGAGCTCTTTGATAACTCTATCGTCGAGGGAAATTTCTTCAAGGATTTTTTCCCTTTGTCTCTTTTACTCGAACCTTTGTTTGTAGGTCCAAGGTTCTTCTCAGGCAGCATATGGTTACGCAGCTGAATATTCTCACAGTTCTTCACCTTTTTTTTTCGGAGTTGGAGTCTCTGAAGAGAGGGCTGACAGGTATTTCGTCCTCAGAATTGCTCCCGAAGGTATGAACTTGGGGTTTTCCCCTTCCAAACCGGTATCAACCATATGCCAGTTGCCGGTTGTTTTTTCATGCGCATCTGTCGTACTTTTTTTATTGTCGACGAGCTTCGCGCTTCATCCTATTGAAGTGTTTTTGATGGGCAACGTATCCTTGCCACCACTTTTTGAAGGTATTGCATTCCTGGTGGGGTGGATAACTCTCTGATGGTACAGACAGTAGTTTGGATGTGAATCCTCTCCTTCGAGGTATATGACCTCGGGAGTGTTTCCTAAGAGAGGTGGCAGCTTCATTCCCTTTGATAGAGCTTTGGCGAACCGCTTCTCTGCCTTGATCCTTCTCCTATTTGTCGCAGGTATGCTTGGGTTTAGTTGGATTACTTTATGACTCCACTTTACCGCAGCTTCTTCATCCTGACGCTAGCACTTAGCCTTTTCGTATATGGTTGTTTCGCGTTCTTAGTCAGCTTTGCTTTTCTGAAAGGCTTTGTTTTACTGCTTATCAATCGGGTCTTCTGGCAGTTCTGGGGATTTTAGTGCCGATCCTGCCCCTAATTCTTCCGTGTTGTTTTCTGACACCAAGGCAGTTTCATCGTCATTTAACAACGAATGGGAGACCATGTGACAACTGTTGCATATGTATGCCCCAGAGGCCATTATTGTATAGTACTAGTATGTATAATACATTTTGGAATCTTGGGATATATACACGGGTTTACAACAGTCTTGCTCGACATAGTGGTAGGCTACTTGGTTTGCATCTATCTTAATATGTGTATATGTTTCTTTTAACATATCGCTAAAAACATATTGATAGAGCCCTTAGGATCTTTGCTTGACTACCGGCGTTGTGATGGCGATCACACTAGTGGGGCTGGGTAGTCTATAAGCACATCCTTATATTGGTCCCAAGTCGTAGGATTATCGAGACAGGGCATTGATACTCCAGAGTAGACTGGTGCATACGCTTCTCGTCCTAGCAGGCGAGATGGTCTGTCCCACAGCCATCAGTACGTCGTACTGGAGATAGTATGCAGGTGCTCGTTAGGTTACGAGTACACTGGACAGGACTCGTCGGGAACTGTTGGTTGGTATTATACCTATCGTCAGTTAACAGTTCTCAGGTGACATGAGTACAGCTTAGTACGCTGACTTGACACTGTCACTTCACCTCAAGTGTGTTCCCACTGTTCTTAGATTACTACCCTACCACTACTCTATTGAGTCGTGCAAACAGGTAGTACTTGGGTACAGTCCCGAAGCACTTGGAGGCAGTGATGGTTAGACAGGATTCGTCTCCCCCAGTATTGGTAGTTGATATCGCGCTGTGTCTAGGAGAGCCATTACACATAGTCGTCCTTGGTCAGGGCAAGCGAGATTTGCTGGTAGTGTTACCAGTAGTTTCTCAGGGTGTTCTGGGCTACACTCCGACATGACTTGTACCGCTATTAGGGGTCTGACGTTTACCGCCCCCTAGGCCCGCCATGCGATACTCTCAGACGAACAGACCGGACTATATGGAGATTGTCACATTTAGGCTCAGTAGGAGTTCGGATGGGTTCACCTCGTCGGTCTTCTTATCGACATCTACCTGGGGACTGTTACGTACAGCTAGTACCGCTTGCGGCCTATGGTTAAACCCACAGCCAGCGTAGTGTCGAGCCTTTAGAGTCCCACACAGAGGGTTACTCGCCTTTGGGCAAAACAGAGTAGAGGTCGCATGGTTTTGCGACGGGGTTCGTTCACATCCGCGCACTTGTGCACGTTTGGTGTCCGGGCAGTTAGTTTAGCGGGCTTTGGTTTAAGCCAGATCCTAGTATTTGTTTTGGGATTGGTTTTGTCTCAGTGTATTCGTGTTCCTCGGAACAAGGATGCGGGTGTGTATGCACAGTTGACAGATGCAGAGGCAGAGGAATCTCATTAGGGTTGTTGACCATTTGACTTTGGCTGACTTGTTGACCGTTGACTTTTTCCAAACCCTAATGAAAATGTGGAATATGGTTAATAATATTAATTAAGGATAATTGTGCCATGGTTAGGGATGTTGACAATTTCACTTTTGTTGACATGTTGATTTTGTTGACCGGTTGACCATTGTGGTCTTGTTGACCATCATCATTACATTTCAATGATGCCTCTTGTTCTTTGCAAATTGCATTAAATGAGGTAATGATAGTGGTCATTCATAAACTAACCATCACAATTATTAATTATTATTATTATCATCATTATTCCAAAAGATGTGAGCATGGTTGCATTATGAGAGCTCATTCTATCATATTCTTTCTCTCTCTTGAAAGAAAGCTCACCCTCTTCCTCTCCAAAAGTTCAAGTGTTCCATGAGTTGGAAATCATGAACTTTTGAGACAAAACCATGATAACTCTTCTCTACTCTTTCTAAGGTTCTAGGTTTAGCAAACCAAGCACCTTAGTTATCTCTAGATTGAGATAGGAGCTCAAGTTCGAGGCCCTCGGGTGGATCCATCTACGGCAAAGAGGAGATGACGAGGAGGAGACGTTCAAGCCACTATAAGGAGCAAGAAAGGAGGAGAACCACAAAAAGAAGAATAGGAGATCAAGATCTAGGCATAACCATTCTACATAGTAGCTAAAACTTATAGTATTTTTGTTAGTTTTTGTTTAGCAAAGATCCTTCATGGATGGTCTATGTTACCTAGTGGGGAAAATTTTGATTTTTACCTATTCCGCCTCCACGAAAGAACCGGGGTGGGTAACATAGACCTAACAGTGGTATCATAGCCTAGCTAAACAACAACAAACTGTTAGAAAAGTGTTTAGAACTTCGATCCGAAAAAAATCGCAAAATCCGTCCAAAATATTGTATTTTCTGTCGATTTATAAAACAGGCATAAAAATATTTTAACTGACATGAAAAATACAAGCAGGGTTTTTTGAGAAAGCTGCAGAAATTTGGGCGCCTGAGTCCCTTAGATGACTGCGGATCCGCGGCCGATCCAAGCGATCCGCCGCGGTTCCGCGGCCGAGTTGACTCGGTGGCGCGCCAAAATTCTTCTGGGGTTCTCTGTTGGGGTTTTGTGATTTTTCAGATGTTTTGTTTCTGCCCAGATTTTCCAGAGAACAATGTTATGTTTGGGATAGTTACAAATTGGTAATTTGATCGAAGTTCTATAAGCTTTAGCTATTTGGTTATATCTGTAATGTGATATATGCACTGAACGTCGACTAATCGCTATACGTCGATTAGTGGGGGTTGTGCAGATATGTGATCTGTAATGTTGTTGGATTGTGTATATGAACTTGTTGGATTATCGCGGATGAATAGCCGGGGTTTTGTGAGATGAGAGTTTCTTTATCTTTCATTTGATATAATATGTAAATTGATGTAATATTATTTTTATGGTCACACATCCGGGATGAGGTTGTAGCCGCCATTGTATATTATTTTTTTTTACTGTTTTTGCTCTTAGGATAGACCGAAGGTAGGGTGCACAAACTACCGGGTACGTTGAAGTGCTGAGTGGCCTACTCACGTTGTTGAGGGAGGCTGCTTCACTTCGGGTATTTGGCGGGTAGTTTCCCGCACCCGTAGGGGTCTAAGGTGGGGTTTAGCTATTCATCGCGACCTTTTAATCCGTCTTTCATTGCAGGAACGAACGAAACGCAGGTTCCTAGCATATCCAATGTGTTCATCTGTGATCTGGAATGGCTGTCATTGCATCTGACGAATGTATATATCTATATATAATATCTAGTAGGCGTTGCTTATGTTTTGCATCCGCGCTAGTCCAGCCTCCGCTTTGTCGTTAGTTAAGTAACCTAACGGGTAATGACAGGACCCCGTGGCGAATGCGGATGGCATAAGCGTACGTCATATTTTCGTTGTTTTCTGCAATGGTAGGATTAACTGATGGGACGCATTATATTAATGAAAAGAAAAACAAACCTAAAAGACGTTGTTGGAACAATTTTCAAAAAGCTGTTATTGCAAGGACGCTCTCTTTTGTTTTGCATAGAGGTATTCGGTTATGAATGCCCAGCACCTCATTCGACGAGGCAGGGGCCAAGATCCCTTCATCGAGGGTGACCCCTTGGACAAAAGTTTACGTCAGGATAATAACTTCACTATAGTCGATTATTCTTGCTTTGCATCGAGGTATTCAGTTTGGAATATCCGGCACCTCATTCGACGAGGAAAGAGCCGAGATCCCTTCATAGGGAGTGACCTCTTTTGCAAAAGTTTTCGCCACTATATTTTCAAAAAGGCTATCATGTTCCTTCAACTACATCAAGTTCATTACGTTAACGGGTTTTTTCACCAAAAACCCAGCCGTAGCCCTCCGTCGTTTCAGAAAATTAATACTTAGTATCCGTACTGCGTTTGTTGATTATTCGTCAAGGCACAGTGAACGGTAGCTAAGTAATAATTCTCTGTTGCACTGATAGATGCGATTGGTTAGGACGGTCACATGATTTTGTTGATTATTCGTCAAGGATCATGCGGGCGGGTCTAATGCAATCCTGGATAACGACGGGTTGAACTTGACTAGGACTTTTTGATTTGTTGATTATTCATCAAGGTCACTTGGGTCCTATGGGCAAAAATACACATCGGGAGTTTCTAAAGAAACTGAAACTTGCAGATTTAGCATACCTTCTGGAGTGTGGTGACTAGAGTGGATTCCATCTAGGTCATCGGACAATGATAGTTGGATCTTGATCCCACTGATGAGTTAGATTACTCTCGGGAGAATATTTCACTCAACAATCAATGCTATAAACCAAGTAGGTGTCTAGAACGGTGTTAGCGGGGCTACGCCTCTAGGGAAAAGAGGTTATTTAATTAAGGAACTTCGCGAAAGCGTTAGAAAACCTCCCTCGAAATACCAACACTAGCCTGGCTGAAAGGTTAAGCAAGTATTGTGACGTGCGATTAATCCTGACTAAATCTTCTTTTAGGGTTTGAAGAAGAATTTGATGAAACAGTGGGAGCCATCCTGATTAAATAAATTAATAAACCAATCTAATCTTGCAAGAGCGCACACTGAGTATTTCTTTTCTCTCTCTCCAGGTAACAACCATTTCACGCCCTAATCAAGATAATAAAATGTATCGCTTGACCGATCCGAATTCTTATTCGTGGCTGGGGAACGTTGGTTTGGCTCTGACTTATGACAACCGTCATAAGTATGAGCAAGGGAAAGAGGATTGTATAGATTCCAAGGATACCTAGTTGAAGAACAAGCATAGTTTTGCATCTACTTCAGGTGTTCTTGTAATTGAGAACTGCTTTACGGTCAGCCCTGCCTCCTGGGTACTTGATACCAGATCAGGATCTCATATCTGTAATATATTGTAGGGACTGAGAAAAAGTAGGAGAGTTGCACCTGGTGATATGTCGCTCAGGGTAACGAACGGAGCACAAGTTAATGCTGCAGCCGTCGGTGAATATCACCTAGTGTTGCCAAGTGGCAATACTATGATTTTGAACGATTGCTACTATGTACCTTCCATGGTTTGCAACATCATATCAGTTTCTTTACTTGATAAAGATGGATATAACTTTGTTCTTGATAGAAATATCATGAACATTTACCTTCATAAGGTACTGGTTGCAGAAGGTACACTGTGTAATGATATCTACGTTCAAAATCAGAATACAGTTCTCAATGTACAAACCACATGTAGGAGGAAGAGTTTAGATACGAACGAATCCTACTTGTGGCATTGTAGACTTGGTCATATCGGAGAGAAAAGACTAAGTAAGTTGCATAAAGATGGACTCTTGAATACGTTCGAGTTTTCATCCTATGAAACTTGTCAGTCTTGTCTCAAAGGAAAGATGACCAAATCTCCGTTCACCGGACATGGAGAAAGGGCAGCAGAGCTCTTGGGGCTCATACACAGTGATGTATGTGGTCCAATGTCTATACATGCAAGGGATCGGTTCTCGTTCTTCATCACATTCACTGACGATCTCTCTAGGTTTGGGTATATGTATCTGATGAAACACAAATCTGAAACTTTTGAGAAATTCAAGGAATTCAGAAACGAAGTAGAGAACCAGACTGACAAAAGTATCAAGATCCTCCGATCAGATAGAGGAGGGGAGTACTTAGGCACGGAATTCCTATATTACTTAAAAGAGAATGGTATTCTCTCTCAGCTTACTCCCCCTTATACACCACAGCACAACGGTGTATCGGAGCGGAGGAATCGTACCCTATTGGATATGGTTCGCTCCATGATGAGTAGCGCTGAGTTGCCTCTTTCATTCTGGGGACATGCGCTTCAGACAGCGGCATACCTTTTGAATCAAGCTCCGTCCAAATCTGTACTTAAAACTCCGTATGAAATATGGAGCAGTAAGAAACCATGTCTTAAATTTATTAAGATATGGGGTTGTCCGGCCTATGTGAAAACACAGAAACCGGACAAGCTGGAGGCACGGTCAGTTCTATGTAAATTTGTAGGATATCCTAAAGATTCACTAGGATATCTGTTCTACCACACTGAGGAACTGAAGGTGTTTGTATCTCGCCATGCTACTTTTTAGAAAGGGAGTTTCTTGCAAATGAAACTAGTGGGAGTTCGGTAGAACTGGAAGAAATTCACCGACCACAAAATGAAACTGAAAATTTGACAGAACCTCAGGATTCAATAACCCTGAACGAACCTCAGCCACTCCGCAGATCTGGTAGGATTTCTCATCCGCCCGAGAGATACTACGGTTTTCTCATAGACGGGGATCGAGGGGATTGCATCTTGGAAGAAGATGACCCTACCAGTTTCAGGCAGGCCATTATCGGTAGGGACTCTGATAAGTGGCTGAAAGCTACGCAATCCGAAATGGAGTCCATGTACACCAATAAAGTGTGGACCTTGGATATTGCTCCACTTGGGGTAAAACCCGTTGGATGCAAATGGATCTACAAAAGGAAACTTGGTGTAGATGGGCAGGTGGAAACCTATAAGGCTAGACTCGTTGCAAAAAGTTTTCATCAAAGACCTGGTGTGGACTATGATGAAACTTTTTCTCCAGTGGCTATGTTCAAATCCATTCGGATCCTACTTGCCATTGCTGCCTTCCATGACTATGAAATCTGGCAGATGGACGTAAAAACGGCTTTTCTAAATGGCTGTTTGGAAGAGTGCGTTTACATGGATCAGCCAGAAGGTTTCGTAGCTAGTGGGACCAGCGGGTGTTAGTTATATGTATGCCCTAGAAGCCATTACTGTACATACGATGTATATTGTAATGGATGCTTGGACATATATAGGGAGGACTTTCTTGCTTGACATGATAGTATGCTATCTGGTTGTACTTTATCTTAACATGTACTCTGATTGTCTCTATGTTACATGTTGATAAAGCCCTTAGGATCCGTACTCGACTACTGGGACTATGATGAGATCATACTAATGGGGCCACAGTAGTCGATGAGTACATCCTATAACTGTTCCTAGTCGAGGGTGTATCGAGACAGCGCATCGACACACCAGAGTAGACTAGCGTATATGCATCTTGAGCCATATGATGGGCGATGGATGATCCCATATCCATCGGTGTTTGACATCAAGGATGGTGTACGGGTGCTCAGTGAAGACTGGGTACACTGGACGGACTCACCGAGAACTCCCAGATGGTATTATACCTCACGTCAGATGGTAGTTCTCCGGTGACATTGGTACAGAGTAGTCTGTTAACCCAAGATCGTCATAGAGTCTTGTGTGATTCCCACTGTGCTTTGATTTCCATCATACCACATCCAAGAGGGCGTGCAAAAAGGTGGCTTTTGGGTACAGTCCTGAATCACATGGAGGCAATGAGCTATAGGCGGGGATTCATCTCTCCCGGTACAGGGAGTTATGTTGTGCAGTGCTCGATTGGCTATAACTGGAAATCCCTGGCCAGGGTTGCTGAGATTTACTGGTAAGTGTTATCAGTAGTTTCTTGAACTGTTATAGACCTCAAATCGACACGACTTATCGAGCTACTGGGGTCTGACGTTTACCACCCCTAGGCGAGATATGAGACATATCAGACGACGAGACCGGACTGTACGGGAGTGTTACTGTTTGGATTCATAGGAGAATGTACAGGCTTGCTTGTTGATCTTCTGAGCGCTCAATACCCGGATGGCTGTTACGTTTAGCTGACCGCTTGCAGCTTGTGGGTATTTGATATGATTATCACCTACTGCCGGCGTATTGACGATTCTTTAGAGTCCTACACAGAAGTTTCTTGACTCAGGCAAAACGGAGTAGGAGCACATATGTGATATGTGCGGGGCCGAGGATAATGCGGTATGGGATACCGTATTGTATTCTCGCGATATTTGATATCAGCCGGGTCATCGGATCAAGTGTTGATTCGATGAATCGGTACGGGTAAATATTAGTCGGTTATATGCGATATAGCAGGATTGTCGGATCAAGTGTTGATTCGATAATTTAATGTATAATAATATATATGATATATTAAATTACATTTACTAATATTAGCTCACTAAAAGATTCTTTTTCTCACTCGGGTAATACATTGATATATATGCGATATATGTTAATTGTATTATTTTATTTTGTTAAGATAAATATTATATATGTGATATATAATATTGTAACATGATATGGTTATTAATGCAACATGTTTTGTGGAGTTTAAACATGATTAGGTTTTGGATTAGGGTTAACACTTCTAGTAGATTCTAGAAGCTTTTCTTTTGTCTTGGAAAAAATATTATGCTTGATATTTTCAAGTGACTCACTTTTAACCCAACCCAAACCCTAGCCCTAGTTAATTCCCTACATGGGTTTGTTTGACCATGGTTGCATTATTCATCATTATTATCTTTGCATTACTCATCACAAAAGGATCATAAGATTATTGATCTTCTTCTTCCTTCTTGCTTCATTGAAAAAGCTTTCTAGCTTTTTCTAAGTGATGAAAAATGTGTGAGAAAAAGATTTTAAATGAGAGAAAAAATCCTGCTACATCATCCTCATCTACTCTTGCCCTTTAGATGAGAGTGTTCACTTCATTTAGTGAGTGTTAGCTTGTGTTAATAAAACTTCAAGGCAGATCATCTATGTTATCGAAGATCGGAAGCAAGAATGCATCTTTCTCTTCGTGGAGCCTCTCGAGAGTCCGGAACACGATGATCGCAGCGAAAGGATCTCAACACAGAGCTTAAGAAGTGAAGGACCGGATCTACAAAGGTTGTAATCCCTCTCACTTAGTGTTAAAGTATTTAACATGCTTGTTTTCTCCTAAACTCTAGTTTAAAGATCCGGCTTTGGGTTGTTCGGCACGGCTAAATTTTTAATCGGGCAAGGTTGATACCTCGTAGACCCTTATGGCAGTGCCTAGCATCCCTACAGTGGTATCAGAGCCAAGGTAGAGCTTTAGGCGAAGTCTGAGCGAAGTTTAAAGTCCGATCGAACCCGGAAACCCCGATGTTTACCCCTCTCTCGACATTTTTCAAAAATGTGATTTTTTATGAATTAAAAATGCTCAGAAAAACAAGCAGGAAAAACTAAGAATTACTGTGAAGTACGGTCCACTAAGTCGCTCACATCACCGCGGAACCGCGGCCAAATCAAGGGTTTGGAGGCGGTTCCGCGGCCAAAATTTAGACTTAGTCCCTCATATTTCATATATTTATTCTTAGGTCCTTTCTTGTCATTTTTTTCTGGGAATTTTTTAATTCCACTCAAGTGTTCAGTTTTCTTGGGTTGTATTGGGGACTCGTTGATTCGATCGGATAATTTAACTTTGTTTAGTTTGTCCAGGTAATTTTTAGAACGTGTTAAAAAGTTCGAACGGATATCAATAACTCACTTTTTCCCATGCCAGAAAATTTCCAGGCGTTGGATTTTTTCGTAGTTTAAGAACGTTCTAAGTCGTGCAAGTAACGCGGTGGACCCTCTAGAAGAAAACAAACCTTAACTCGATTATGTGACCGTCTTGAACTGTCTCTGAACCTTAGGGTTTGTGGCAGTACGGCGTGCCACATGTGAGGCGTTAGCTTGACCCTTCTACGGCTGGACCATTGGTACTGTAGCATGTGATAGATGTTTTTAAACTAATTCCAAGTGTTGAGAACTATTTGGGAAAACTTGGATGTTTAATTATTCGATCAGAAGGTTTAACATTGTCTATTTATCTGGAATGTGATACAATATTTGGAATCCACAAGTAGTTATGAGATAACTAATTTGAATGTTATAAATTTAGCAGTATAGTCTCAATTGATCGGTTGCTATGGAATTTTGATGTGATCGAAAGTCCGTCGCAATCACGTAGCGTACGCGGATACTCGCCGGGTAAACTTAACAGACAGCCACGCCCCATAGCCCCGACCAAGTGACTGTAGGAGAACCCCGTCGCCAAAAGCATCCGTTTGGGTGCTCACGGCAGCGGTGTTCCGCCTTAGTGCACTTCGTCGACGGCATCGGGGGTGCGGCCGTCTACTAATGTTTGCGATGAGCATTTGATCAATATGTCGGGAATCTTATTGAATTGCCTGACTTGAATTGAAAAGAGTTTTCGATAATGAGAGTAAAATGCGGAGTTTATAATTGTTAGGCATGCAATGTCTAAGGAATTCATTTGGTTAGGCATGCGATGTCTAAAGAGGTTGCGGATTCCAACTGTTGTAGTTTTACACTTTCTATCTGTGACCGTAAGTGTAGTATGTAGTTGTATCGCCGGTTTTCGTTGCTATACATCGATGACAATCGGCGTATGCATACTTACTTACGTTGATGACATGTGATGTTATGTGTTGCTGTGATATGTTATATTGGATCGTCGTGTTTGAGTAGCCGGGTTTTCTTATGTGAGATGAGAGTTTTTATTTTCATTCATGTAAAATTCATTTGTATGTAATATTTTTTTATTGGGGCACTTCCGGGTTGAGGATGATGTCACCATTGTATATTATTTACTTTTCCGCATTAGGTAGACCCAAGGCGGGGAGCACAAGTAACCGGGTTCTGGGGTCAAGTGGGAGACCATCTCGAGGAGTCGAGACCGGGTCTCCTAACCCTAGAATTGGCGGTGTTGCTTGCCGCTCTCGTAGAGGTCTAAGGATGTGGGTTTGGCTATTCATCGCGACCGTGGAATCCGTGTTTTATACAGGCTCGTATTGAAAACACGGACATCCTAGTATATCCAATATTTCATATATGTTCTTCTGCTGCAATGTTCTGTGATGAGATCATATTACTGCCTGAGACGAATGTTTATATTATATATATGAGATATATATTATATATTGTTGATTTCGTTTCATATCTGATGCTTGTGAAGTATATTAAAATGGGACTTCATTAATGAGTTTAATGAAATAAAAGAAACCGAAGATATTGTAGAAACTTGTCTAAAAACTGGTAGCTCTAGTTCTTGCTTTGCATAGCGGTGTTCTTTGTAGAACATCCAGCACCTTATTCGATAAGGAAAGAGCCGAGATCCCTTCACCGGGAGTGACCTCTTTAGCGAAACTAGCAGATGCTACAAATAAGGTTTGTCTTTTGATTGCTTATATAGTTTTTTCTTTGCATAGTGATATTTGTGAAATATCCTGCACCTTATTCGATGAGGAAAGAGCCGACGATCGCTTCACCGGGAGTGACCTCTTTAGCAAAACTAGAAAAGGCCTCAAAAGCACTCCATTTATAATCACTCGATTCTACAACGATATCAAGTTCATTACGCAAAGGGTTTTCTTAAAAACCTGTCGTAGCCCTCCATCATTTCAGATAAGTACTACTTAGTATTCGTGCTGCGGTAGTTTGGCATTCGTCAAGGCGTAGTGTACGGTAGCTAACTAGTGCTTATCTGCTAGCATACGATGTGATTGGATTAGGGTATTCGTACGGCGTTGTTTGGCATTCGTCAAGGGTTGTGCGGGTGGGTTTAATTCAGTCAGGAAATGTACGGGTTGAACATGACTAGCGAACTATGGGTAGTTTGGCATTCGTCAAGGTCATAGGACGCTAGGGGTAAAATATTATTGGGAATTTCAAGTGTTAAAATTTGCAATGAGATTGCATACCTTCTATGAGATAGTTGGATCCCGATACCTACTGCGATTAAGAGTTACTCCTGGGAGAGTTTTACACATTACAATTAGCCGATCAAGTAGGTGTCTAGAAAGGTGTTAACGGGGTTACGTCCCTGGGAAAACGAGGTTTACTTTAATTAGGTTCGAGCGAAAGCACGGGGAACCTCCCTCAAAATACCGACACTGGCCTGGCTGAAAGATTGGTGAACTTGTAGCGTGTAATTAATCCCGGATAGTTTTTCCTTTTAGGGTTTGAAAGAAGATTTGACTAAAACAGTGGGAGACATCCTGATTAGATATATTAGATAACCAATCTAATCTTTCAAGAGCATACGCTGAGTGTTTTCTTCTCTCTCTCTCTCTCTCCAGGTAGCGACCATATCACACCTTAATCAAGATAATAATACGGATATATTGACCGAACCTGCTTGTTATACTGAGCTAGGGAACGTTGGTCCCGCTCCAACTTATAATTGTTATAAGACAGAGAAGGAAATAGGGGATTACCAGAATTCCCGAGCCGCCCAAACGAAGAAAGTGCATGTTGATGCATCATCTTTGGGTGTGTTCATTACACAGAACTGTTTCTCAGTATCCTTTACGTCCTGGGTATGAGATACCGGATCAGGATCCCGCATATGTAATTTGTTACATGGGCTACAAATAGTTAGAGAACTGAGAATGGGTGATAAGTTTCATGAGACAGAAAACGGTGCAAGTGTTGCAGCCAAGTCTGTTGGTCACTATCACCCTGTATTACCAGAATACATTGATTCTGAACGAATGTTATTAGATACCGAACCTGATATACAACATCATATTAGTCTATTTATTAGTAAAGAAAGGATATAATTTTGTATTGTTGGATAATGTTTTGAACATTTCCTATATCAAGAGCTGATCGGTTCAGGTATGTTATCTAAAAGTATTGAAGTTCTAAATCAAACTACAGTTCTTAGTATACAGAATACACACAAGGGGAAGAGTTCAGAAATGAACGAATCCTTCTTAAGGCATTGTAGACTAGGTCATATCAATGCGACCCGACTAGCTGAAGTTACATTAAGATGCATATATAAATTTGTTTGAATTTACATCTTGTGAAACTTTCCGGTCATGTCACAAAGATAAGATGACCACAGCTCTGTTTATTGGAAACAGAGAAAGAGTTAGTGAACTCTTGGGATTGATACATGCTGATATATGAAGGTCTCCTGTCTACACATGCCAAGACCGGTTCTTTGTACTTCATTACATTCTCTGATGATCTCTCAAGATTCAGACAAATGTTCCTGTTGAAACACAAGTCCGAAGCTTTTGAGATATTCACAGAATATAAATTAGAAGAAGAGAACCAACAACGGGTATAAGTATTATGTCCTTTGATGAGATCAGGAAGGAGAATACTTGAGCACGGAGATTCCTGGACTATTCTAAAGGAGAATGAGATTCTCTCTCAGCATTACTCCTCTGTATACACCATAGCATGATGATATATCGGGGTGGAGCAATAACACCCTATGTGATATGGTGTACTCTATGATGAGTACTACTGAGTTTCCTATTTCCTTTTGGGAGTAATGCACTTAAGAAGCTGCATACCTATTGAATAGGGTTCAAATCAAATCAGTTGCCTACCACTACATATGTGATATGGAAAGGGAAGAGCCCATATCTTAAGTTTGTTAAGATTTGGGGTTGTCCGGCCTATGTCTAAAAGCAAAATCCGGACAAGCTCGAGGCAAAGACAGATCTGTGGAAGTTTGTTGGATATCCCAAGCATACACAAGGGAATATCTTCTACCTAACCGAGGAACAAAATATGTTTTGTTTCTCAACATGCCACCTTTGTGAAAAGGAATTTCTTGTGAAGAAATTAATGGTCATGAGGTAGAACTGGAAGAAGTTCCAGCTATACAAACTACAGCAGATGATTTGGTAGAACCAAAGGATTCAATAGTTTCCAACGAACCACAGCCTCTCCGCTGATCTAGTAGGGTTCCTCACCAACCTAAAAGATACTTCGGTTTCTCTATGACAGTGGGAGCGAGTATTGCATCATGAGATGATGACCCAACTAGTTTCGAGCTGGCCATCAGGAGTGGGACTATGTAAGAATGGCTGGATGCTTAGTGATCTGAGATGGAATCCTTATACACCAACAAAGTATGGACTTTGGTTGCTTTATCTGAAGGGTTAAATCCCCATCAGGAGCAAGTATATTTTGAGAAGATTACTTGGTGTACATGGATAAGTTGAGACTTTCAAAGCTAGACTTGTTAAAGGTTTTCGTCATCGACCAGGCATGGATAATGATGAAACTTTTTCCAGTGGCTGTGCTTAAGTCCATCTGGATCCTATTTGCCATTTCTACATACTATGACTACGATATCTGGTGGTTGGGTGTCATGACTGCTTTTCTAAATGATGTTTTAGAAGAGAGCGTCTATAAATACACAGCCAGAGGGCTTCGTAGACAGTAGGAGCAGCGGAAACATGTGCAAGGTGCTTTATAGGATAAAGCAGACATCACGGAGTTGGAACATCTGTTTTTACGTGGTAGTCAAAGAGTTTGACTCCATCAAAATGGTAGATGAACCTTTTATATACAAAAATGTAGTAGGGAGTATGGTGGTGATCCTCGTAGAGTACGTGGATGACATACTCTTGATAGGGAAGGAGTTTCCTATGCTACGCTCGGTCAATCTCCGCTTATCACAAAGATTCTCTATAGCATCAATGTGATACCTCCTAAATCCTAGGTTTTGGATCTATGAGATAGATCTAATTGGATGTTAGGATACTCACTAGTTGTAGTGAGATGGTACCAATCGATCCTGGAGAGAATCGCTGGAAAGGTTCCAGGGTGATAAGGACGACTGAATGTCAGTCGCAGGCATTGTCTTTACCCTCAGTGGAGGGACGGTATGTTGGAAGAGTTCCAAGCTAGATGCCGTGACATACTAGACGATTAAAGGCAAGATACATCGTTACCAAAGATTCTACCAAAGAGGCAGCCTGGATATATATAAGTTCATGAGATGAACTTCGTTCCTACCATTGTATGACAATGGAGTTGCGGCTTGTGCCAAAGAACCCCCTCGTCCCATCAGAAATCCAGATATAATTCTTAGGCAGTATCACCTGATCATGGAGATGGTTCATCTCCAGGGAGATCGAGGTTAGGAGAGTAGACACAGAGGACAACAGCGCGGATCCACTCACAAAGGCCTTTTTCCTAGTAGAGACTTTTATGGGATGGTAGAGTATGAGATACTTCAACCGCAGCTAATTGTTGGGTATGTGATACCACAACAGATAGCCCTAGTGCAAGTGGGAGATTGTTAAGTATATGTATGCCCTAGAGGCCATTACTGTACATACGATGTATATTGTAATGGATGCTTGGACATATATAGGGAGGACTTTCTTGCTCGACATGATAGTACGCTATCTGGTTGTACTTTATCTTAACATGTACTCTGATTGTCTCTATGTTACATGTTGATAAAGTCCTTAGGATCTGTACTCGACTACTGGGACTATGATGAGATCATAATAGTGGGGCCACGGTAGTCGACGAGTACATCCTATAACTGTTCCTAGTCGAGGGTGTATCGAGACAGGGCATCGATACACCAGAGTAGACTAGCGTATACGCATCTTGACCCATATGATGGGCGACGGATGATCCTATATCCATCGGTGTTTGACATCAAGGATGGTGTATGGGTGCTCAGTGAAGACTGGGTATACTGGACGGACTCGCCGAGAACTCCCAGATGGTATTATACCTCACGTCAGATGGCAGTTCTCTGGTGACACTGGTACAGAGTAGTCTGTTGACCCAAGATCGTCATAGAGTCTTGTGTGATTCCCACTGTGCTTTGATTTCCATCATACCACGTCCAAGAGGGCATGCAAAAAGGTGGCTTTTGGGTACAGTCCCGAATCACACGGAGGCAATGAGCGATAGGAGGGGATTCGTCTCTCCCGGTATAGGGAGTTGATGTTGTGCTGTGCTCGATTGGCTATAACTGGAAATCCCTGGCCAGGGTTGCTGAGATTTACTGGTAAGTGTTATCAGTAGTTTCTTGAACTGTTATAGACCTCAAATCCACACGACTTATCGAGCTACTGGGGTCTGACGTTTACCACCCCTAGGCGAGATATGCGACATATCAGACGACGAGACCGGACTGTACGGGAGTGTTACTGTTTAGATTCACAGGAGAATGTACAGGCTTGCTTATTGATCTTCTGAGCGCTCAATACCTGGGTGGCTGTTACGTTTAGTTGACCGCTTGCAGCTTGTGGGTGTTTGATATGATCATCACCTACTGCCGGCGTATTGACGATTCTTTAGAGTCCTACACAGAGCTTTCTTGACTCAGGCAAAACGGTATAGGAGCATATATGTGATATGTGCGGGACCGAGGATAATGAGGTATGTGATACCGTATAGTATTCTCGTGATATTTGATATCTGCCGGGTCATTGGATCAAGTGTTGATTCGATGAATCGGTAGGGATAAATATTAGTCGGTTATATGCAATATAGCCGGATTGTCGGATCAAGCGTTGATTCGATAATTTAATGTATAATAATATATATGATATATTAAATTACATTAACTAATATTAGCTCGCTAAAAGATTCTTTTTCTCACTCGGGTAATACATTGATATATATGCGATATATGTTAATTGTATTATTTTATTTTGTTACGATAAATATTATATATGTGAAATATAATATTGTAACATGATATGGTTATTAATGCAACATATTTTGTGGAGTATAAACATAATTAGGGTTTGGATTAGGGTTAAGACTTCTAGTAGATTCTAGAAGCTTTTCTTTTGGCTTGGAAAAGATATTATGCTTGATATTTTCAAGTGACTCATTTTTAACCCAACCCAAACCCTAGCCCTAGTTAATTCTCTACATGGGTTTGGTTGACCATGGTTGCATTATTCATCATTATTATCTTTGCATTATTCATCACAAAAGGATCCTAAGATTATTGATCTTCTTCTTCCTTCTTGCTTCATGGAAAAAGCTTTCTAGCTTTTTCTAAGTGATGGAAAAATGTATGAGAAAAAGATTATAAATGCGAGCAAAAATCCTACTTCATCATCCTCATCTACCCTTTCCCTATAGATGAGAGTGTTCACTTCATTTAGTGAGTGTTAGCTTCTGTTAATGAAACTTCAAGGTAGATCATCTATGTTATCGAAGATCGGAAGCAAGACTGTATCTTTCTCTTCGTGGAGCCTCTCGAGAGTCCGGAACACGATGATCGCAGCGAAGGGAGCTCAACACAGAGCTTAAGAAGTGAAGGACCGGATCTACAAAGGTTGTAATACCTCTCACTTAGTATTAAAGTGTTTAATATGCTTGTTTTCGCCTAAACTCTAGTTTAAAGATCCGGCTTTGGGTTGTTCGGCACGGCTAAATTTTTAATCGGGCATGGTTGATGCCTCGTAGACCCTTGTGGCAGTGCCTAGCATCCCTACAGCGGGAAGGTGTGCAAGTTGCTTAAATCCATTTATGGATTAAAGGAGGCATCGCGGAGCTGGAACATCTGTTTTGATGAGGCAATCAAGGAATTTGATTTCATCAAGAACGAAGATGAACCTTGTATCTATAAGAAGATTGTAGGACGAACTGCCGTGTTCCTAGTCTTGTACGTGGACGACATTCTTTTGATAGGAAATGGCATTCCTATGCTACAATCGGTCAAGCTATTCTTGTCACTACGGTTCTCCATGAAGGACCTGGGTTATGCCTCGTACATTCTGGGGATCAAGATCTACAAAGATAGATCCAAGAGATTACTGGGACTTTTGCAGTCCAGGTACATAGAGACTGTACTAAAGAGATTTAGTATGGAAGATTCCAAGCGCGATAATATACCCGCATTGCACGGAATCACCCTCTCCAAGAAGATGTCTCCTAAGACTGACGAGGAGAGGGTTCGCATGAGCACTATACCCTACGCTTCGGCGGTAGGATCTATAATGTATACGATGCTATGTACAAGACCATATGTAGCTTACGCGCTAAGTGTGGTGAGCCGGTATCAGTCTGACCCAGGTGAGAATCACTGGACGGCAGTGAAGATCATTCTTAAGTACCTAAGAAGGACTAAGGAGATGTTCCTGGTTTACGGTAATGGAGACTTCAGGGTCGAGTCCTTTACCGATTCAAGCTTCCAAAGTGACAAAGATGACAGCAAGTCTGTCTCGGGTTTTGTGTTTACCCTCAACGGAGGGGCAGTGTGTTGGAGGAGTTCCAAACAGGATACCGTCGCAGACTCAACGATGGAGGCTGAATACATTGCTGCAAGCGATGCCACAAAAGAGGCGGTCTGGAAAAAGAAGTTCATTAGTGAACTTCAGGTGGTTCCGTCCATTTTTGACCCAATACCTTTGTATTGCGATAACAATGGGGTTATAGCTTTAGCGAAGGAACCAAGGTCCCATCAGAAATCCAGACACATCTTAAGGCGGTATCACCTGATCAGGGAGATCATTGATCGCCGGGAGATCGAGATACGGAGATTGGACACAAAAGACAACACGGCGGATCCATTCACAAAGGCCCTCCCTCAAACACAGTTCGAGCGACTTTTTGAGCTATTGGGTATGCGGTACGCCAGTAGCTGGTCTTAGTGTAGACGTTGGGTATGCGGTACACCAATTACTGGCCTTTAGTGCAAGTGGGAGATTGTTGCATATGTATGCCATAGAGACCATTATTATATAATACTAGTATGTATAATACATTTTGGAAGATTGGGATATATACACGGGTTTACAGCAGTCTTGCCCGACATAGTAGTAGGCTACTTGGTTTGCATCTATCTTAATATGTGTATATGTTTCTTTTAACATATCGCTAAAAAAATATTGATAGAGCCCTTAGGATTTTTACTTGACTACCAGCGTTGTGATGGCAATCACACTAGTGGGGGCTGGGTAGACTATAAGCACATCCTTATATTGGTCCCTAGTCAAAGGATTATCGAAACAGGGCATCGATACTCCAGAGTAGACTGGTGCATACACTTCTCGTCCAAGCAAGGGAGATGGTCTTTCCCACAGCCATCAGTACGTCGTACTGGAGATAGTATGCAGGTGCTCGTTAGGTTACGAGTACACTGGACAGGACTCGTCGGGAACTGTTAGTTGGTATTATACCTATCGTCGGTTAACAGTTCCCAGGTGACATGAGTACAGCTTAGTCCGCTGACTTGACACTGTCACTTCGCCTTAAGTGTGTTCCCACTGTTCTTAGATTACTACCCTACCACGCTCTATTATGTCGTGCAAACCGGTAGTGGTTGGGTGCAGTCCCGAAGCACTTGGAGGCAGTGACGGTTATATAGGATTCGTCTCTCCCGGTATTGGGAGTTGATATCGCGTTGTTTCTAGGAGAGCTATTACACATAGTCGTCCCTGGCCAAGGCAAGCGAGATTTGCTGGTAGTGTTACCGGTAGTTTCTCAGGGTGTTCTGGGCTACACTCCGACACGACTTGTACCGCTATTAGGGGCCTGATGTTTATCGCCCCCTTAGGACCGCCATGCGATACTCTCAGGCGAACAGACCAGACTGTACGGAGATTGTCACATTCAGGCTCAGTAGGAGTTCGGATGGGTTCACCTCGTCGGTCTTCTTATCGGCATCTACCTGGGGACAGTTACGTACAGCTAGTACCGCTTGCGGCCTGTGGTTAAACCCACTGCTAGCGTAGTGTCGAGCCTTTAGAGTCCCACACAGAGGGTTACTCTTCTATGGGCAAAACAGAGTAGAGGTCGCATGGTTTTGCGACGGGGTTCGTTTACATCCGCGCACTTGTGCACGTTTGGTGTCCGGGCAGTTAGTACTAGTGGGCTTTAGTTTAAGCCAGATCCTAGTATTTGTTTTGGGATTGGTTTTGTCTCAGTGTATTCGTGTTCCTCGGAACACGGATGCGGGTGTGTATGCACAGTTGATAGAGGCAGAGGTAGAGGATTCTCATTAGGGTTGTTGACCATTTGACTTTGGTTGACTTGTTGACCGTTGACTTTTTCCAAACCCTAATGAGAATGTAGAATATGGTTAATAATATTAATTAAGGATAATTGTGCCATGGTTAGGGATGTTGATAATTTGACTTTTGTTGACTTGTTGATTTTATTGACCGGTTGACCATTATGGTCTTGTTGACCATCATCATTACATTTCAATGATGCCTCTTGTTCTTTACAAATTGTATTAAATGAAGGTAATGATAGTGGTCATTCATAAACTAACCATCACAATTCTTAATTATTATTATCATCATCATTATTCCAAAAGATGTGAGCATGGTTGCATTATGAGAGCTCATTCTATCATATTCTTTCTCTCTCTTGAAAGAAAGCTCACCCTCTTCCTCTCCAAAAGTTTAAGTGTTCCATGAGTTGGAAATCATGAACTTTTGAGACAAAACCACCATAACTCTTTTATACTCTTTCTAAGGTTCTAGGTTTAGCAAACCAAGCACCTTAGTTATCTCTAGATTGAGATAGGAGCTCAAGTTCGAGGCCCTCGAGTGGATCTATCTACGGCAAAGAGGAGACGACGAGGAGGAGCCGTTCAAGCCACTATAAGGAGCAAGCAAGGAGGAGAACCACAAAAAGAGGAGAAGGAGTTCAAGACCTAGGTATAACCATTCTACATAGTAGCTAAAACTTGTAGTATTTTTGTTAGTTATTGTTTAGCAAAGATCTTTCATGGATGGTCCATGTTACCTATTGGGGAAAATTTTGATTTTTACCTTTTCCGCCTCCCCGAAAGAACCGGGGTGGGTAACGTGGACATAACAACAACTTGGTACACAGTCTTCGGTTTCTTCTGATGATTCATTTTCCTCATTGTTGTCACTATCTTCGTTCTCAAGAATGTGCCTGAGGAACACTTCGAGAGTGACCGGTTTCCGCGCCTTCTGGTTGTACTCCTCCAGCGCATCAACGTATTTTTGCAGGTCCGTGCGCTTTTCATCATACTAGGCAGGCATCACAGGTTTCTTGATCTTCTTCTTTTTCTTTGAAGACTTTGAAGACTTGACTTGGGGGTTTTGCCCTTTGTCAACAGTTTTGGGTGCGGGACGTGGTTTCAGCATCCCTTCGATGATTTCGGGTTCAAGTGGGCTTTTCCACCTTACTGCCGGACATGCTTGTAGATCTTTCAGCATTGTTTTGGTCTTTGCTGAAAGAACGACTTCTCATAGAGCTTCTTCCACGAGCGAGCATGATGCCCCGGCGCATCCACCGTTTTGGGAGTGTGCTTCTGGGGCGGGTTTACCCTCCAATTCTCAGATGGTGTGATTTCCCCTATTGATAATGGTCTTCAACCCTGTTCTTGAAGACGTAGTAATCCTCAATTGGGTGGCTAACCATTCTGTGATATGAGCAATAGTTAGGTTTGTTGACGTCGCCGGGTTGCGGTGGACGCCGCGGATCTAAAAATGTGATGAGTTTGTTACGCATTGCCAATTCGAACAGTCTCCTTATTTTATCACGGGGAAATGAGTAAGCGCGTCCTAGCCTTTCAAGGATAGGCACGGGCACGTGTTATTTTGACGAGCAACTGGTTTTGGGTCACTCGGTTGTTGTCGAGTAGTGGCAATGAAGGTTGCTTTCCCTTTACCCTTGTTATTTCGAGGGTCCTTATTTGAGGAGGAATACCCGTGGCCCATCTAGTCCATTTAAGCCAGTTTATTGATCAGAGCCTAGAAAGTCATTGGTTTGAAGAATGTCATGAACTTGGACACGGTTGTTTGAGGATCAAGGGTCCCGATGAACATGCCCACGGCAGGAGATTCTTCGATGCGCTGTTCGCATTTTGACTATAGGTTCCGCCACCGGATCGCGTATTGGACCCAGGTTTCTCCAGGCTTTACCCTGGCATTGATTAATGCCGTGATTGGAGTACGTTCGCTCACGCTGGCGGACCGCTGTGTGAACAGCAGCTCCATTTCTGCGAATGTTTTTATGGAGTCATTTAGGAGCTCCGAGTACCATTCGAATGCCTTCTCTGACAGGCTTCCAACGAACTGGCGAAGAAACAGTTTATCGTCGCTTCCAGTGTTGCCGTATAGAGCCCTGAACTGCACGACGTGCTGATGTGGGTTGCTTGTTCCGTTGTACACATGGAACTTGAGGATCGTATATCTCAGCAGGTATTTGATTTGGTCATACCAGCCTGAATACAGTCTCCCGGTTCTGATGATTTAGACAGCAGCTTCACTAGCTTGATGAGATCTTATTTGTTGAGCTATATAATCATCAAGAGCAGCCTTAGAGATTGTCTCCTCCTTGGCTGCCGATAAGGCCGGAAGAGGGTTTGATGTTTTCCCTCTGTCATCCTCGATGATTATTGACAGATCCTCGGCTAGGGATTCTGGATGGATCATCATTCCAACCATGTCCTGGAATTGAAGCGCCATCTGTTTTATATTAGCAGCTTGTTCCGCGGCCTCTTTATCTTTTCTTTCAAACACCTTTCGCAGGAACTCTGTATCGGTCTTCTGCTCTTGGCGCTGTTCGGCTGTTGTGTCCAGGCTTTCTTTCTGCCCAGTAAGTGCTGCCATTTTTGTCAGCATTTCTTAGAGTTTTTGTTGTTTCTCCTGAGTCTTTGTCAGCGACCGAGTTTGCGGTCGATGACCTATGGAAGCACGGCTTTATTCTTTCGCAGAGGCCATATAGACCGTATGCACGATCATGCCCCCAGACTTAGGACGTTTGGGTCCATCACCTTTGGGATTTGCCGCAGGCAGTAGGATTTTCTCCGGCCTCCTTTTATGGGAGGTCGAAGTTGAAGGAGCCGTTATGATAGGCACCTGTGTAGAAGAAGTCCCTCACTGTATGACGGAGGGATGGCCTCTATCATGCCGAGCCTTCAATTTCTTCGGTTGACGAGAGTAATCTTTGTTGATCACAGAATCCTGAACTTTCTGCTAGGCCCTGTGAATTTGTGATGAGGGCCACTGATGGGGCTGCTCCGGCTTTGCCTACACTGTGGTTTCTGCATAAGGGGGCGATTTTTTTAGCACCGCCATTGGAGAGTTCCTGTGAACCCTCATAAGCAGATCAAAGTTGTTCCCGGTTGGAACAGCAACGTCAATTTCCACCATCAGAGCTGGTGTGGTAAGTCCAGAGGGAGAGTTTCCCCTAACTTTTCTCATTCGGCGCCAGTGACGATGTCGCACGTGTATTGCAAACGGGACCGCCTCATTTTTTGAAGCGGCTTCGTCATACCCCCGGCTTTGCTGAGGGGCTGAATTGGTGCCAGCCTTTTAAAGACCGACGTCCTGATTGATGTTTGTGGAGGGACGACCAACCTTTCAAAGGCCGACTTTCTGATGGGTGAATCGCTTTTGACGGCCTCGTCCGTAGACGGAGTTGGAAGGGCTATCCGTTTTAGGGTAGCTCCTTCAGGTATCAGGAGCTTCTTTGCGGGCCTGTTTAGGTTTTTGCTCAGTCTATTGAAGACCGAGTCACCAGATTTGGACGGCCCGTTGAGAGGGTTCGTTGTGGATGTGAGCTGATCGAAGACCGGCTCCTTGGGAGCTTCCTCTTATTGAGCTGGGGCGCTGAAACTCATCGGTGGGAGCATGGTCCCGAAGAAAAATCCAGTCATGGCTTGCATAACTTTCCCACCCCGGCATTGAAAAAATAAAGGTCGCGTTGGGCCCGTAAGCCACTCCTCCAGTTGGGGTGGAGCGAGAGCTGCTGTTGCAAGCAGTGCAGTTGGAGGCCATCAATTTTCTACACAAGAGCAAGACACCAAATCTTAGTACCTCGAATCCAAAGGCAGCCATAGCGAACCGCGATTTTGTTCGCGAAGCACGACACACGAAGTGTGGAGTGGAAAAAGGAAAATGTCCTACCGGGCATGCCAGAATCTTTTTTCCGTCGAAAACAGGGACGAACTGGGATAGATCGTCTTGCCTGAGTCTGGGGGCAGATGTTATTTGGATATATCCATCCACCTCTCCGAAGAAACCAAGTTGATTTATGGCACCATATATCGGAGGTTTGGACAGATGCGACTGTTGTAGCAAACTTTATCAGATTCCCCCTCATTTTCTGAGGGCTTTTTGATTGTGGGGATGCTTTTCCCTACAGGCGCAAGACTCTGCAGTTAATTACGTTATCGCATTGCAATAACCACTTTCTCCTGCTCTGGCAGTTCATTTTGTGTCGTGTGTGTTTTTGTTTATTTTGCTTGCCCGTGGATTGTATACGGAGACTAGTTTATGTCGTCTCCCGTAGGACGCGGATTAGTCCAAATCTGTATATTTTAGATTTGGGTTTAGTTTATTTAAGGACCTTTAATCTAGTTTGAGATTAAGATCGACTTAAATATAAGAGTATTTGGGCCCAATTATTTTAGTTTAAGGACATCAAGATCCATTATTGCCATGTTTGAGGCGAATATTAGTTTAAGGACATTTTGGTCCAACATTCCTATTTGCACGCACGTGTATTTGTTACGTGGCAGAGTTGACGATGGAATGCACTCAATTTGCGGTGCGATCTGATTTGAGGTGTGCACGTCAATTTGGAAGTGCATCAAAGAGTTGTTGGTTGTCGGGACCCACCACCTCTCTAAAGACGTTGAGAAATTACAACGACATATATCAGAGGTGTGGAGATTTGTACCCTTAAACCAAATCCCGTATTTAAGGAAAAAGGGGTGATGGACCTAAGAATCTTTAGTCATATATGAGAGTATGATTACCTTAGGAGATATGGGATGAATATCATTTTGAATATCATCACTGAGAGATCATTGGTCATGTTCGAGACTAAGATCAGTTTGGATATTATGAGCATATAGGCTCGCTTGATTTAAAATCAAGGAGGTTTTAACCTTATGGAACTTGGCTAATTTGGACTGAAATTGGGTTTCTATACTACCCAGTAGTGTTAAACACTAATATATGCAGTGCTCACGTGTATTTCACATGAGGCGGTGGAGTAGCGCTGAGCACTGAGTTTTTTTTGGCGCTCACGTGTTTTTCACGTGAGGTGCTACTATAGCGCTAAGCACTAATCTTTCTTGGTGCTCATGTAGGAAACATGTGAAGCGCTCAGATATGAGTACTGCTAAATCAGTGCTAAGCCCTTTAATCTTTTTGACAGAATATAGAGTGCTAAGCACTTTGCATGGTACTCATGTAGGAAGCACGTAAGTGCTGAGCATTGGGTTTTATTTGTTGACTCCCCACCTTTTAGTCAAGTGCTAAGCACTTGACTAGAGCTCACGTGTGCAGCACGTGAGATGTCAGATTTTGGGTTTCCAAGAGCGTTTTATGTGTATTTCACGTGATTGCTTTATCTTAGACTGCTTTATTTGGTAGCTGCCTAATCAGCACAAAGGAGCTTTTCTTTACTCTTTGGGCACCCACATGGGGAGAACGTGAGGCATTTTATTTATTCTTTTGTTTGTTTTAAGCACTCACGTGGGAAACATATGAGGCACTAAAATAGTACTAAGCACTAATTCTGCTCACGTGTGTTTTACGTGAGACGCCAAATTCTGGTTTACAGAGATGTTAATCTCTGTTAATGATATTTTAGTCGTTGATGATAACCAAGATTTCTGTTTTGAAGATCTTGGATCATCATCATTGTTTTTATTGGTGAATTAAGTTCTACTTTTATTATTATAAGAACTAAGTTCTTTATGTTAGGTTGAACCTTAATTTTGGAAGAATTAAACTCCCATAACACATGTTCTTTTTCTTTTTCTTTCTTTCTCTTTTTATCCTAGTTTTTTCCCCTAAGTTTTGAATCTACAGAACAAAATCTCCCAGATGAGAATTAAATTCTCAACTTGTGGGGAGAATTTCTTCTGCAACTATCAACCAGAGGAAGAACTAAGTTCTTTTGTGTAGGGTTAAACCCTTAGATATGTTGGGTTACGACAGCGCCCCGGTCATCAAACCGTGGCCAAATGAGGAAAAAAAATCTATAGAAACTGGCGCTACCACAACCCGATGCCCGGATCTTCCCTAAACCCTAAACTAGCAAACATATAAAGAAGAGTTAGATGATTATACCGAATGAACCAAATCCTTCGGGTCTTCAACCATTATCCGAAGCTCCTAGTGGTCGCGGATCGAATTTGGTTGCCAGTCTTCCTCTATCTACGATGATCCACCCGAGGGAAACGGCGCAAGCTTTAGTCTTGCCTTGCAAGGCAACCGATGCTCCAAGATTTCTAGCAATGGAGAGTAAAGGTGTAAGATTATCTCACTATAATTTTTTCATCACTAATGCTCAAAAGAGTAACTCAAGAAGAAGAAGGAGGAGGCGAGGAAAACAATGGCATGAGCAGCCATATAAAAATGGCTAAGTCTCTAAGTGAGTATGAACAAGTGAAGAAAAACAAGTCAATTCTCAAGTCAAGAAAATCAAGCATGGCATGTAAAGAATATATGGATACAACAATTTCAACCATGAAAATATCTCCTCATTTTTACAATAAACAAATGTGTGCCATGCCTCTCCACATGCCAAGCCCATGCTCATACCAACTCACCCTCCACCTCATTTTATAAATTGATTTTCTAAAATGAAAATCAAATAATGAGGTGGCCATCTTCTAGAAGCTATTCCATATAAATACGGAATGCAACTCGGTACACGTATCGAAATACATATACGCGTATTCGTATAAAAATACGAATAGCCAAGAGAGAAAATGAGTAGTGAACAATATTACTAGAATACATATATATAAATACATATATAAATTATTAAATCAAAACCTGATTTAATAATCCGGCTCAGTCCTAAGCCACTAATATTATCAACCACCCAATTAAAATCCGTGCAGCCTGTACACATATTTAATCGGACACCAGTATGTACAAACATACGTCATCTACACCATATCGCCTTAACCGTGAAAACCCTCTGTGTGGGACTCAAAAGACTCGTCAATACACTGGCAGTAGGTTTAACCACAAGCACGTCAGTAGCACTAGCTGTACATAACGGCTACCCAGGTATTGAGCGAAAGGAAGGCCGACGAACAAACTCATCCGTACCCTTATTGAGCCTGACAGTGACAATATCCGTAGCGTCCGGTTTGTTCATCTAAGAGTATTTCATATCGAGTCTAGGGGGTGGATGAAGCCAGACTCCTAATAATACGATAATTTGTGTCGGTATGAAACCCATCACCACCTGAGAAAATACTGATCCTAAATCAGTAATTCTCGATTATCTTGGCCAAGGATTTCTGGTGATGGCCACCCGTGCACAGCGCGACATCAACCCCAAAACCGAGAGAGACGAATCCCCGACAATTCGCTCACTGCCTCCATGTGGCTTGGGACTGTAGCCAACTAAAACCTGTTTGCACGACTCCTTTGAGCCGTGGTAGGGTAGTAATCAAAGCACAGTGGGAACTCTCACGAGAAAAATGACGATCTCAGGTTGACAGACTAACTTGTACACATGTCACCTGGGAACTGCTATCTGACAATAGGTATAATACCAACTAGCATGTTCCCGGCGAGTCCGTCCAGTGTACTCATAACCCAATGAGCACCTGTATACTATCTTAGGTGACTAACTCACACCAATAGCTTGTGAGACCGGCCACCGTCCCTCGTCGGGGTCTCGATAAGTATACACTAGTCTACTCTAGAGTACTGATGCCCAGTCTCGATACTCCCACGACTAGGGACATTTAAGGATGTGCCTATAGATAACCCAACTCCCATGTATTTGATCGCCATCATAATGATGGAAGACAAGCAAGAATCCTATGGGCTCTATCAATATGTAATAGTGATCTATAAGGTCACCTAATACTATACATGATGATAGAGACAAAACAGATAGTATACTATCATCTCGAGTAAGACAGTTCCACCAGTAAAGGTCCTCCCTCAATTATCGCAATCGCGTTCCTGCGATCCAATAATTGACTTGAGGGCGCTATAGCCAACAATATCCAACTTGCACTTAAGGCTAATTATTGCGGTGTCGCATAGTTACAGCCGGTGTGATACCGAACACCCAACTTCTCTATTAATCAGTCTCGCAACGCCCGTTTTGCGAAACTATTGCATTCGAGAAATAGTCTCAGTGAGTAGATCCGCTCCAATGTTTCTTTCTATATCTCAACTTCACAAAGAAAGCCATCTCCCGAAATAAGCAATACCTATCTTAGAATATGTCCAGATATCTGATGGGACCCAGTTCACAAATGAACTCCAAATCCAGAAAACTTCTTAGACTGTATCGTCCACTGAATTTAATCAGTATCCTGCGCCATACCTTCCACAATATTCTCTTGGACCACCTGTCCAACATACTGTCCCTCAAAAAAGGAAAAACTAAAACTCTGACAGTCACACTGTCATCCAGGTCACCTTAGAAGCCTGAAATGATAACCGTCTCCTGAAGGAGGCTGCCATTACCATATCCCAAGAACATCCACTTATGTTCTTAATTGCTTCCCAATGTTTCTCCAGGATTGGATTAATATATGTTTAGTGCAGCTAGTGCAAAAAGAATATCTGGTGTTGTACTTGACATCTCATGATTGACTCAATTGCCTAAGCAAGTGATATGCCAATCATGCAAATCCCTCTCCCCTTTAGTCTGAAAGACATCTTTAAGAGAGGGTGACTCCATCACCTGCAGGTACACCACCATGCTAAGAGTCAACCATTTTAAAACACCTTTAGAATAATGTCAAAGTACGCAGATTGGGACACTTCCCAAATCTAGATCTAAAACCATAGATCTGGTGACCAGAAATCCTGATATTTTATCCAGATCCTGTGTGGAGAAACACCTTGTGACAACCACAGTATAACCGATCGTAGTATAGGAATATCACTGCCTATCAAGAGTATGTCATCCAAATACCAGGACATCACTCCCTACTACCTTCTTATCAGGTCCATCTGTTATTCTGATGAAGTCAAACTCTATGACCGTTACATCAAAAATAGATAACCTTTCTCTGCTATACCCTCTCTAGTCTATAAATAGACATAAGCTACCTACCCACTATGCTTCCGCTGCTCCCACTGACTACAAAAATCTTCTGGCAGAGTCATATACACGTGCACTTCTAAAGCTAGTTTAGAACGACATTATACTCATCCTCCTGCCAGATCTCATAGTCTAGAACAGCAGTAGTGTTAAGTTTGGGTAAAAAAGAACCTCCCTGTCACCGTCTTTGAGGAGACCGAAGTACCTCTCGGGTGGACGAGATTACCCATCAAATCTGCGGAGTGGCTAATGGAATGTTGAATGTAATTAAATCTTTAGGTTCTACTAAATTTTCAGTAGTCGTTTATGGTTCTGGAATCACTTTCAGTTCTACCATACTCCTACTTATGTTTTTTGAAAAGAATCCATTTTACTAAAATTGTGGAGAGTGAAAAACAGTATGTCTATTGATCTTCCAGATGGTAGAAAGTTAACCCTCGTTATTGTTAGTTATATGTATGCCCTAGAGGCCATTACTGTACATAGGATGTATATTGTAGTGGATGCTGGGACATATATAGGGAGGACTTTCTTGCTCGACATGATAGTATGCTATCTGGTTACTCTTTACCTTAACGTGTATACTGATTGTCTCTCTGTTACATGTTGATAAAGCCCTTAGGATGTGTACTTGACTACATAGACTATGATGCGGATCATACTAGTGGGGACATGGTAGTCCATAAGTACATCCTTCAAGGTCCCTAGTCGTAGGTGTATCGAGACGGGGCATCGATATACCAGTGTAGACTAGCGTATACCTTCTCGACCTATATAGATGGGCGATGGATGATCCCATATCCATTGGTGTTTGACATCAGAGATGATATACGGGTGCTCAGTGGAGACTGGGTACACTGGACGGACTCGCCGAGAACTCCCATATGGTATTATACCTTACGTCAGATGGCAGTTCTCTGGTGACACTGGTACAGAGTAGTCTGTTGACCCGAGATCGTCATAGAGTCTTGTGTGGTTCCCACTGTGCTTTGATTTCCACCTTACCACGTCCAAGACGGCGTGCAAAACGGTGGTTTTTGGGTACAGTCCCGAATCATATGGAGGCAATGAGCGATAGGAGTGGATTCGTCTCTCCCGGTATAGGGAGTTGATGTCGTGCTGTGTTCGATTGGCTATAACCGAAAATCCCTGGCCAGGGTTGCTGAGATTTACTGGTAAGTGTTACCAGTAGTTTCTCGAACTGTTATAGACCTCATATCGACATGACTTATCGAGCTATTGGGGTCTGACGTTTATCACCCCTAGGCGAGATATGCGACATATCAGACGAACAGACCGGACTGTACGGTAAGTGTTACTGGTTGGATTCACTGGAGTGTGAGCGGGCTTGCTCGTCGATCTTCTGATCGCTCAATACCCGGGTGGCCGTTACGTTTAGCAGACCGCTTGCGGCTTGTGGATGTTTGATATGATCATCATCTACTACCAGCGTATTGACGAGTCTTTAGAGTCCTACACAGAGGTTTCCTGGTTCAAGCGAAACGAAATAGGAGCGCATATGAGATATGTGCGGGACCGAGAATAATGCATGTATGTGATACCGTATTCTATTGTCGGGATGAATGTATCGAATGGTTATATGCGATATAACCTAGTTATCGATTCAAGCGTTGATTCGATAAGTCGATACATTGAATACTAGTCGGTTATGTTCGACATGACCGGATCATTGAATCAAGTGTTGATTTAATGATTTAATGTATAATTATATATTTGATATATTACTTTGCATTAACTAGTATTGGTTCACTTTAAATGGAATTTCTCACTTGGATTGTGCACATTGTATATGTGATATACTTTTGTACACAAGTTTGTATCATGTTTGATGATACATGCTCACTAGGGTTTATGTAAAGATTAAACCATGGTTGTGTAATGGTTAGGGTTTTCATTTTCTTATTCATTTATTTATTTATTTCATTTATTTTATTTTGGAAAAGAAAAAGGGAAAATGGTGGCTTTGTTTGTTTGCATGTTGAAGCTTCATGAAGCTTTGACTAAGTCACCATTTTGTCTCATGCTTAACCCTAACCATTCCACTTAACCCTAGTCTATTCTCTACACTTGACCATGGTTGGATTATGATAAGTATTGTTTTTATTTTCTTTTTAAAAGAGAACTTATCATATTCTTTTCATGATCTTCATCTTCTTCTTCTTTCAAAGATGAAGAAAGCTTGCTTCATCAATGGCAACTTGAGCAATTGAGTGAGAAATCCAATTCTAAAGTGAACCCACCTCCTATTTCTTCATCCTCTATCTCTTGCCAAGTAGTATAGGGTGTTTTCTTCACAAGTTTCATGACTTGGTGAAGTTGGAGCTTGATCTTGTGATGCCTCGACGTAGATCATCTTCGGCATCGTAGTCGATGACCTAGCCCGCCCATTTTTCCGATGAAGCCGACGCTTGAGCCCGGGATTCAATTTGGACAGCGAGGAGACTTCATTACGGAGCTATGGAGGTGGAGGACCGGATCAACAAAGGTTGTATTTCCGTTCTTTTAGTTAAATTGTTAACTAGTTGCTTTTGTCGCCTAAATTTCTAGTTAACGATCCGTATTAGGGTTTCTCGGCACCCGTAAAATTTGAAATTAGCATGGTTGATGCCTTGTGAGACCTCATTAGTGTGCCTAGGAACCCCACAGTGGTATCAGAGCCTAGCTAGAGCTTTAGGCGATGCGTAGACGAAGTTTGAAACCCGAACGAACCCGAAACCCTAACCCGATAATGCTCTCTGGACATTTTTCAAATTTGTGGATTTTTGTCAATTAAAAATATGCAGAAAAATCAGCAGGGAATTATAAGAATTACGATGCAAAAAATTTTTCATGATGCCTCTAAGGCGCGGCGGAACCGCGGCCGAAACCTGGCTTCGGCGGCGGTTCCGCAGCCACTTGATGGGAAATGCCTCCAACCTTTGCACAGTAATTCATGTTTTCAGGTGCTGACTTTTCTGGGAATTTTTAATTTGACTCAAGAGTTGAGTATTCTGGGGTTGTATTGGGGATTCGATGATTTGATCGGATTGTCTGACTGTGTCTATTTGTTTTCCGGATATTTTTGAATATGTTAAAAAGTTCGACCGGATATAAATACCCACTTTTTCCCCTGCCAGGAAATTTCCAAGTGTTGGATCTTTCCGTAGTTTAATGACGTTCTAAGTAGTGCAAGTAACGCGATGGTCCCTCTAGAAGACAACAAACCTTAACTCGATTATGTGACCGTCTTGAACTGCCCTTTGAACCTTCGGGTTTGGGGCAGTACGGCGTGCCATATGTGAGGCGTTGGCTTGACCCTTCTACGGCTGGACCGTTGGTACTGAGGCACGAAGTGAATGTTTTTAAACCTATATCATGTGTTGAGCTGTATCGGAAAAACTTGGGTGTTCGATTGTTCGATCGGAAAGTTTAACATTTTCTGTTTATCTGGAATGGGATACAATAATTGGAATTCACAAGAAGTTATGAGATAACTGAATGAATGTTATAAATCTAGCGGTTTAGTCTCACTTGATCGGTTGCCACGGAATTTTGATGTGATCAAAACTCCGTCGCAATAACGTAGTGTACGCGGATACTCACCGAATAAACTTAATTGACAGCTACACCCCTTAGCCCCGACCAAGTGACTGTAGGAGAACCCCGTCGCCCAAAGCATCCGTCCGGGCGCTAGCGGCTGCGGTGTTCCGCCTTGGTGCACTTCGTCGACGGTATCGGGGGTATGGCCGTCTTCTAAAGTTTGCGACGAGCATTCGATCAGAATGTCGGGAATCCTGTTGAATTTCCCGACTTGATACTGAAAAGAGTTTTCGATAATGAGACTAAAATGCTGGGTTTATAACTGTTAGGCATGTGATGTCTAAAGAATTCATTTGATTAGGCATGTGATGTCTATGTAAGTTGCGGATTCCAACTGTTGTAGTTTTACACTTTCTTTTCTGTGACTGTAAGTGTAGTATGTAGTGGTATTGCCGATTGTCGTTGCTATACGTCGACAACAATTGGTGTATGCATACTTACTTACGTTGATGACATGTGATGTTATGTGTTGCTGGTTATGTTATATTGGATCGTCGTGTTTGAATAGCCGGGGGTTTTTTATGTCAGATGAGTGTTTTTCATTTTCATTCATGTAAAAAATTGTATGTAATATTCTTTTATTAGGGCACTTCCAGGTTGCGGAAGTTGTCACCGTTTGTATATTATTTACTTTTCTGCACTAGGATAGACCCAAGGAGGGGAGCACAAGTAACCGGGTTCTAGGGTCTAGTGGGAGACCATCTCAAGGAGTCGAGTCCGGGTCTCCTAACCCTAGAATTGGTAGGGTTGCTTGCCGCTCTCGTAGGGGTCTAGGGGTGTGGGTTTGGCTATTCATCACGACCGTGGAATCCGTGTTTTATACTGGCTCGTATTGAAAACACGGACGTCCTAGTATATCCAATATTTCATATGTTTCTTTTGCTGCGATATCTGTGATGTGATCATGTGATGTTCTGTGATGGATACTGTATATAGTATATATGATATATTATATAGACGTTACTTATGTTTTACACCCGTGCTAGCCCAGCCCCGCTCTGCCGTTAGTTACCTAACCTAACGGTGCACGAGGGGACATCGAGGCGAATGCGGATGGCATAAGTGTACGTCGTATTTATATGTGATGTTTAGGTACTTAAATGATGGGACTTCATTAATGAGATTAATGAAATAAAAGAAACCTAAGATGTTGTGGAATCGAATTTCAAAAATAAAATAGGTAGCTACAGTTCTTGCTTTGCACAGCGGTATATATGATATATCCTGCACCTTATTCGATGAGGAAAGGACCGAGATCCCTTCACCGGGAGTGACTCCTTTAGCAATAACTGGCAGATGCTACAAACTTGGTTTGTCTTTTGATTGCTTTTAAGAGTTCTTCTTTGCACAGTGATATATGTGATATATCCCGCACCTCAGAAAATGAGGAAAGGGCCGACGACCCCTTCACCGGGAGTGACCCCTTTAGCAAAACTAGAAAAGCCTCAAAAACACTCCATTTTTAAATCATTTGATTCTACAACGATATCAAGTTCATTACGCAAAAGGTTTTCAGAAAAACCCGTCGTAGCCCTCCGTCATTTCAGATATGTACTGGTTAGTATTCGTGCTGCGTTTGTTGACCTCTGTCAAGGCGTAGTGTGCGGTAGCTGATTAGTGCTTATCTGTATAAGCATATGATGTGATTGATTTAGGGTAGTCGTGCGACCTTGTTGACCTCTGTCAAGGGTCGTGCGGGTGGGTTTACTTCAATCAGGAAATGACGGGTTGAACTTGACTAGCAGCCTATGGTTTGTTGACCTCTGTCAAGGTCATAGGACGCTAGGGGCAAAATATTATCGGGAATTTCAAGTGTTGAAATTTGCAATGAGATTGCATACCTTCTATGAGATAGTTGGATCCCGATACCCGCTGCGAGTAATTGTTACTCCTGGGAGAGTTTTACACATTACAATTAGCCGATCAAGTAGGTGTCTAAAAAGGTGTTAACGAGGTTACGCTTCTGGGAAAACGAGGTTACAGTAATTAGGTTCGTGCGAAAGCACGGGGGACCTCCCTCAAAGTACCGACACTGGCCTGGCTGAAATATTGGCGAACTTGTAGTGTGTAATTAATCCCGGCTAGTCTTTCTTTTTAGGGTTTGAAGGAAGATTTGACAAAAACAGTGGGAGCCATCCTGATTAGATAAAATAATAACCAATCTGATCTTGCAAGAGCGCACGCTGAGTGTTTTCTTCTCTCTCTTTCCAGGTAGCGACCATATCACGCCTTAATCAAGATAATAATACGGATATTGACCGAACCCGCTTGTTATACTGAGCTGGGGAACGTTGGTCCCTCTCCAACTTATAATTGTTATAAGATAGAACAGGAAATTGGGGAATACCAGAATTCCCGTGCCGCCCAAACGAAGAGAGTGCATGCTGATGCATCATCTTCGGGTGTGTTCATTAAAAAGAACTGTTTCTCAATATCCTCTACGTCCTGGGTATTTGATACCAGATCAGGATCCCAGATATGTAATTTGTTACATAGGGCTACAGATAGGTAGAGAACTGAGAACGGGTGATAAGTTTCATGAGACAGAAAACGGGGCAAGTGTTGCAGCCAAGTCTGTTGGTCACTGTCATCCTGTATTACCAATACATTGATTCTGAACAAATGCTATTAGATACCGAACCTGATATACAAAATCATATCAGTCTCTTTATTAGTAAAGAAAGGATATAATTTTGTATTGTTGGATAATGTTTTGAACATTTCCTATATCAAAAGTTGATCGGTTCAGGCACGTTATCTAAAAGCATTAACGTTCTAAATCAAACTACAGTTCCTAGTATACTGAACACACACAAGAGGAAGAGTTCAGAAATGAACGGATCCTTCTTGTGGCATTGTAGACTAGGTCATATCAATGCGGCCCGACTGGCTGAAGTTACATTTAGATGCATATTTAAATCAGTTTGAATTTACATCTTGTGAAATTTGCCAGTCATGTCACAAAGATAAGATGACCATAGCTCTGTTTAATGGAAACAGAGAAAGAGTTAGTGAACTCTTGGGATGATGCATGTTGATGTATGTAAGGTCCCCTGTCTACACATGCCAAGACCGGTTCTTTTTACTTCATTACATTCTCTGATGATCTCTCAAGATTCAGACATATGTTCCTGTTGAAACACAAGTCCGAACCTTTTGAGATATTCACAGAATATAAGTTAGAAGTAGAGAACCAATAAGGGTATAAGTATTATGTCCTTTGATGAGATCAAGTAGGAGAATACTTGAGCACGGAATTCTTGGACTTTTTTTTAAGGACAATGAGATTCTTTCTCAGCATTACTCCTCCGAATACACCATAGCACGATGGTGTATCGGGGCGGAGCAATTGCACCCTATTCGATATGGTGTGCTCTATGATGAGTACTACCGAGATACCTATTTCTTTTTGGGAGTTATGCACTTGAGAAGTTGCATCCCTATTGAATAGGGTCACGATCAAATCAGTTGCCTACCACTTCATATGAGATATGGAAAGGGAAGAACCCATATCTTAAGTTAGTTAAGATTTGGGGTTGTCCGGCCTATGTCTAAAAGCAAAATCCGGACAAGCTCGAGACAAGGTCTGTTATGTAGAACTGGAAATGTTCCATCTATACAAACTACAGCTGATGATTTGGTAGAACCGAAGGATTCAATAGTAACCAACGAACCTCAGCCTCTCCGCCGATCTAGCAGGGTTCCTCACCCACCTGAGAGATACTTCGGTTTCTCTATGACAGTGGGAGCGAGGAATGCATCATGAGATGATGACCCAACTAGTTTCGAGCTGGCTATCAAGAGTGGGTCTCTGTAAGAATGGCTGGATGCTTAGCGACCTGAGATGGAATCTTTATACACCAACAAAGTATGGACTTTAGTTGCTATATCTGAAGGGTTAAAAACCCATCAGGAGCAAGTATATCTTGAGAAGATTACTTTGTGTACATCGAAAAGTTGAGACTTTCAAAAGCTAGACTTGTTAAAGGTTTGCATCATAAACCAGTCGTGGATAATGATAAAACCTTTTCTAAGGATCTATGCTTAAGTCTATCCAGATCCTACTTGCCACGGCTACATACCCTGACTACGATATCTGGCGGTTGGGTGTCATGACAGCTTTTCTAAAATGATGTTTTAGAAGAGAGAGTCTGTAAGTACACAGTCAGAGGGCTTCGTAGACAGTGGGAGCAGCGGAAACGTGTGTAAGATGTTTTATATGATAAAGCAGGCATCGCGGAGTTGGAACATCTGTTTTGATGAGTTAGTCAAAGAGTTTGACATCATCAAAATGGTAGATGAACCTTGTATAAACGAAAAGGTAGTAGGGAGAATGGTGGTGATCCTCGTTGAGTACGCGGATGACATACTGTTGATAGGGAAGGAGTTTCCTATGCTACGCTCGGTCAATCTCCGTTTATCACAAGGATTCTCCATATAGTATCAAAGTGATACTTCCTAAATCCTGGATTTTGGATCTATGAGATAGATCTAATTGGATATTAGGATACTCACTAGTTGTAATGAGATGGTATCAATTGATCCTGGGGAGAATCACTGGAAGGGTTCCAGGGTGATAAAGACGACTAAATGTCAGTCACAGGCATTGTCTTTACCCTTAGTAAAGGGACGGTATGTTGGAAGAGTTCCAAGCTAGATACCGTGGCACACTAGACGATAAAGGCTGGATACATCGCTACTTAAGATGCTACCAAAGAGGAAGTCTGGGTGTATATTGGTTCATGAGATGAATTTCGTTCCTACCATTGTGAGACAATGGAGTTGTGGCTTATGCCAAGGAACGCCCGTCCCGTCAGTGATCCAGACATATTGTATGGCAGTATCACCTGATCATGGAGATAGATGATCTCCAGGGTGATTGAGGTTAGGAGAGCAGACTCAGAGGATAACACAGCGGATCCACTCACGAGGGCCTATTCCCAGAGAGAGACTTTTATGGGATGGTTGAGTATGAGATACTACAACCACTGCTACAGATGGCCCTAGTGCAAGTGGGAGATTGTTAGTTATATGTATGCCCTAGAGACCATTACTGTACATAGAATGTATATTGTAGTGGATGCTGGGACATATATAGGGAGGACTTTCTTGCTCGACATGATAGTAAGCTATCTGGTTACTCTTTACCTTAACGTGTATACTAATTGTCTCTCTGTTACATGTTGGTAAAGCCCTTAGGATGTGTACTTGACTACAGGACTATGATGCGGATCATACTAGTGGGGACATGGTAGTCCATAAGTACATCCTTCAAGGTCCCTAGTCGTGGGCGTATCGAGACGGGGCATCGATATACCAGTGTAGACTAGCGTATACCTTCTCGACCCATACAGATGGGCGATGGATGATCCCATATCCATTGGTGTTTAACATCAGAGATGATATACGGGTGCTCAGTGGAGACTGGGTACACTGGACGGACTCGCCGAGAACTCCCATATGGTATTATACCTTACGTCAGATTGCAGTTCTCTGGTGACACTGGTATAGAGTAGTCTGTTGACCCGAGATCGTCATAGAGTCTTGTGTGGTTCCTACTGTGCTTTGATTTCCACCTTACCACATCCAAGAGGGCGTGCAAAACGGTGGCTTTTGGGTACAGTCCCGAATCACATGGAGGCAATGAGTGATAGGAGGGGATTCGTCTCTCCCGGTATAGGGAGTTGATGTCGTGCTGTGTTCGATTGGCTATAACCGAAAATCCCTGGCCAGGGTTGCTGAGATTTACTGGTAAGTGTTACCAGTAGTTTCTCGAACTGTTATAGACCTCATATCGACACGACTTATCGAGCTATTGGGGTCTGACGTTTACCACCCCTAGGCGAGATATGCGACATATCAGACGAACAGACCGGACTGTACGGTAAGTGTTACTGTTTGGATTCACTGGAGTGTGAGCGGGCTTGCTCGTCGATCTTCTGATCGCTCAATACCCGGGTGGCCGTTACGTTTAGTAGACCGCTTGCGGCTTGTGGATGTTTGATTTGATTATCATCTGCTACCGGCGTATTAACGAGTCTTTAGAGTCCTACACAGAGGTTTCCTGGCTCAAGCGAAACGAAATAGAAGCGCATATGAGATATATGCGGGACCGAGAATAATGCGTGTATGTGATACCGTATTCTATTCTCGGGATGAATGTATCGAATGGTTATATGCGATATAACCTAGTTATCGATTCAAGCGTTGAATCAATAAGTCGATACATTGAATACTTGTCGGTTATGTTCGACATGACCGGATCATTGAATCAAGTGTTGATTTAATGATTTAATGTATAATTATATATTTGATATATTACTTTACATTAACTAGTATTGGTTCACTTTAAATGGATTTTCTCACTTGGATTGTGCACATTGTATATGTGATAGACTTTTGTACACAAGTTTGTATCATGTTTGATGATACATGCTCACAAGGGTTTGTGTAAAGATTAAACCATGATTGTGTAATGGTTAGGGTTTTCATTTTCTTATTCATTTATTTATTTATTTCATTTATTTTATTTTGGAAAAGAAAAAGGGAAAATGGTGGCTTTGTTTGTTTGCATGTTGAAGCTTCATGAAGCTTTGACTAAGTCACCATTTTGTCTCATGCTTAACCCTAACCATTCCACTTAACCATAGTCTATTCTCTACACTTGACCATGGTTGGATTATGATAAGTATTGTTTTTATTTTCTTTTTAAAAGAGAACTTATCATATTCTTTTCATGATCTTCATCTTCTTCTTCTTTCAAAGATGAAGAAAGCTTGCTTCATCAATGGCAACTTGAGCAATTGAGTGAGAAATCCAATTCTAAAGTGAACCCACCTCCTATTTCTTCATCCTCTACCTCTTGCCAAGTAGTATAGGGTGTTTTCTTCACAAGTTTCATGACTTGGTGAAGTTGGAGCTTGATCTTGTGATGCCTCGACGTAGATCATCTTCGGCATCGTAGTCGATGACCTAGCCCGCCCATTTTTACGATGAAGCCGACGCTTGAGCCCGGGATTCGATTTGGACAGCGAGGAGACTTCATTGCGGAGCTATGGAGGTGGAGGACCGGATCAACAAAGGTTGTATTTCCGTTCTTTTAGTTAAATTGTTAACTGGTTGCTTTTGTCGCCTAAATTTCTAGTTAACGATCCGTATTAGGGTTTCTCGGCACCCGTAAAATTTGAAATTGGCATGGCTGATGCCTTGTAAGACCTCATTAGTGTGCCTAGGAACCCTACAGTTATAGCCCGGGATAACTCACAAACTGCCATTACTGAAACGTGCCTAGAGTTTGTCCATATTCTGGTTTTAAGTATCAACCGGACAACTCCATATACCTTAACATCGTTAAGATATGAAACCTTTCTATATACCATATAGAAACAAAGGCACTAATTTAATTGGAACCAGATTCAAAATCATGCAGCTGTCTCCATTGCATATCAACCAAATGGAAGGAGGCTAAGCATCATTACTCATCAAGGAATGTATCCACATATGAGTAACCTGAAAGAGAATCAAGTTCTCAAAATTATTACTTACAACGGAATACCTTACATAAGTATCTACATCTTCGATCACTTTGAAGAATCTTGATACTTGCAACAAGTGGTTCTCTACTTTATTGATATACCTATAACTTCTCAAAATTTAGACCTTGTATTTCAGTGAAACACATATCTAAAAACTAGAGAAGTCATAAGTAAACAGAATATAGTACGAGTACCAACCCCTTGGTCCTAATGGACACTGGACAACATACAATACATTGTATAAGTCCCCTGAGTTAAATAACTCATACCCTGTGCGTCGTAGGTTGAAAACTGTACTATGGTTAAGAAGAGTTACACCGTTATTGAATGCTCCTTACCTAACCATCAACTGATATAGGTAAATGTCATAGACATAATTTCAAAATTTTATATCTCACTTTATAAAATAAACGTACAGATATATCAGTTTGAAACTGGTGCATAACTATGGAAATTCAAAACCAAAAAAATTTCCGTCAGGCAAAACCCAGGTGATTTCCTCAAATATCACCAATTACAACGAATTTTGATATAATGAGGATATAATCACCTAATTCCCAATATTCTACTCCCACTCATCATCTGTAACACTATTTAGATGTGAGAATCAAAGAAGATAAATACATGCCCTGGAGTCAGAATCTAATTAGGAAATCAGTTTTCAATTAACAAATCATAGTGAAACTGAAACATGAAAATATTTCTTAGGGATATAGTGGTATTCTTAGTAATGCCTCTTCCACTATCCAGATTCATGACTGTAACCGTATATTTCTTTGTCATCTCTCCAATCCCTTTATTTGTTTTTACTTATTACCTTCTGTACACTATCCTAAGGCTAAATGGTTTTCTTCCTTCCCTACCTTTCGGCACCAGCCTATGATTTGGAAGAAGACTATCCAATAAGCGTAATAGGTGTACCCTCCTAATATTAGGAGCCCTCAAAACCTGAGAGAAGGTAAAAAATAAAAGACAACCCGAATAATCCTATTTGATTTCTCCTGAACCGGAAACCATCCTCGAATCTGGTACAAGTTCCTTTGAGTTCGTATGTAACTATACGATGGCGTATCTAAGTATTATGGACGTTTGTAGTGATACGAAGTGTTCTGGAGAAATCCAAAGTGGAGTTGTGAGTGGCAGGGGTACATGTGTTTTTTGTCGTGAATGATAGTAGTCGCAATTTCCTTTGCCCTCTTTCTAATCCCTTTATTTGTATTTACTTATTACCTTCGGTACAACACACTTAGGCTAATTGGTTTTCTTCCTTCCTTACCCTTCGGCACCAGCCTATGGTTTGGAAGAAGATTATCCAATAAGCGTAATAGGTATACTCTCCTAATATTAGAAGCCCTCGCAACCTTAGAGAAGGTAAAGGGAGAAGACAAATGAATATTCCTATTCAATTTCTTCAGAACCGGAAACCATTCTCGAATCTGAAACAAGATTCTTCAAGTTCGTATGTAACTATACGATGGTCATATCCAATAAATGTGGATCTTCGTAGTGATACGGAATGTTCCGGAGAAATGCAAAGGGTAAAAGTACGAGTGGCAATGATATATGCAACTATGACAATCCAAAAGCCAATGTGGTTTAAGAATGTTCGGTTAACTTGGTTCATGAGTTTTATTCTAGGGTCAGGCCATGGTCACTGCCAGAGAGAGAGAGAGAGGGAGAGAGAGAGAGAGAGAGAGAGAGAAAAGAAACACCCAGCGTGCACTCTAACCTAGATCAGAATGGTTAATCACTTTATCTAATCAATATGTCTCCCACTGTTTCCTCGAATTCTCCTCCAAACCCAAAAGAAGAATTAGCCGGGATCATCTAAAATCACCCGAGAAGTAAACCAACTCATTAGTGGGAATTGGGATCCAACTATAATCGCATGATAACTTGATGGAATCCACTTATGTCACCACACTCTAGAAGGTATGCGCATGCCTGGCATGTTTCTTGTATGTTTGAAACTCCCGATGTGATTACCCCAAGCGGCTTATGCCTTGACAGAGGTCAACATATCATAAGTCGCAAATCAAGTTCAACCCGTCATTGTCCTTGATTAACTTAGACCCACCCATATGAGCCCTTGAAAGAGGTCAACATGACCGTGCGACTGTCCTAAATAATTGCATATCTATGCAACAAACAAGTATTACCCAGCTACCATGCACTGTGCCTTGACAGAGGTCAACATACACAGTATGAATACTAAGTAATACCTATAAGAAATGACGGAGGGCTACGACTGGT
Source organism: Agapanthus africanus (assembly GCA_030015575.1). Classification (NCBI taxonomy): domain Eukaryota; kingdom Viridiplantae; phylum Streptophyta; class Magnoliopsida; order Asparagales; family Amaryllidaceae; genus Agapanthus; species Agapanthus africanus. Next base: position 189,757,034 of record JASDDO010000014.1, on the reverse strand, counting down.
TTTTGGAGAAAAACCTTTAACGTAATGAACTTGATATCGTTGAAGGAATCTAAGTGGTTTTTCAAATATATAGTGGCGCAAACTTTTGCTAAAGAGGTCACTCCCGGTGAACGGATCTCGGCTCTTTCCTCGTCAAATGAGGTGCAGGATATTCCCAATCGAATACCACGATGCAAAGCAAAAGAATCGACTATAGTGATGTTATTACATTGACGCAAACTTCTGCCCAAGGGGTCACTCCCGATGAAGGGATATCGGCCCTTGCCTCGTCGAATGAGGTGCAGGATATTCCCAATCGAATACTACTGTGCAAAGCAAAAGAAAATGTCTGTAATGTCTATTTTTCAAAAAATTGGTTCCACCAATATCAAATAGGTTTGTTTTTCCTTGCATTGATTAGAATCAACATAGTCCCATAAATTAAACACATCATACCACAGAAAAGGAACGAAAAATATGATGTACGTATATGCCATCCGCATTCACCACTGGGCCCTGTCATCACCCGTTAGGTTACTAAACTAACGACAGAGCTATTGGAGATAGTGCCCTCAGAGTCAATTATTGGATCACAGGCACGTGATTGCAATGATTGAGGGAGGACCTATCCCGGTAGGACAGTCTTACTCGAGATGATAGTATGCTATCTGGTTTACCTTTATCATCGTATACTGCTTTAGGTGACCTGACAGGTCGCTATTGCACGTTGATAGAGCCCCTAGGATTCTTGCTTGACTGCCAGCAGTATGAGGGCGATCATATAAGTGAGAGCTGGAGTCTATAAGCACATCCTTAAAAGGTCCCTAGTCGTGGGAGTTTTGAGACAGCGCATCAATTCTCCAGAGTAGACTAGTGTATACAGTCGAGACCCCGACGAGGGGCGGTGGCCGGTCTCACAAGCCACTGGTGTCAGTTGGTTCACCTAAGATGTATACAGGTGCTCATTGGGTTATGAGTACACCGGACAGGACTCGCTGGGAACATGCTAGTTGGTCTTATACCTGACGTCAGATAGCAGTTCCCTGGTGACATGTGTACAGGTTAGTTCATCGACCTGGGGATCGTCATTTGTCTCGTGTGAGTTCCCACTATGCTTTGATTACTACCCTACCACGGCTCAAAGGATTCGTGCAAACAGGTTTTAGTTGGGTACAGTCCCGAGCCACATGGAGGCAGTGAGCGGATCTTCAGGGGTTCGTCTCTCCCGGTATTGGGGGTGAGGTCGCGCTGTGTCTAGGAGAGCCATTACACGAAGTCCTTGGCCAAGGCAGGAGATTTACTGGTAGGTATTCCAGTAGTATCTCAGGGTGTTTTGGGCTACACTCCGACACGACTTGTACCGCTTTTAGGGGTCTGACTTTTACCAACACCCTAGGCCCGACATGCGATGCTCATAGACGAACGGACTGGACTGTACGGATATTGTCACTGACAGGCTCAGTGGGGTGTCAGGATGAGTTCGCTCATCGATGTTCCTTTTGGTCAATAGCTGGTGACCCGTCACGTATTGGCTTATACCTCTGACGTGCTAATGGTTAAATCCACAGCCATAGTATTGACGAGTCTTTAGAGTCCACCACACTTACAGTTACTCAAGCTTTCGGGAAAACGCTGTAGAGGCCGTATGGAGATATTGCAGGGTCCGATCAGATACGTGCGGTATTGCACGGATGAGGATCGGACGGTTAGTACTAGAGGCCGTATGCATATATGGCAGGGTTCGATCAGATACGTGCGGTATTGCACGGATCAGGATCGGACGGATATTACTAGCCGGCTTTGGTTTAAGCCGGATCCTAGTATAGTACAGTGTAGATTTTGTCTCATTGCATATGTATCCGGTCGGAATACAGATGCGGGTATGTATGCACAGTATCGGGGTTTTCCTGTAATTTATTACGGGACCGGTTTTCTGGAGTTGCCAGTTTGCATTCCGTTCTGGCCGGTTTTCCTTTGTTCTTTCCCGGCCGGACTTTTTCGATGGAGGGTGTTATTTGCAAGTTTGCAAATAACATTTTGTGGAGGGTTTATTTGTGAGATGAGAGATTATGAGAGCATCTTTTTATTCCTTTCTTTTCTATCATCATTTCATGCATAAAGGTGATTAAGATTGATTTAGTGTATGATGTGAGTTTGTTATGATGATGTTTGGATATGGTCACCCTTTCTCTTTTCCTACACTCACCTCCCTCTTGCATTATGTATTCATTCCTCCACCATTCTATTGGTGACAGGTTAGGCTTCACTTGAGAGAAGAGAAGAAGAGAGTTTCATTTTTGAGAGTGTGGCATTCTTGATCTCATTTTATGCTAGGAAAAATGCAAGCAACATTTTTCTTATCTTGATTCCTCCATCATCTTCAAAGGCAACAAACCCCAAATGAGACATAGCCTCTATACTACACATTCTACAGCAAATCTTGGGCACGTCGACTTGCCAGCTTCGTGCCCGAGTTGCCTCGGTATTGAGGTGGGAGCCCGTAAAAGATGCAGGCGATGTGGTGCCCTTCCGGCGAGGAGGCGACGACCGGAGTTTCCACAGGAGATCGGGATGACGACGAGAAGACCGGAGGACTCGGATCACTCGGTATATCTCTTCCCATCTTGTAGTTTGCTAGAACTAGTTTAATGGTCCGATCCGGGTGTTTAGTGCGCGGTGGTGCCGGTTTGCTAAGTTCGCAAAATTAAAGTTTATCACCGCTTCCGCATTTGGCCGTCGGATTGACAGCCGGGGCGCCGCCGTGCACTTACAGTGGTATCAGAGCCTCGCCATTAACTTCGTCTAGCTTTGTTTGATGTGTTTGCATTTTCGATCGAACAAAATTCCAAAAACCCGCGTTTTTCCTCACATCAGTTTTCTGTCGAAATTTTTTGAAGTCCAAAAATTTTTGAGGTTGTAAAAAACTAATGTACTGGAAATTCTAAGAAAACTGTAAAAATTCGACACAGTGAGTCGACCACTGAAGCGCGGAACCACGGCTAAACCCCCTTTGGGCCGCGGTTCCGCCGCACATTGGTGTCCTCGCTGTATCATTTTTTTCCAGTGGGCTTCTGGGCTAATTTTAGAGGTTTTGGAATAATAACATTGGGCCCAGAATTTCTTGATCTGCTACAGTAATGCTTGGGGGCCCACTTGTTCTTTTTTGATCGATCGGATATTTTAAACACATTTTTAATAGTATTTATATTATATCTGCGACCGTGAATGTCACTTGATCGGTAAATCCAGTCTAACTTCTATAGCCCGGTTAGACGGATTTGTGAACGTGACTTTCACGTTGATGTTCTGTGATTTTGCTGTGATGTTGCGGATCGGTTGTGGGGGATAGCCTGGATGCAATGCTAGTACAGTTTCTGTTGTATTATGTATATTTGATATTGCGGGGCGAGCGTCCGACATGTGGACTGCCGTCACTGCCCGTTTGTATTATTCTTTTGGGGCACGACCTGGTTGCGGTCGATGTACCCATTGTATGTATATTTTTACTTTCTGTACTAGAATTACCCCGAGGAGGGGTGCATGGATAGCCGGGTTCTAGAGGGCAACAAGCCCACATCTCATGGCATTGAGACGGAAGGGGCTTCACTCTAGGATTGGCGGGCTATTCGCCGCACTCGTAGTGGGTACAGGTTGACCCATGAGGGGTGCCCAAGTTACCGGATTCCGTGAAGTGCTGGGTGGTCCATTCACGGTGCTGAAGGGGGTTGCCTCGCTTCAGGTTTTGGCGGGTAACTTGCCGCGCCCGTAGGGGTCTAGGATTTCATTGCACAGGCTATCCACACGACCAGGGGAACGTCGGGTTTCAGTAGTGGCTCTGTGAAACCCGGGGATCCCAGATATCTGTATTGTTCTGTGATGCTGTACATTTCTGTGATGTTGCATTTCTTATCACGCCTTGAGCGAATATAATATATTGGTATATATATTAGTATATGTTGTATATGTTTTACATCCGCGCTAGTCCAGTCCCCGCTCTGTCGTTAGTAAGCTAACCTAACGGGTAATGACGGGACCCAGTGGCGAATGCGGATGGCATATACGTACATCAGTATATTTTCGTTCTTTGTGGTGTGATCATTTGATGGGACTGCGTTGATTCGGATCAATGCAAGTTAAAACAAAGCTATTCTGATGTTGTTGGAACTCTTTTCAAAAAGCTGTTATTGCAAGGACGTTCACTTTTGTTTTGCATCGTGGTATTCATTTGGAATATCCTGCTCCTCAGTCGACGAGGCAAGGGCCGAGATCCCTTCACCGGGAGTGACCCCTTGGACAGAAGTTTGCGTCAGGGCATTAACTTCACTATAGCCGATTAATTTTTCTTTGCATCGTGGTATTCATTTGGAATATCCTGCACCCCATTCTACGGGGAAAGAGCCGAGATCCCTTCACCGGGAATGACCTCTTTAGTAAAGGTTTTCGTCACTATATTTTCTAAAAAGCTATCCGTTCCTTCAACGATATCTAGTTCATTATATTAAAGGTTTTCGCCAGAAACCATTCATAGCCCTCCGTCGTTTCATATGGGTAGTCAATAGTATTCAAGCTGTGTTTGTTGGCCAAAGTCAAGGCACAGTGTTTGGTAGCTGTTGGTTATTCATATGCAGCATAGATAGATGCGTTGGTTTGGGGCAGTCGTATAGCCTTGTTGGCCAAAGTCAAGGGCTTGTACGGGTGGGCTCAAATTAACCTAGAGAATGACGGGCAGAACTTGACATGTGACTTATGATTTGTTGGCCAAAGTCAAGGTCATAACAGCATGGGGTAAAAATCCACATCGGGAGTTTCAAAAGAACTGAAACTTGCCAGATATGCGCATACCTTCTGGAGTGTGATAGCGTGAGCGGATTCCGTCACGTTATCATGCGATGATAGTTGGATCCCGATTCCCACTGATGAGTTGGTTTACTCCTCGGGTGACCCCGACTAATTCTTCTTTCAGGTTTGGAGGAGAATTTGAGGTACAGTGGGAGGTTTCCAGATTAGATAAATTGGTAACCATTCTGATCTAGGTTAGAGTGCACGCTGAGTGTTTCTTTTCTCTCTCTCTCTGGCAGCGACCATTGACCCGACCCTAAGACTATGACTCAGTGACCAAGTTGACCGAACCTTCTTAACACTGGCTTTTGGATTGTCAGAGTTGCAAACCTCATTGCCACTCCTACTTTTACCCTTTTCTCCAGGACACCCCGTATTACTGCGAACGTCCACTTCCATTGGACAAAACCATCGTATGGTTAGATACGAACTCGAAGGAATTCAAGGATGGTTTCCGGTTCTGGAGAAAACGGATAGGATTATTCAGTTGTCGTTTCCTTTTACCTTCTCTCAGGTTGTGAGTACTCCTTGGTTTAGGAGATAGTACACCTATTATGCAAATTGGATAGTCTTCTTCCAAACCTTAGGCTGGTGCCGAACAGTGGGGAATGAAGAAAACCAATTAGCATAACGATGGTATGCAGAAGGTATTAAGTTAAGACAAAGCAATGGATTAGTAAGAGGGCAAAGTAAATTGCGACTGATATTCACGACCAAACCAAGTATTTCTTCGCCAATCCTAAATCACCTTTGTATTTCTCCAGGACACTCCGTATCACTACGAAGATCCACAGTTTATTGGATACTCCATCGTATGGTTATATACGAACTCGAAAGGAACTTGTTCCAGTTCGGGGATGGATTCTGGTCCAGGAGAAATAGGAATAAGATTTATTCGGTTGTCTTTTATCATTCACCTTCTCTCGCATTGCGAGTGCTCCTAGGACTAGGACAGTACACACATTATGCTTATTGGATAGTCTTCTTCCAAACCATAGGCTGGTGCCGAACGGTAGGGAAGGAAGAAAACCATTTGGCCTAAGGGGTGTACAGAAGGTAATGACTAAAGACATATAAAGGGATTTGGAGAGGTGGCAAAGAATTATACGGTCACAGTTGTGAATCTGGATAATGGTAGAGGCATTACTAGGAATACCAGGATACCCCATCGAAACATTTCAATGTTTCAGTTCAACTGTGTACTGTTAAAAGAAAACTGATTTCCCGATTGGACACTTGCTCCAGGGTATGTATTTACCAAATTTGATTCTCACATCTGTATGGTTTTACAGATGATGAGTGGGAGTAAGTTATTGGGAATAGGGTGATCATCCTCATTATATCGGGATTCGTTGTAATCGGTGATATTTGAGGAGATCACCTGGGCTGTTTGCCGGTCGGCAAATATATGGTTTTGAATATCCGCTGTTGTGCACCAATTTCAAATTGATATATCTGTACGTCTATTTTCATAGAGTGAGATATACCTTTTGATATTATGTCGATGACATTTACCTATATCAGTGGATGGTTAGGTAAGGAGCATTAAACAGCGGTGTAATTCTTCTTAACCATAAGTACAGTTTTCAACCTACGACACACAGTGAAAGTGTTGTTAGACTCAGCGGACTTATACAAAGTATTGTATGTTGTCCAGTGTCCATTAGGACAGAGGGGTTGGTCCTCATACTATATTCTGTTTACTTTTAACTTCTCTAGTTCTTAGACATGTGTTTCGTAAAGACACAGGGTCTAAGTTTTGAGGAGTTATAGGTATTTAAATAGAGTAGAGAACCAGGTGTAGCAAGTTTCGGGATTCTTCAAAGTGATCGAAAATGTAGATACTTGTGTATGGTATTCAGTTGATAGTAATGATAAAGAGAAATTGCTTCTCTTTCAGGTTACTCATAATTGGAAGCATTCCTAAGTTGAGTAACGCTGATCGGCCTCTTTCCATTCAGTTGACATGCACTGGAGACAGCTGCATGATTTGAATATGGTTCAATTAAATCAGTGCCTCTGGTTCTATATTGGATATAGAACAGTTCATATCTTAACGATGTTAAGGTACGGGGAATTGTCCGGCTTATGATTAAAACCAGACACTGGACAACTCAAGGCACGTTTCTGTAATGGCTGTTTGTGGGTTGACCCAGGCTATGACGAGGGTTGATTTTCTACCATCTGGCAGATCAATAGAAATATTGTTCTAGACTCGCCACAGTTTTATTAAAAATGGATTTTTTCAAAAACAGTAGTGGGAGTATGGTAGAACTGGAAGTGATTCCAGAACCGCAAACGATTACTGAAGATTTGATAAGGAACCTAAAGATTCAATCTGGTTTGACATTCCATTGGCCACTCCGCAGATAAGGTGGGTAACTTCAGGCACCCGAGAGGTACTCCGGTAGCCTCAAGGACGGTGACAGGGAAGTTCTTGTTTACCCACACTTGCCATTGTTGTTGTTCCAGGCTGCGAGACCCGGCAGGAGGATGAGTATAGCGTCGTTCTAAACTAGCTTTAGAAGTGCACGTCTATATGACTCTGCCAGAGGGTTGTCGTAGTCAGTGGGAGCAGCGGAAGCATTGGTGGACATCAGGCTTATGTCTATTTATAGACTAAAGCAGATATAGCGGAGATAGATCATCTATTTCTGATATGACAGTCATAGGTTTGACGTCATCAGAATAGGGAATGGATCTGTTGAGAAGGTAGTAGGGTGTGATATCCGGGTTTTGGATGACATACACAAAGTAGGAAGTGACATTCCTATACTACGATCGGTTATACTTTGGTCGTCACACAAGGGACTTGGACATTATATCAGACATACTGGTTACTAGATCTATGGTTTTTAGATCTAGATTTGGGTGGTTTCCCAATCAGGGTACTTTGACAGCATTCTAAGAGTGTTTAGAATGGACGACTCCTGGCACGGTAGTGTACCTGCAGGTGATGGAGTCACCCTCTCTAAAGGTGTCTTATAGACTAAAGTAGAGAGGGATGTGCATGATTGGCAGATCACTTGCTTAGGCAATTGAGTCAATCATGAGATGTCAAGTACCACACTAGATGTTGTTCTTGCACTAGATGCAATAAGTTGATATTGATCCAATCCTGGAGAAACAGTCGGGAGCAACTTTAGAACATAAGTAGATGTTCTAGGGATATGATAACGATAGCCTCATTTGGGAGACAGTTATCATTCCAGGCTTCCAAGGTGACATGGACGACATGGAGGTTGTCAGAGTTATAGTTTTCCTTCTGACGAGGGGCAGTATTCTGGACAGGTGATCCAGGCAGATACTGAGGGAGGCATGGCGCAGGATACTGATTAAGTTCAGTTGACGATACAGTCTAAGAAGTTTGGATTTGGAGTTCATTTATGAGCTAGGTCTCATCAGACATCCAGACACTCTAAGACAGGTATTGCTCATTTCGGGAGATGGTCTTCTCCGCGAACTTGAGAAATAGAGTGACATAGAAAGAAACATCACAGCGGATCCACTCACTGAGGCTATTCCTCGAACGCAATAGTTTCGCAAACAGGCTTTGTGCGACTGACTAGTGAGGAGTTGGGTGTTCGGTATCACACGGGCTGTGAGTATGCGACATCGTAATAATTAGCCTTGAGTGCAAGTGGGAGATTGTTGGAGATAGTGCCCTCAGAGTCAATTATTGGATCACAGGCACGTGATTGCAATGATTGAGGGAGGACCTATCCCGGTAGGACAGTCTTACTCGAGATGATAGTATGCTATCTGGTTTACCTTTATCATCGTGTACTGCTTTAAGTGACCTGACAGGTCGCTATTGCACGTTGATAGAGCCCCTAGGATTCTTGCTTAACTGCCAGCAGTATGAGGGCGATCATATAAGTGAAAGCTGGAGTCTATAAGCACATCCTTAAAAGGTCCCTAGTCGTGGGAGTTTCGAGACAGGGCATCGATTCTCCAGAGTAGACTAGTGTATACAGTCGAGACCCCGACGAGGGGCGGTGGCCGGTCTCACAAGCCACTGGTGTCAGTTGGTTCACCTAAGATGTATACAGGTGCTCATTGGGTTATGAGTACACCGGACAGGACTCGCTGGGAACATGCTAGTTGGTCTTATACCTGACGTCAGATAGCAGTTCCCTGGTGACATGTGTACAGGTTAGTTCATCGACCTGGGGATCGTCATTTGTCTCGTGTGAGTTCCCACTGTGCTTTGATTACTACTCTACCATGGCTCAAAGGAGTCGCGCAAACATGTTTTAGTTGGGTACAGTCCCGAGCCATATGGAGGCAGTGAGCGGATCTTCAGGGATTCGTCTCTCCCGGTATTGGGGGTGAGGTCGCGCTATGTCTAAGAGAGCCATTACACGAAGTCCTTGGCCAAGGCAGGAGATTTACTGGTAGGTATTCCAGTAGTATCTCAGGGTGTTCTGGGCTACACTCCGACACGACTTGTACCGCTTTTGGGGGTCTGACTTTTACCAACCCCCTAGGCCCGACATGCGATGCTCATAGACGAACGGACCGGACTGTACGGATATTGTCACTGACAGGCTCAGTGGGGTGTCAGGATGAGTTCGCTCATCGACGTCCCTTTTGGTCAATAGCTGGTGGCCCGTCACGTATTGGCTTATACCTCTGACGTGCTAGTGGTTAAATCTACAGCCATAGTATTGACGAGTCTTTAGAGTCCACCACACTTACAGTTACTCAACCTTTCGGGCGAAACGCTGTAGAGGCCGTATGGAGATATGGCAGGGTCCGATCAGATACGTGCGGTATTGCACGGATCAGGATCGAACGGTTAGTACTAGAGGCCGTATGCATATATGGCAGGGTTCAATCAGATATGTACGGTATTGCACGGATCAGGATCGGACGGATATTACTAGCCAGCTTTGGTTTTAGCCGGATCCTAGTATAGTACAGTGTAGATTTTGTCTCATTGCATTTGTATCCGGTCGGAATACAGATGCGGGTGTGTATGCACAGTATCGGGGTTTTCCTAT